>SSNR01000309.1:383780-410437 GCA_006937965.1 Callopanchax toddi | reverse complement strand
GAGACAGAATATGATAAGGTGTTATCATACAATGGGTTAATAGGATTGCATCTGTTTTTCAATAAATTTAATACAATTTAAATTAAAAATAAATTAATTTAATTAAAAAAAAACAAAGGGTCTAAAGCTTGCAGAAATCTTTGAGTGCATTGCTAGGTTGCTAAATGGTTATTAATGTTAAATGGCATTAGACAAATTAGCCTATACATAACAAATATTTAGCGATCTTAACTATGTATGCAATGTATTTCTAAAAATGTATTGAGCTAACAAGAAAACTGATCTGTAAGACAAAGTCTGTGGTCAGCGGTTTAATCTGTAATGGTAACAGTCTGATGCATACCAGGAAAAACAAAGCTCATGATAGCTTTACAAACCAGCTGAGTAAAGAACTGGTTTTGTTGAACAAAGCCTTTTATCAGCACGACTTACGTGAACATCTTCCACTGCAGCAGCCATGTTGGAATGTCGGAGTCCGTGTTCAGGTAAACAACTGTGCTGTCAATCAAAGTCCAAGGCACTCCTATGTAGGCAAGATCTTTTTTAAAGTAACCAATCATGTAAGGGCCGGTGAATCCTTGGTACCCGCCCCCAAACTGACAAAATTAATTTCCGCGTGCGAGCAGAATATTCACTCGAGAGCAAAGCAGCATGCGCGCGTGCGTGTCAGCCACACTCACGCTCATGAGAGCTTCATTCTGCACGCGCGAGGAGTATTATTATGCGCGCCAGTGGTAAATACAAGCGCGAGTAGTAGAATTTCGCGCGCGGGTGTTTGATGTGCGCGCGCGAGACGGGGGAATCTTCAGCGGGAGGGGAAAATACACGCGTGGATGTTTAATCTGTGCTCTCTGATTATTGGCAGGATTATAACCTCATATATTTAAGTCATGGCCACGTGTTTACTAATGCGTGGGAACGAGATATTTAAGTCATGGCCACGTGTTTACTAATGCGTGGGAACGAGATATTTAAGTCGTGGCCACATGTTTACTAATGCGTGGGAACGAGATATTTAAGTCATGGCCACGTGTTCACTAATGCGTGGGAACGAGATATTTAGGTCGTGGCCACATGTTCACTAATGCGTGGGAACGAGATATTTAAGTCATGGCCACGTGTTTACTAATGCGTGGGAACGAGATATTTAAGTCATGGCCACGTGTTTACTAATGCATGAGAACGAGATATTTAAGTCGTGGCCACGTGTTTACTAATGCGTGGGAACGAGATGTTTAAGTCATGGCCACGTGTTTACTAATGCGTGGGAACGAGATATTTAAGTCATGGCCACGTGTTTACTAATGCATGGGAACGAGATATTTAAGTCATGGCCACGTGTTTACTAATGCGTGGGAACGAGATATTTAAGTCGTGCCCACGTGTTTACTAATGCGTGGGAACGAGATATTTAAGTCGTGCCCACGTGTTCACTAATGCGTGGGAACGAGATATTTAAGTCGTGCCCACGTGTTCACTAATGCGTGGGAACGAGATATTTAAGTCATGGCCACGTGTTTACTAATGCGTGGGAACGAGATATTTAAGTCATGGCCACGTGTTTACTAATGCATTGGAACAAGATATTTAAGTCGTGCCCACGTGTTTACTAATGCGTGGGAACAAGATATTTAAGTCGTGCCCACGTGTTTACTAATGCGTGGGAACGAGATGTTTAAGTCGTGGCCACATGTTTTCTAATGCGTGGGAACGAGATATTTAAGTCGTGGTCACATGTTCACTAATGCGTGGGAACGAGATATTTAAGCTGTGGCCACGGGTTTACTAATGCGTGGGAACGAGATATTTAAGTCGTGGCCACATGTTCACTAATGCGTGGGAACGAGATATTTAAGTCATGGCCATGTGTTTACTAATGCATGGGAACGAGATATTTATGTTGTGGCCACGTGTTTACTAATGTGTGGGAACGAGATATTTAAGTCATGGCCATGTGTTTACTAATGCATGGGAACGAGATATTTAAGTCATGGCCATGTGTTTACTAATGCATGGGAACGAGATATTTAAGTCGTGGCCACATGTTCACTAATGTGTGGGAACGAGATATTTAAGTCATGGCCATGTGTTTACTAATGCATGGGAACGAGATATTTAAGTCGTGGCCACATGTTCACTAATGTGTGGGAACGAGATATTTAAGTCATGGCCACGTGTTTACTAATGCGTGGGAACGAGATATTTAAGTCGTGCCCACGTGTTTACTAATGCGTGGGAACGAGATGTTTAAGTCGTGGTCACATGTTCACTAATGTGTGGGAACGAGATATTTAAGTCGTGGCCACGTGTTTACTAATGCGTGGGAACGAGATATTTAAGTCGTGCCCACGTGTTTACTAATGCGTGGGAACGAGATGTTTAAGTCGTGGTCACATGTTCACTAATGCGTGGGAACGAGATGTTTAAGTCGTGGCCACATGTTTTCTAATGCGTGGGAACGAGATGTTTAAGTCGTGGTCACATGTTCACTAATGCGTGGGAACGAGATATTCAAGCTGTGGCCACATGTTCACTAATGTGTGGGAATGAGATATTTAAGTCATGGCTACGTGTTTACTAATGCGTGGGAACGAGATATTTAAGTCGTGCCCACGTGTTTACTAATGCGTGGGAACGAGATATTTAAGTCGTGGCCACATGTTCACTAATGCGTGGGAACGAGATATTTAAGTCATGGCCATGTGTTTACTAATGCGTGGGAACGAGATATTTAAGTCATGGCCATGTGTTTACTAATGCGTGGGAACGAGATATTTAAGTCGTGGCCACATGTTCACTAATATGTGGGAATGAGATATTTAAGTCATGGCTACGTGTTTACTAATGCGTGGGAACGAGATATTTAAGTCATGGCCACATGTTCACTAATGCGTGGGAACGAGATATTTAAGTCATGGCCATGTGTTTACTAATGCGTGGGAACGAGATATTTAAGTCGTGGCCACATGTTCAGTAATGTGTGGGAATGAGATATTTAAGTCATGGCTACGTGTTTACTAATGCGTGGGAACGAGATATTTAAGTCGTGGCCATGTGTTTACTAATGCGTGGGAACGAGATATTTAAGTCGTGGCCACGTGTTCACTAATGTGTGGGAATGAGATATTTAAGTCGTGGCCACATGTTCACTAATGTGTGGGAATGAGATATTTAAGTCATGGCTACGTGTTTACTAATGCGTGGGAACGAGATATTTAAGTCATGGCCACGTGTTTACTAATGCGTGGGAACGAGATATTCATGTCGTGGCCACGTGTTTACTAATGCATGGGAACGAGATATTTAAGTCATGGCCACGTGTTTACTAATGCATGGGAACGAGATATTTAAGTCGTGGCCACGGGTTTACTAATGCGTGGGAACTAGATATTTATGTCCGTATTTGTGGAAGAGCACCTTTATGCTTGTAGCACATTATTGTATGAATGATGGATCGTGTGGTTGAATTTCATTTTATTTCAACCTCATAATGAACTACAATAATATCATGCAATGTCTTGCAATCAAACATCATGTGTTGATAAATTAGGGTGACCAAAGTTCCTCTCCCCAGACATGTTCTGACCGGAGCGTCTGGGGGGGGGGGGGGGGTCAGGTTTTATAGTTTTTCACTGGAAACGGGCATGTACTCAAAGTAACTGGTACGAATAAGCAGTCCGTGTTGCGTGTGACGTCTGTCTCACAGACACAACAGATAACAGTTCAGTGTTCCTTCTGCTATGTAACTTTAAGACTACTTACAACAATTTTCCTGTATATACTGTCAGGTTAGTGTAGTGGTTAAGGTGTCAGTCTGTCAGCCCTGTGGTTTCGGTTTGAATCCAGCTCCTGCTGAGTTCTTTTATTTTAACTTTTGTACTTGTTGATTTTTGAATGCCTATCTTATTGTTGTTACTTAACTATTCTTCAAAACCACACAAGGACTACATACTTTAAATAGGTTTAAGTCTTCTTTAACTAAACAATATCAAGATGATCACCCTATATAAGTAAGAGCGTAATCTCCACATCAACGTTCCTGTGTGTTTGTAAAAAGGCCAGGGCTTGTTTCCACGCATTCGTAACCCGTTCCCACGACTTAACTATCTCGTTCTGTCAATGTCACCAGATGGGCTCGGTAGTATTTAGCAGAGATAGTAGAACAAATCAGTGAACTACCTTGTGACTTCTTGGTCTTTGTTTTCTGCTTCAGCTGACAAACAGTCGTCCTCTTGTGGCGGTTTCCTGACATTACAACATTAATAATTTACTGCACCTTCTGCTGGACAAATAGCACAAATGATCAAAGAATTTAATGAAATAAAATACATAATAACTGACCAATGTTATTCTACCGTATAATCAATTCAATAAACAACAGAAAGCTACAAGTAGACCTGATGGGGAAGAGGAGGCCTCGTGTTTACCCAGAATCCTCTGGTTTTCAGAGTCAGACATTGGCCAATCAGTGACAGTTTAAAACATTTAATTCAAACTATTTTCACTGTGAGCCAGCTGGGAGACAGCTGAATTATTTTCAACCCAATGAGAATCAGTCAATTAGATGATGTAACAGCGAGAAGCTTTGCTCTCCACCAATCCGTGTGTGTGTGTCCCTTACACACACACACACACACACACACACACACACACACACACACACACACACACACACACACACACCACCAGGACATCATTACAGAATTTTCCCTCTGTTAAGTGAAAACTGCTTCCAAGTAAAAATATTAAACTGTTTTGATGTTTCAGACAGAAAAAATAAGACACCCTTTGTTAGATGTAATAACTGATAATGTAATATGAAGTCAAAGGTTTTCTGGTCTTTATTTAGCATTTGAAACGAGTGAGTGATTAATCTGTTATCAGTGAATAACTCCCATCAGCCTCAGCTTATTTCAGCAGATCAAATGAACTCGTTCCTTAGAAACCTTCTTGTACTCAGCTGGAGAGCACATGGCTGCCCTTCTGCAGCGACCCATTCATGCAGACTGGAGTTATGTAACTGGAGTCTTCCTCTCCAGACAGACACGTCCTCACATCAACCCAGAGGGGTGAATCAGGGAAGGAGTTGGAGCTGTGCCGCCTGAAATCCCCACACCGCCTCAGAGCTCGTGGTGCTCAATAAACAACAAGTCTGCTTCTGTACGAGCCGTTATTGCTGGCTTTAAAAAATGCATGTGATAAAAGGGATGAGAATTCTGGAGTTAAATGAAAGGAATGGAGAAAAAATGAAGAATGCTGCATAAGACTCCCAAGAGTGAGTTAATAGGTTTGTAGTTCAAATCCGCCCTCTAGTGGTGAATCTGAGAAACAACATTATCAGTTCATTCAGATGACTTAGGTTCAGACTCAGATGAGCTTTTCTTTAAAAGCAGGAGTCTGTTTGCTGCGCCAGAGCCTACAGGTGTGTGTTAACAAGAAGGAAACGCATCTATTGCAGCCAAAGGTTAAAGGTCATTTATAAACAGTTTGGAGTCCATTGAAGACAGCTGGTCAGAGACTAATGCTCAGAAAAAGAAGACAAACCCAGGAGCTTCATCTCAGCCTCTACAGGCCTCAGTTAGAAGGTTAAAGGTCAAAGTTCAGGACAGGTCAATTAGAAAAAGACTGAATATGTCTGGCTTGTTTAAAATGGTTGTCTTGTGGTTAAAAGACAAATATTTACCCATGATGCACACCACGTTTGGTGAAAACCAGCTGTCAGCCTGGTAGTGGTCTGATGACACAAAGTCAAACGACACAGAACTACTGTCTGCTGCTGACGGCTGATGGATCATATGGAGACTTTTAGTCTCAATATTTAGTTTAGTTTATTAAATAATGACATGCAAGAATCGAATGTGACATTTATTTAGACAAAAGTACAAACATGTAAACTCAATAATGTACAAAGTGTTGGTTGTGTCAGCTCATCTGTTTCTCTGCTCAACTGAAAAGTTTTCCTAATGATTTTTTCTAGTTTAAGCTGAGTTTAACACTTAGAACACATTACAGTCCTTATTTCTTATTTTAGTGTGCACTGAATCGAACTCAAGTGTAAAAACATAAAATTAAATTAAAAAAACTTGGAGATGTATGGATGAATAAAATCAAATCATTATTCCCTTAATATTACATTATTGGGTAATATTGTGAGGCAAGGTGAGGACTGAAGAGAACAGACAGGACAGGGAGAGGAGACATGATGAATACAGGTAGGTTAGACAGTAAGGAGGGAGAGACTGATGGTCACAGGTTGGTGAGACAGAGCAGGAGACCTAGAGGAAGACCAGAGGGGAGATTTATGGATGCAGAGAAAGAGGACATGAAGCTGATGGTGGGAGAGTAGAGGACAGGGTTGGATGGAGACAGGTGATTGGCTGTGGAGACCCTGAAGGGAAATGAAGAAAGGAAAAGAAGACCACATCTTTTTAAGCTACAGCTCCCTCTTCAGGACTAAGTGATTCCTACTACTGTAATTTGCCACTTTGGTTCACAATTATTTCAGGATTTCAGCTGCAGTTCTTTAAATCTAAGCCAATGAGAAGAGAAGATGAATCTATGTATGATGTCATCTCAAGAAAACACTTAAAATAACTGAATTTACTGAATAATTTATTAACAAATGTATGAAAACCAGTAACCACAAACCGCAATGTCATTATTACATAAAGTGCATTTCATAAAGGCAGTGTCAGCACAAATTACAGGCACAACAATGAACAATGTGACAATAATTCAAGCACATTAAATACACAGACACCTACAGTGTCTGCAGGGCTGTAGGCAACAAACATCACAAATCCTGCTGCTGTTCAATATAAACAACATTAAGCCTGACAAACATTCAGATATGTCAATGTATTGAGCAAACAGCATTTAAACACCAGCCTGCCATGTTTAAGGTAACGTGAGAAATTTACATTCAACATCTATTGGTAGACATTCTCTAAAAACACTTTTCTGTCAAAGTTATAATTCAAAGAGCAGTTTGTTTGGGGATATTTTAGTGTGACTAGGTATGTGTATATACAGATGACTGATGAACTGTAACTATCTTGATAGGTGAGGCTGATTACAGAGGTTTATTCTCTTTCAGTGGCAGTGGCAGCAAGATGAGGGTCAGGAGATCGAAGAGCAATGAGACCCGATTAGAAACTAACAACAGTATCTGTGACAGTTTTCTTACCACAACAATAGTACTAGAATGTGTTGTAGTAGTAGGATTTAAGAATGCACATCAAACTATCTGACAATACAACTCAACTATGATAAGTCTAGTACTTAGAACCATATCAGCATATTTAAACTCAAGTTTTATAAATTATTTGCCTGAATCTACTCAGTCCATCATGAAGGTCTGCTTTATAAAGGGTCGTTTCATGACAACCTTCTTCAAAATTCTGAAGTCTAATCTGAGTTTTTAGCTGAGATCAATCATCTAGTTTGGATTTTTAACCCTTTATTACATGAATTCTGACCTCAGATCTTTGGATTTATCTTTAAGCATTAAAACAAACAAAGCTTTTTCTGAGTTTTGATGTTTAAAAATGTATTTGCCCAACAAAATAATATCATTACATTATTTAAATATTATTTTACTAAAATGTCAATGAGTGGCAGAGTGGTGGCTTTGAGTGTCAACATATAACCACTGTAGTGACCAACTGTGCATGAAAGAGTTAAAACATTTGATTAAACTTTATATTGTTTCTAATTGTATAAAGATAACATCTTTATCGTAAAGTATAAAACTGATTGTTTCTGATGTAACTTTAAGCTGAACTGAATTGTGCTGCTGTAACTTGTTAATTAATTATTAAAATATAAATGTATTCCTATCCCCCTAAATTTACCCAAAAGGCCTTTCTGTTTACTCCCTCTCGACTCTCTGAGTGTCCCGTTACAGACCTGTACCCAGCACACTTCTGTTCTCTGAGGAACATACTCTGTCCCTGTTTCCATCATTTGTTCCACAGCTTCCCCTCAGCGGCCAACCTCTGGTTTAGACGACAGAGCTGCTGAAGGAAGCCGTCGTTGGGTCCGATCTCTCTTTTCTGTCGCACCATGGCAAGAGCCGTGTAGACATCCATCTTCTGACACAGCATCAGGTAGGCGATGACTAAGGTTGGAGAGCGGCTGTAGCCCTCTTTACAGTGGACGTACACTTTACCTGCAGAGGACAAAACATGGAAAAGTTGTAGTTTGATAAAAAAAAAACATCCAACAACTGTGAACAAATGTGAACCCAATCAAATCCTTTAATAATGGCAGAGGGAGATAAGATCATTTCAATGTCTCATGGAGGACTGGAGCAATGGACCATTTCTTTATTCCTGAGTTGTTGATGGGAGTTTTTTTAGCCAGTTCTCATGAACTTAGGTGAATCTGGAGGAGGCTTGTGGCCGTGTCCCTTGAGGCGTTCTATGGGAGGTGCTGTGGGAATATGGGAAGTCAGGGTCACTTTAAGGGCTTTCTGATGTAGTGGTAATCTAGATATTAATAATTTGATTCAGTGTGCCGTCATGAGAGATCGTCAGGTGTGCTGTGGGAAATAACTCTATTTCACCTAATTGGTCTAAAATACACTTTTTGAAAACTAAATAATTGTCATAATTTTGACCAGATCCTGGAGCCAACACAACTGAGGACACAGGAAGGTAAGTGAAAAAAGTTTTATTAAATGTTTGTGCTGGGTCTTGCAGGTTCCGATGCAGGTCAGGATCTTAAAGAGAGGAGAGACTGGTGAACGACGAGTATGGTGGATGATCTTGTAGTGAGAATAGTAGTTTGAGAGGCTTACTGTGTCCGTGAGGTAACAAAGCTCGGAGGAGTACTGGAGCAGGGTTGAGGACTGGCTGGAGGGAGGCTGGTGAAGAACTGGTTGTTGGTCCGGGTGGACTGAGGACTGGGTGAATGGATCCGGAGGAGCGAGGAGTGAGGACGGTGTAGAGGAGAACTGGGAAGGTAAATAGCAGAGGATGAGCACATGGAGAAACAACAGAGAAGATTAGTAGAAAACCTGTGTACCACAGAAGTTGTGGAACGGGCTGACACCGTCCCGTTGTAGCTCCACTCCTTTTAAGCTCCTCAGATGATGAGTTGATGAGGTGCAGCTGGTGATGATTAGTGGTGAGTGCAGCAGAAGGTGATGAACGGTGGAGGAGGGGAGTGAGAACCTGACAATAATTATTATCTGCAAATAATATTCCATTGTCGAACATCTGTGCCAAGCATCACCAAATGGCACACTCTGAGCTGGATTCGGTTCTGTCCGGACCGTGCAGCAAATCCAGGACCCGGTCTAGGGGAAGGGGTTCGTCCAGGGAGATGCTTGAGTGCCCTGAAGAGCTACCACAGGCCTGTGACACGCTCTGCGCCTGGCACGCCCCCTCCCCCAAACTGGACTGCATCGTGTGGTTTGGAGCTAGATCGGCTTGGAGGGGGCGCGGCTGAGCACGTTGCACCGGCCACGCTCTGCGTCAACCAGTCATGGGCTGGCCCTCTGGCTACCCGGGAGTTTCCTGGAGGGCTGCCGTGCTTTTTGGGCCGACAGTCCCAACACTTTTTTAAGTACATACTTTGATCTCACCAGTCCTTAAAGCTGCACTCGGCAGGTTGGTAAACAAGCTAGGCATCACTAGCTATTTTACAGAAACGCGTCTCAGAGCTCTCACCCCTCCCATCAGGTATAATTCATAGACCAGCCTTCCCGCGGACATGGAACCCTGCATTGCCACGGTTACAATAGAGACCAAAACTCCAGCTGTAGAAACGTTCCCCCAGCTTTTCCTCTTTTTACCTCCAAACGTTTTTAGTTTTCTGCTAGCTGAAAATGTGTTTTTATTTTTGGAACTCTGGCATTTTTTCCTAAAATTGAAGCGCTAACAGCCGGCTGTTTCTGTCCTCCTCCCACTTCCGGGATGTTCTGCTACAAAATGTGCCTGGGTGGATTAATGGAGGATCCAAGAAGTGCGGCAGACAGACAGTCGGATTGTCCAATCCTATCGTTCGGACCAAACAATAGGATTGTCTGAAGTTTTTAGAGAACTGCGGGACAACCACTTTATTGATTTCTTTCATTTAAAGAAAAAATCTCCCTAATATATTTATAGCTATACTATGTTGCTAAGAGGCATTTAAAAAAACAACATTAAAAGCTACATTGTTTACCAACCTGCCAAGTGTAGCTTTAAAACCAGTAGATCCCAGTGGGCCCACTGACTGAGTTGGGCCAACATCATTTTGCTTTGATCCTGTCTGATGTAGCTGTGTTTCTCAGCATAACTGACAGTTTAAAATTAGGTAAATCAAACAATATCAACACTAAAAACACATTTATGTGTCAATAAATGTATGTATGTATGGGTATTATATAACATATAATACATATACATTATATACATCTCATATATATCACTATTACCAAAATCTGATGTGAATTCTGCTGCTATATTTCATTTTGTCCATTTTATCTATCCATCCACATTTTTGCATGATTACTAAGAATTTATTTTAAATAAAGATCCCTTTAGCAAAAGGTTTCAAATAATGAAGTAACTATTTAAAATAGTAATTGGACTTGATTACATCAGTTTGAACGATTGTGTTGTTGCTTTGTCAAAGCAGACCGACTTCTCGTTGCTGATGCTATGGTTACATGAAGCTTCAGCTTACGTCTCTGACCTTTTCCATTCTTGTACGCCAGAGCCTTCTCGATGAAGTCTGCAGCCTCTTCAAAGTAAACGCTAATGTCAAAGTGGTCGGTGTCATTGGCGGGCACACCATGGTATACGATGCCTGAGCCGCCATAGAAGTCTGCGTTGGTGTTGACGTGCATGTACGAGTTCCCCTCTGCAGCATTTAGGATGTGGGTGATGCCCAGACGCTTGAGGCGCATCATGTTCATCGCCACGAATCTGGTCGTTTAGAGAGAAAAAAGAAAAATGCACCATGATGAACATACAAGCAATTCTGTTTGAACTGAAGTTAAACCATGAATCTCTGATTTGTTGCATCACTGTTTTGTTAAGAAAAGCTTACAAACATAAAGAGCACTCAATTTTATTTAGATATACACATTTTTATTTTCTGTGGATTCTTAATTTTAAAATGTCTCAAAAACATCCCAAATTCATCCATTAATGAAACATACAAGATGCTTACTTTTATAGAGTCTCCAGATAGAACATAACACCTAACTAATAACAACAATAATAAGTTATAACTAATAACTACGTCTCTAATAACCCCAGAAAGTCAATAGATTTGTTGATAGTTGCTTTTTTTGAAGGGTCTAAAAACTCAATAAATATAGCAACAAAGTCAACAACACTACAAGCATGACTCAGGGCAGCTTGGTAAGAAAATCATTAAGAAAAAAATAGCCATTGTTATACAGTTTAATATTTTATGAGTGCGTTTAAAAGTATATACATTGAAGGGGGAAAGTATTTGATCCCCTGCTAATTTTTCAAGTTTTCCCACTTACAAAGAATAGAGAGGTCTGTCATTTTCATTATAGGAACACCTCAACTGTAAGAAACAGAATATTAAAAAATGTTCAGAAAATCACACTGTGTGATTTTTAAACTATTATTTTGCATTTTATTGCAAGAAACAAGTATTTGACCCTCTACCAACCATCAGAACTCTGTCTCTCTCAGACCGGGTTCTCCTATCCTCCACTCATTACCTGTACAAAGACACCTGTTTGAACTGGTTACCTGTATAAAGACACCTGTTTGAACTAGTTACCTGTATAAAGACACCTGTCCACACTCAACCAATCAGACTCCTCCCTCTCCACGATGGAGACCAAAGAGCTGTCTGAGGACACCAGGGACTAAACTGTAGATCTGCACAAGGTGGGGATGGACTACAGGAGGCTAACAGGCTAACAGCTTGGTGAGAAACAACAACTGTTGGATCAATGATTAGAAAATGGAATAAACTGCAGATGATTGTTAGTCATCTGTTTCTCTAGACTGAGGCCACTTAAGGCTTTTCCACAAGTTAGATAATATTTATATAATCTTTCCACATAAGTTCACTTCTTAAACCTTTATTTAACCAGGCAAGAACAGATTAAGAACAAACGTCTTATTTACAACTGTGGCCTGAAAAAAGACAATGCCTTTTGAGGGAGAAAGGAAAGGGGCTACAACATAAAAACATTTAAAAATAACATGAATTAGAAACTTTTAAAAAATAATAGTAAAACATTTGCATTTACAAAAATCATTAACACAGACACACATTTTAAATTATTCATCAAGGTCATTGTTAATTTCCTTTGTTTTGTGCACATTTTATTTTATACCATAAATATTTTATATATTCAGACTGAAAACAGCTCCTGTTTGTTTCATAACCATCTGAATAAAGACAACAACAACAACACTAAACAGTGGTGATCAGGAGCCTTCATTCAGCTCCTTCAGTCTGAGCTCTGCTCTCTCTAATAAAAGCCTCTTTCACTTCTTCCTAAACAATCAAACATATTTAGATCCAAGCTGAAACCAGTGGAGTGTGTTCATGGATTCGTTTTCTAACCAATCTGGATTTTTTTTCCTGAAGCATGCAGATATGATCACTATTTATTAGGAATAAACTGAGATAAATGCCGATTTATTATTAAATGGACTGTAATTGTTGTGAAATGACTGATCAGTGGAAACGAACAGAAGGTAAACACCGTCCTAACCATAGACATTATATATTAGTAGACCCCGCATTGGCCGCTCTGAGGCAAGAAATGCGGCAGCCATCTTGGGCCGGTCGTCCCATCGCAGTGATACCTGAACACAGTGAGGCGTATTCCTGTTCAGATCTTTTGAGAGCAGGACTCGAGGGATTACTTTTCAGAAGTAAGATTGAACAGTTTGATTGTTTGTATTTTGTAAATATAGTATTACTGTATCGTATTTATTTATATCCACCGGGGAAATCTTAGCTGGCTAACGTTAGCAACACTGGTGTAGTCCGGTTAGAAAGCTGAGACTAAAGGGACAAATAATGGATAAAGTATTATTTACTACTAAATGTTTTTAATGAGATGGAGTTTCAAACTTTTGCACAGTACTGCATGGGAAATCTGAAATGCTCTAAATAGTCTGTAGGATTTCTTTATAAATTATATTTATATTTGAGATGTTTGAATAACTTGAGCATCTCAGGTGGAGCTAATTGACTTCAGCAGAAAATACCAGAGGAGATAACAGTTTAAAGAAACCTTGTTTTTTATTATATTATCGAATAAAATTCAGCAGTTTTCTCAAAGTGTTTTCATGTTTGGTGTTAGAAGCAAATGTTAGACTGAAGTATCTCAGTTTCCACTAGTGTGACGATTTGGGGAGATTTTTGTTTAGTTTTTGGTTTTTTAGGGTCAATAGTTGACCGTTGAATAGTTTAGTGACAACTTCAGCAGCACTGGGTCATCAGCACTGGGTCATCAACAGAACTTGTTTTTTGTTAAATAAATGTTTAAAGAAATTTGAAGGAAGAAGTGAAAATGGGTTATGTGAATAAAATGATAAAAACAGGAATAAAATAGATGAATGAAGACCTCGTTTGTAGTTTTTTGTGTAGACTCTCCCAAACTCCTGTTTTTGTTTTGAAGGTTTTCCATAAAGACATGAGGAAGAAGTGTGAGGTGGCCTTAAAGAGAGAAGACTTCACAGCAACAGATTCAAGCATTTTAAACCAGATGGTGAGACTCAGATGGAGTTATCCATCCATCTTCAGCTTTCAGTTCACCTCCAGACAGTGAGTCTGTCCTAAGACTGTCACAATTTATAAATGCAAGTATCCTGTAAATATCCTATTATCAATGACAGGGCAGAGTGAGCTACTTATTCCTGCAGAACCTGTCAGATGTCACGTTTCATTAAACCTGATAGGGATCATATCTGAGTGGCCCTTCTGAAGAGGTTTCTAACTCCAGGTGGCCCCAGACCTCAACTGGGAGCCACAGGTTTATAATAAAAATAATATATGATTTTTAAATATTATGCTACTTTATTTTAGCCACAAAGAGCAAGACTACACCTACCTCCAGAAGAGCTGAAGAGACAACAGACTTCAACCTCACATCCTCAACCTCAGCCTGATGATGTCAGTGTTTCTGTTTACATCAGATCATAATAGTCATAAATCCATAAATGTGGACATATTGAAATCTCACCTGTATGCTGCCAGTCATACACACTTATGCACTCCTGCACACACACACACACACACACACACACACACACACACACACACACACACACACAATGAAACTTTAACTTTTGTTCTTCAGATTTTAAACTAAACTGTGAAAGCAGGGACAGGAGTAGACAAGAGAATCCAGGGAGTTTTCCCTCAGACTCCATGGACCTGGTCCTAAGGCCTACAGACACCTCAGAGATGTTCCCCTCTCACATCCACATCCACTACACAGTTAGTCCACATGTTGTCCAGTTCAGTGTTTATAAATGACTGGAGCAAATATGTTAAATAGCTCATTTTCTATTTTTTTCACAGGAGGCTGTGTTAGTCTCTACAGCATCGTTGGAAACAGCAAATCTCTCCTCTTTCAGGAGTTTTAGCTCTTGTAATACTGTCAGTTTGTTCAAGTGTAAATATTGTTTATAGTTGGTGTCGTCTACTTGATCTCCACACGATGTTCTAGTCAAACACGGTTTCACTCTCTAACCTTTATCTGTCAGTCTGTGTACTTATATGTACTATTGTACTAAACTTCCTTTAGTTTTACGCAGTATCGACAGTCTGGACACTTTTAAAAAGCAGCTGAAGACTCAATCATTTAAAACTGCTTTTAATTAAATCTTTTATATCCTGGTATTTAACCATCTTTTTTTGTACTTTGATCATTATGTGTTTTTAAATAATTTTTTAGTTTTATTTTTAAATAGTCTTTTATTTTATCTTTATTTTAATTTCTTTTATTTTTATTTGTTTTAAATAGTTTTGTTTTAAATAGTTGTTATTTTTAGAGGGTAAATGCCTTTGTGTGTTTGTGTTTCTATCTGCTATTTGATGTATTTTTGTTTGATTTGATCAGTTTTTAATTCGTGTTTTTATTCCTGATTTTAGTCTGTTTTTCTTTTTTATGGATCAGGATGTCTGTCAATAAAGTCAGTTGTTGATTTAGTTCTTTGTCATTTAATCAGGTTTTATTTTGATGTTTTTGTTAAACACTTTGACTTATTTCTGTAAAAGTTGCTATAGAAATAAACTTTACTTACTAAACTTTATATCTGAATTTAAACATATATTATCTGTATATATGTGTATATAATATATGTATATATTATATACACATATATATTATATCTGTATATGTGTATATAATATGTGTATATAATATGTATATATAATATACATGTATGTGTATTATATATTTTATATAATAACTAATAGATTATATTTATTTATTTATTAGGTAAAATATGTATATGACACATGAAATGTACTGTATGAGTCTATTAAAATGACTGAGTAGTACTTTCTGCTTATGTCATATAGGATTGTGTGTTTTGCAGAATATTCTCTTACTACAAAGCCAACAATTAATATGAAATAGTCCGAACTATCTGTCCTGTATTATAGCTAAACGTTTCGCGTTTGCAAACAAAATACCGCATGAAAATCAGTTTAGTATTTATCGAGTTATGATTTAATAAACGCGCTGAAGCGTCATTGCTCTGCCAAACAGTTTACACTGTGGAGCTGAGGCGACCGGTCCAAGATGGCGGCGCCACCGCTCACCAGCGCCTATAGGCAGTAGCGGTCAATGCGGGGTCTACCAATATATGATGTCTATGGTAGCGGTCAATGCGGGGTCTACCAATATATGATGTCTATGGTAGCGGTCAATGCGGGGTCTACCAATATATGATGTCTATGGTAGCGGTCAATGCGGGGTCTACCAATATATGATGTCTATGGTCCTAACGGAGACTCACGCGTTTCCGACGTAGATCCCCGGATGAACCCAGTGAAAGTGCTCGGCCGGCCGCCTGTAAAACCCCAGCTCGTCCGTTAACAGGTCGTTGAGCTGCTGCAGAGATACTTCGAAGCTGGACATGTAGAGGCTGTCAGAAACCGACGTCTTGCTCAGCTGCTGGAGTTTGTTCTTCATGTCTGAAGTGGACTGAAGCGCTTGAACCCGAGCTCCACCGGTGTTATGTCGAGAAGAGTTCCCCCAGCATGTGTGACCCCACGCCTCCTACCGGGGTTGCCAGATAGGGTCAAGGGTTTCCAGCCAAAAAATCGATTGAAAGCGCCACAACACAAAAACCGTCTCAATCAGGATGTTACAGTTTTTCTCAATAGTTTACACACACAGTGCATCAGGAAGGACAAAATAATGGAATGGTAGAACTTTAAACAGAACATTGAGTCCATTCCAATGTGTTCTCTCAGCCATCGGTCCTGACTGGGCTTATTTGGTGTTCCCTGTGTTTACAGGGGGAGGAGGACAGCAGAGAACTGTTCTGGTCTCTGGGGGACAGGGGGACACATTGGTTTTCCACAGGATGACTAAGAAGACTGCAAGAAGGAAAGCAGGAAAGTCACTGTTGTTCAGTTTCAAGAGGCGACTGCTGCACAGCTTTCATTCAGAAACATGTTAGTGGGACTGGCCGTGCACGAGCAGCAGGAATGCTTCATTCATTGGATTCTTATCACACCATGATGGTTGGAATCACTTTGAAAAGGCTCTAAATACAGATGAGCTTCAGGCGCTAGCAGCAGAAAGGAGCGTTCAGCCACTCCTAAAGGTTTGGAATTTGTTCCTCAAAACATGTTTAAAAAAAGGGAGTTCAAACACAAACAAGCTGGAAGAGAAATGAAGAGAATCTCTGCTTTAATGGCAGCAGATGAAAATGTTCAACAAGTGTCTGCAGAGGCTGACTAATAGATCAGATGCTTCAGGATGTTTGGCTTCACAGACTCTTCCTTCAGCTGTCAGTGGCTGAAGAAGAGCTGTTAAGGCCAAATCCAGACTTTCAGCCCAAAGTCAGCACGTTTGATGATTTGAAAGAAAAACTAAAGACTTGGAGGTTCAAACTGGGTCGTCCATGAGCTGAAACAAAGCACTATCTTTCAGAGGATCAAAGTGTTGCTGACTGGGATGAAATTAATCCAGAGGACAGCGTCTGGAATAGTTCAAACATAGGAGCACGCTCAAACTCCCCATCACAGCATCAGGACCTCCTCCACATCCTCCGCTCACATTAAGGCTGAGGCTGACAGTCTGGGAGCAGCTCCAAGCATCAACACATCAGACAGCTGTTTGAAGGTTCCAGTTTGAACTTCTGATCAAAGAACAGAACAGAGTGAGAAAGTCGTTTGGTCTGAACTCACAGAGAGTGAAGAAAATGAGCACTAGTAGAACGTGACTGGCTGCTGACAGAGATGGAGTCACGGCATCAGAGGATCTGGATGAAATGTGGAGGAAACATGATTCTGATCTGTTTCATTAGTTGATGGTGTTGAAGCTGCTGCAGCAGCGCCTACAGATGTATCCTGTGGAATCAGACAGGGATGTCCCATTTCACCCAAATGATTCAATAATTTAATGTTTTCTTGTCCAATAACAGCTCCATTCTGACAAGACTTGGTGAAGTGTCTGAGTCTAAAGAGAGAAGAAATGACCACGATGACAGCAGTACAGGTGTTCTACACCAATGAGAGATTGTCTACAGATCTTTTCATGCTCTGTAATATTGTGATTCTAATGGCTAAATATCAGATTCATCAGTGTCAATGGAAAAAGAAGAAAGCCTCCATAAATGTTAGAAACGTTGAATTACAGTCATTGATCACATCTCTGAGGTTGATGAAAGATTGGTGCCAGAAAGTTGATCTGCTTTGTAAAAGTCTAGAAAAAGAGGAGTCTTTTTGAGGAATGTGGATTCTAGTTGATTTTTAGAGCCTTAGATTTTCATGACATGTTGTTGATTGGAATATTTGTGTTCACTGACAGACCTTGGAGTGTTGGTTTGGTCTTCTGTTTTGTTGTGTTGCTCAGTTGTTGTGTCCCAGAGACACAACAACTGTGTTACAACAACTGTTGTAAATAAAGGTTTGAAAAAGAAAAAAAAACTCAACCTTGTTACGTCGTGTGTGTGTGTGTGTGTGTGTGTGTGTGTGTGTGTGTGTGTGTGTGTGTGTGTGTGTTGTCTCCTCCTCAGAGCCAGAGCAGAGAGAGTTCAGCTCGCTGGACTTTTCTGGGTTTCTAGTTTTCTGTCTTGTTTTTCTCTTCGTTTCTTTGAAGAGGCTCCGGCCGACAAGCTGAGGAGCTCAGATGTGACATCATCTGTGCTGCAGTTGTTCAGGGAGGCAAATGGAAACTCAGCATTTAGTTGACTAAATGTAGAACTGCAGGAATCGAGGCTTGTATCTCCTGCATCAGAGAGACCAGGTCTCCTACGGCCCGCTAAGGGGTTCAATCCGGCCCGCTGGATGAGTTTTGAAAATAAAAAAATTAGGGCTGGGACTTTAACGCGTTAATTATGATGCACGTAAAAAAAAAATAACGCAATTAACGCAACTTGCGTTTGAAGCAAGGCTGAGCTCTTGTCAGCATAATTTCCTGCTGTCCAGACGCTCAAATCAGCCCTTGCCAAGGTCCTCCTTCGGAGGATCCAGCCCGCCCCACTCGCTTCACCTGTCTACGCGGTCACTGTAAAACTCAGCCCTCCACTCCGTCCTTTCACCACAAAAACCGAAAAGGATCGGCGGTGAAACTGGACCTCTCTAGCCTTTATAGGTTTATTCCAGCCAGTGGAAACGGCGCGTCGCATACAAAGCGCGTTTGTTGGATGACAGCTGAGCCAAGCTGAAGAGCCGCAGCGCGCCACCGAACTTGCTGTCCTGCGCGCTGTTCCTGTCAACTTGGCCAGTGATGAATCCTCCACATCTAGTCACAGCGTGAGGCCTGGGCTTCCGATCGCGTTACGCACAGAGGTCAGTGCCCAAACTGGAGCGTTTGCGCTCTGTGCGTCCTGGTCCGCGCGTTTAGTTCGTTTCTGGCTCAACACTCGACACGCACGCCAGCTACAGCATCGCTGAGCTGAAGCTGATATTTTTAACTAGAGCTGGAGCTGGACGTCAGCTGGGCGCACAGATCAGTACCGTCCTGCCACTGAGGAACAAAGACCTGAGTGGGTTTGGATCCAGATCTGGGTTTTCCCTCAGACCTGGTGGAATGAAACCATGGTGAAACTGATGGAGTCCAGTCAGCATCACCTGGATTTATTGGTTTTATACAGTTTTAGATGAAACACTGAGTTCCTAACCCTATTTTAAAAGATAAACCAGTACCAAACCCACACTAGTCTATAAACAATAGAGACCCTCATTGAAAACGAGGCAGAAGCCTCCAGACCAGACCGTGGGTCAGTCTGAACACTGCAAAAAATGATTATCTCATCCAGAGTGTTTCCACATGTTGGAAATCTTTTATTATTAATATTTTAAGACAATAAAAGTTTTGTTCTGCACAATTGTCTTACGAAATATTTGTTTATCTTGTGTTTTGTAAAAGAGTTTTTGAATAAATGTGAAGATTTTCAGATGTACTTGTAATTTTTCTTGCATGAAAACAAGGAGAAAAACATGCACTTGTTATTTATAGGTAATTATTTTAGGATTGTACTGGTCCGGCCCACTTGACATCTAATTTGTCTGCATGTGGCCCCGGAACCATAATGAGTTTGACACCCCTGACCTAAAGACTATTTCAGGCTTTTAAGTGTTGTAGTAAAGAATCAACCCCCAGAGATCTGCTCTGCTGATGGCTCAGCTTTGGATTACATCACAACAAATATCTTTTGTTTGTAACAAAGATTCTTGTTCTTGAGTTCCTTCCTTCAGGTGTGGGAGGGTCACTGTTGTCTTTCAGCTACAACACCCTGACAGGTGAGTGGTGAAAAACACAGCTGTTAAAATGTAGTCAAAACATTCATCAAACAAAAGTCTTTTTCTAAAGTTGTCATGAAATATTGAACTAAAAAGAACATTTTATACCAAGTTGAAATATTACTGAACATTCTCCTGATTTCTTCAGGACGTGAAAATGATCTGAGTGAATTCAATAGTTCATCAATCTGTTCATGTCTCAGTAGAGTGGTAGGACTTTACAATCATCCACTTCATTCAATAGATTTAAAACTTATTGAGTCCATTGATTTGATAAAGAGAAGACAAGCTGACCATGTTTGTTCATCAGATAAACTTCTGAACACACTGGCTTTTATCATCATTATTCAATAAGATGCTTCCTCATGTCTTCCTCTCACTTTTTCTAATAAAATAATTCACCACAGAAAGTTAAATCAGTTTTAAAAGTCTCTGAAATCCTAAATTTACTGGTGTAAATCCTCCTCCATGCAGCGTTCTAGGGGAAGACTTTTTTAGCTGAAGTTCATCAGAGTTTGAGATCTGACTGAGCTGCGAGAGTGGTCTGGACTAAATGAAGGAGTGAGACGACTCCTGAGACGTTCTGAACAGACATGAATCGGTTCTGGTGAACAGAACCTGAGGTGTCTGCGTGTAGAAGAGGAGCTTCAGCAGGTCCAGGCTGAAACACTGCAGCTCACACCTTCACCTGATCTAGAGGCACGTTCTCTCCAAGTCTAACAGCTTCTCTATCTCCATTGACAACTCATCAGTATTTCCCTCTCCTCATGTTAAGAGTCTGGGTGTCGTCCTCGACAGTACACTTTCTTTCCAGTCTCATATTAACAATATTACCCGGTCTGCTTATTTTCACTTACGTAACATTTCCCGCCTCCGTCCATCACTCACTCCTCACACTACTGCCATCCTTGTTCACAGCCTGGTCACATCCAGGATTGATTACTGCAACGCACTTCTCTTTGGTCTCCCCAATAAAACCCTCCAAAAACTGCAGCTTCTCCAGAATGCTGCAGCACGTGTCATCACTAGGACTCCCATCTCTCATCACATCACCCCCATCCTACAACAACTACACTGGCTTCCCATAAAACAGAGAATTGTATTCAAAATTCTCCTCATCACCTTCAAAGCTCTTCATAACCTGGCTCCACCTTACATCTCTGATCTCATTCACATCACGACTCCTGTCCGCTCACTTCGCTCCTCGGCTGCTCCTCAACTTTCAACTCCCCAAGCTCGCCTCGTCATTGTAGGGAGTAGAGCGTTCAGCCGCTCTGCCCCCCAGCTCTGGAACGCTCTCCCCCCTGACCTCCACACCGCTCACTCTCTTCCCCTTTTTGAGCAGAAACTCAAAACTCTCTTGTTCAAACAAAGTTACAACTAGTACCCTTCTCTCCATTTCCAATGTTTTTATTTTTTATTTTATATTTTATATTCCTTATGTCTTTTAATGTTGTATTTTATCTGTCTTGTTGTAAAGTGTCCTTGGGAGTTTGAAAGGCGCTTCAAATAAAATGTATTATTATGATTTATTATTATTATTAACGTATCTTTGTGCATAAATGATCAGCAGTAAGTTCTAGTATGTAAAGAATGTTTATCAGAGTGAACCAGAAACGTATATAAATGGTCTGTTTGTTTTTAGTGTGGATTTTAGGGAGAGATGTCAGATTCTTTGTGATGAATTCATTACAGCCATATTGAGTGCGTTCTTATTTTTAATCTCTTTGCTGTTTTTGCATGTGACATCACTGAACAGGCCTGTGAGGCTCATAGAGCTCTGCACTTTCAAGAAGTGATCACTTGACCCATGGTGATGCTCCAACCTAACACACTGCTGGTGTTATGAAACCCTTTTTGGATGAGCATGACCTGAATGACTGAACCTTCACCAGCAGACAGGTTGATCTTTAGAGTCAACGTCTGAATCACTGCCCCAATCCGCCTTTTGATCTCACTCCTTCCCTCACCTGAGAACAAGGCTCTGGGATACTTCAACTCCTCCACTTGAGGTGGACCTCTCTCCTGAGCAGCAGCTGGTCAGACACCCTTTTCCTGAACTATGGTCTCAGATTTAGAGGTGCTGATCCTCATCTCAGTCACTTCACATCTGCTGTTGTTTTTCACGTTACTTTCAGCAGATGAGAGTCTGAGACGTAATGAGACTGAATCCTGACTACATGGCTTATAAAACCTTCATAGAACGCCTGCTAATAAAACACAACAGAAACTGTTTTCTTCTTTTCATTCTGATCGTTTAGCTGTAATGTTTCAATGAACTGAACAAACAGCAAATGAACAAACTACAAAAAACACAACTGAACAACCAACTGATGAGCTGTTTTAACCAGCTGGTCAGTCAGTCTTTAACTCAGAATGAAGAGTTGATCCTGAATCACCTCAGCACTGAGGAGATCACATCTCAACAGACATCCTGGTGAAATCATTGTGGTCCAGTCATGTAGATTTGATCCTCGTCTCGTCTTCTTCCGCTTATCCGGGTCCGGGTCGCGGGGGCAGCATCCCAATTAGGGAGTCCCAGACGGTCCTCTCCCCAGCCACTTCTACCAGCTCCTCCAGCAGGATCCCAAGGCGCTCCAGGGCCAAACCAGAGATATATTTTTTTCCAGCGTGTCCTGGGTCGACCCGGGGGCCTCCTGCCGACAGGACATGCCTGAAACACCTCCCTGGGGAGGCGTCCAGGAGGCATCCTAACAAGATGCCCGAACCACCTCAGCTGGCTCCTCTCTACATGGAGGAGCAGCGGTTCTACTCCGAGTCTCTCCCGAATGTCCGAGCTCCTCACCCTATCCCTAAGGCTGAGCCCGGACACCCTGCGGAGAAAACTCATTTCGGCCGCTTGTATACGCGATTTGATCCTGTCTTGTTTAATGTGAGAAAATAAAAAAAAGGTTTCTCTGAACATTTTCCAGTTCAAATATGAACTTCAGACTGCTATAACCCTTGAGAAAGGAGGCAAAATGATGTCATAGTGAAAACACATCTTCTTGTAATTGATTTAAACCAGGGGTGGGGAACTTCCGGCCTCCGGGCCTGATACGGCCCGCGGCCCCCTTTGATCAGGCCCGCCATGAAATGTCTAATAAACTCAGAGGGAAAAACATCAACAACCAACGGTGTTTCTGCGGTCAAATCTGCAATAACTCTTATATCCGAGCCAAGATATAGTCCTTGAACGCCTCATTTTGTCAGGTGTAACATGAGAGATGCAGACTGATGAGTGTCTGTCAATCATGGAGGTGAAAAATGATCCATAAAGCCAACTTTTTTCAGAAGAAATAAACAAACAAGCATCCAAATAAAAAACAAACCAGTGAGTTTAGTTTGTGTCGTGGTGGAGTCTGCACATGAAGAAACTACTGGAGAAACGTTTCTTTATACTTGGTGATTTTTGCCCTAATTTTTTCTTAATAAAGTTGGACATCACTGGTTTACATTCTGATTGTGGCCCTCGGAGGACTTTCTGAAAAAAATTTGGCCCCCGAGCAAGAAAAGGTTCCCCACCCCTGAATAAAAGCTCCAAATTCTCTCCTTACTCAAGTTATTTGTTTTTAAAACGCTGAACTCCCAGGGGCAAATTCTAACCCTCAGCACAGCTCAGGTCACAGGAATCCACAGCCTTGATTGGTGTGAGCAGAGTTGTGGACTCGAGTCACATGACTTGGACTCCAGTCATCATTTTGATGACTTCTGACTGGTTAAATCTAGAAAAACTTGCAACTTGGACTTTAACGTCAATGACTTGCGACTTGACTTGACTTGCGTCTGTTGACTTGATGCTGACTTGAAGAATTTTGATATTTTAGCACTGAAAACGGCTATACTGTAGATCAGACCTAATTTGTCACAAATGTGGCCTCATTTCTCACTGGTGCAGCTAAAAGACTCCCAGGATGCACCAGGGTGATCAGCTGTTCAGAGGGAAAACTCTCCGTGACACTGAATGTGTCCCTGAGGTTCAGCAGGACCCCTTCCGTGTCCTACGTGGTCCAGAGGAGTGACACTGCTAACCTCTGCTTCAGAGAGCAGCCAGTAGAAACTTAAAACTTCAGCAGCTGATCTCCATTGTTTCATGACGAGCTACGTGGACCCCACGTCGACTCACGATGACAACGTGGATTTAATGAAAGAACCAGAGCTCTGGAGTCGCTCTGTGACTGAGCTCTGTGACTCACGGGTCAGAAACCAGCGGCTCGTCGTGGACCAGATCCGGTCCCCCTCTGATTGTCTGTGGTCCAGATGTTCCTTGTTTGCTACAGTAAGAGAGGTATGCTAGGCTAGTCACATGAACAGTGACAAGTTTTCATCAAGTTAAGAGCTGAACGTCTGAAAATCATCATGACCAATGATCCGATAAGGAGAACCAACCTCCAGGTTAGGTCAGACCCTGGTCCAGGTTAGGTCAGACCCTGGTCCAGGTTAGGTCAGACCCTGGTCCAGGTTAGATCAAACCCTGGTCCAGGTTAGGTCAGGCTCTGGTCCAGGTTAGGTCAGGCTCTGGTCCAGGTTAGATCAGACCCTGGTCCAGGTTAGGTCAGGCTCTGGTCCAGGTTAGATCAGACCCTGGTCCAGGTTAGGTCAGGCTCTGGTCCAGGTTAGATCAGACCCTGGTCCAGGTTAGGTCAGGCTCTGGTCCAGGTTAGGTCAGGCTCTGGTCCAGGTTGTCATGTCCTGGGTGCCTGCAGGCAGTCTGTGTTTTTCCCTCAGGGCGTGGCAGGCAGATCCTCTCCAGCTGCAGCTCATCAGCTTCATCAGGAGGACCTTCATAAGGAGCAGATCCACAGAGGGATGACGCCAGTCTTTTCCACCTCACCAGTGGTAAACACAGGTCTGCTGATTAGCATCTTGTCTTTGACTCTTGATAATTACTCTCTGTTGTTTCCTCTAGTCATTCATCCGGCGTCATCCACCTCAAGATCCTCCAGAGTCCTCCTCAACCTCATGTCCACCTGGTCTGCCTGTCCCCCTGCCAGCCAGCTGCCTCCACTCCATTCATCCTCCATCAACCTCTCGTTACCGCTCCAACCATTCTCACCCAGGACAGACAAAACCTCCCCAAAATCCCTATCTTCATCCTACCAGTAAGACCTCCATTCAATACTCATCTCAGCACGTTATCTTCATCCCCGTATACTCACTCTCCTCTCTCCTCTCAGTGAAGTCTCCTGTACCCGGATCCCACAGGTCCTCCTGGATCCACCTCCACACCACCAAACATTATAATAAAAACATTATTTTACTTACCTTCTGTTTCCTCTGACTGTTGTGTTGCTCCAGGATCCTCACAAAACCTCAGAATATGACACAGGTTAGGTCAGGCTCTGGTCTTGGAAATCAACAAAGATGGAAATTCACCGACTGTACCTTAAGGAATTAATAACATCTTTAAATGAAATGGTTAAAAGCTCCAGAGCTGTTTACTTCTCTTAACTAATTTCCTCAAAAACTCCAAAGTTCTGTTTGACACGATCAATCAGTTTCACCTAAAACGCCCCAAATCCCTGTGTTCTCAAGGTCTGATTGTAACAACTTCCTTTCATTCTTTGAGAACAAAATTAGAAACATCAGGTCAGGTTTCTCACCCCCGTCTGCTCCCTGTTCTCCCATCCACCCTCCTCCTTTCCATACCTGGTCCTTCTTCACACCTGTTCATTTTCAGGACATCTGTCTCATTCTTAAAAACATGAAACAATCTTCAAGGCCTGTTGATATTCTCCCAACCTCTTTGCTTCTTAAAGCTTTTGACCTACTTGGCCCATGCATTGTTGATTTTATTAATCTATCCCTCCAAACCGGCTCCGTCCCCTCCATCTTTAAACACGCTGTTATTGAACCCATCCTTAAAAAACCCAGTCTGGACTCCTCTCAGTCAAATAACTACAGGCCCATTTCCAAACTGAGCTATATCTCTAAACTCTTAGAGTCGTGGCTGATCAGCTGATCTCTTTTCTGGAACAACACAACATTTTTGATAAATTCCAATCTGGTTTCCGTAAAAAACATTCAACAGAAACAGCTTTACTCAAAGTATCCAGTGACATCATGATGGCAGCAGACTCCGGGGAGTTTACAGTCTTAGTTTTGTTGGACCTTCCTGTTGATCACAGCACCTTAATGAACAGACTCCGTGACTTGGTGGGGATCTCTGGAACAGTTCTAGACTGGTTCAGATCGTACCTCTCAAACAGAAGTTTCAGTGTCCATATAAACAACATCATGTCAGATATTACAGATCTGTTCTGTGGGGTACCCCAAGACTCTGTTCTGGGTCCACTCCTGTTTTTACTATATATCCATCCTCTTGGACAGATAATTAATAGATATCACAATGTCTCCTACCACCTTTATGCAGATGACATTCAGCTGTACTGCTCCTTCAAGGACTCAGAGTTCTACAAACTGTCTGAACTACTGGAGTGTCTGTCAGCTATTACTAACTGGTTAGAAAATCACTTCCTTCACTTAAACCCTGAAAAGACTGAATGTCTGATTGTTGCCCCTGATAGGATGGTCCCTCTGATCAGTCAACATATTGGACATTTAATTTCTGCTGTAAAGTCAAACCTGAGGAATCTGGGTGTTATTTTCGACCAATCAATGTCTCTTGAAGGTCACTCAAAACAGCTGGTCAGAAACTGTTTTTATCATCTGAGAAATATTTCCAAACTGAGAAAGTTGGTGTCAAAACCTGAACTGGAAATGGTTCT
>SSNR01000309.1:344044-377855 GCA_006937965.1 Callopanchax toddi | reverse complement strand
CCCCCCCCCCCCCCACACACACACACACACCTCCCTCCCCTTTGCTGCATGCTATAAAACTACCTACAATTTACAATGTACATATTTAATGTACATCTCTGGCTAATTTATACACACACAGCAGGATCCAATATTGACCCCTGGGGGACACCACAAGCAGTCTCCATACAAGCAGGCATTCCATCATCCATTTGAACAAACTGGTGTCTCTGGGATAAATACTGGTAATCCAGTCCAGAGCCACTCCCCTAATGTCGTACCATTGAAGCTTGTTTATAAGTATTGAGTGATTTATTGTGTCAAAAGCTTTCTATAAATACTCCAATAACAGTTTCTATAGTGTGTTATTTCCTTGGTTGCTTCCATTATTTCGAGTGTTGTCGTCCTCTTTTCTTCAAACCCGTACTGTTTATGGTTTAATATTTCATATTTATTTTAAAAGTTTTCTAGTCTTTTGTTAGTGTTAAGCAGGTACGAAGGAGAACTCAAATGCAGGTTAAAGTGATCACAAAAATCCCTTTATTAAAAGGTCAGGCAGAATAATCCAAGTCGTGAGGCAAAGGGTAATCCAAAATCCAGAAAAAGGGTCAAAGCACAAAGTTCTAAACTAACTATGAATCCAAGGGGTCAAGGCATAAAGATCTAAACTGAGGCTGGGACGAGAGTCAGGAAACTAACGAACTGGCAACTGAAAGAGAGGAGAGACTGGTTTAAATACAAACACAAACAGCTGTAAGGAATCAGATTAATGAGAAACAGGAAACAGAACGGAAACAGGAGGGAGACTTCAGAATAAAACAGGAAGTGAGAAAAGAGGTGGTCTCACAGCAGGGAGTGACAGGACCCACCCCCCCAACGTCCGGCTCCTGACGGACCAGGGAGAGCAGCACGGCGGTCGTAGAAGTCCTGGATGAGAGTGGGGTCCAGGATGTCGCTGGCTGCAAACCACGAACGTTCAGGACCGTAACCTTCCCAGTCCACCAAGAACTGACGGCCACGGCCGCACTGTCTGACGTCCAAGAGGCGGCGTACTGTATAGACCGGGCCACCATCGACAAGCCGAGGAGGAGGCGGAGGTGGTTCTGCCAGAACCAGGGGACTCTCACGTGCAGGCTTGAGTCGACCGACATGGAAGGTGGGACAGCACTTCATTGTCCTGGGAGTCGAAGCCTCACAGCCACAGGATTAATAACTTTGGACACAGGAAAAGGGCCAGTGAACTTAGGAGCCAGCTTACAGGATTTCAGGCGTAGGTGCAAGTCCCATGTAGATAACCAGACCTTCTGACCCTCTTGGTAGGCTGGAGCCGGAGACCGCCGTAAATCAGCCGCCCTCTTGTACTGCTCCGTCTTCTGCAGTAAGGTGCGGCGAGCCCTGGCCCAGGTACTGCGGCAGCGGCGAATGAGGGACAGAGCTGACGGCACACGGAGCTCCTGCTCCTGAGAGGGGAACAAGGGAGGCTGGTAGCCATGAACACAGTGAAAAGGGGAGAAGCCAGTAGAGGAGGTGGGAAGTGTGTTGTGAGCGAACTCTATATAAACCATTTGAGAACTCCAGGTGGTCGGCCGGCTGGCAGTCAGGATACGCAGCCCCTTCTCCAACTCCTGGTTGACCCTCTCGGATTGTCCATTGGTCTGGGGGTGGTATCCAGAGGATAGGCTTACAGTAGCTCCCAGCAGGGAACAGAAGGCCTTCCAAAACCGTGAGACAAACTGTGGGCCTCTGTCAGAAACAACATCTGTTGGGAAACCATGGATCTTGAATACTTGAGACATCAGGACCTCGGCCGTCTCCTTAGCAGAGGGCAGAGGGATGAAACGAGCCATTTTGGAAAAACGGTCAACCACAGTTAGCACAACAGTATTACCTTCAGAGGTCGGGAGCCCAGAAACAAAGTCCAGGGAGATGTGGGACCAGGGATGATGAGGCACAGGGAGCAGTCCAGAGGGACGGCCCGAAGGTGTCTTGTTTCTGGCGCAAACCGGACAGGCTGCCACGTACTCCTGAACCGCCTTTTCCATGACTGGCCACCAGAAGCGTTGTTGAACCAGGAAAAGCGTCCTCTTTACTCCAGGGTGACAGGCAAAGCTGGAGGCATGGGCCCAATGGATCACTTGAGACCGTAGATCAGGAGGAACAAAAAGCAGGCCCCGGGGACATCCGGCAGGAGGCTGGGTGCCAGTGGTGGCCTGTTTAACCCTCTCCTCCACACCCCAGGTTATGGCTCCGACAACGCATGAGGAAGGGAGGACGCACGTGGGTGGCTCTGGGTCCGAGGAGGAGGGTTCACCCAAGCGAGAGAGAGAGCATCAGGTTTCAGGTTCTTGGATCCTGGACGATAGGAGACAGTGAAGTTAAAACGTGAAAAGAACAAAGCCCACCTGGCCTGACGTGGGTTGAGCCGCTTAGCACTCTTGAGGTACTCGAGGTTCTTGTGATCAGTCCAAACCATAAACGGGTGCTGAGCGCCCTCAAGCCAATGGCGCCACTCATCCAATGCTACCTTGATGGCTAGCAGCTCTCGGTCCCCCACATCATAGTTCCTCTCAGCAGGCGACAGCTTACGAGAAAGGTAGGCACAGGGGTGGATACGGCCATCCTTGGCCGAACGCTGCGACAGAACAGCACCAACACCAGAAGCGGATGCATCCACTTCCACCACAAACTGAAGAGTGGGATCTGGAACAGTGAGGATGGGAGCAAAGACAAAGCTGTTCTTTAACTTACAGAAGGCTGCGTCTGCCTGGGGAGACCAGAAGAACTTGGAAACCGGAGAGGTTAGAGAGTGGAGGGGAGCTGCGATGGTGCTGAAGCCCCTGATGAACTTCCTGTAGAAATTAGCAAACCCAAGGAAGCGCTGCACGTCCTTCCTTGAGGCTGGAGTGGGCCAGTCCCTGACAGCTGTCACTTTAGCAGAATCCATCTGGGTCCTGCCCCCTCCCACCATGAGACCAAGAAAAGAGAGAGAAGAGACATGAAACTCGCACTTTTCGGCCTTAACAAAGAGCCGGTGGTGGAGGAGATGCTGAAGAACCTGACGGACATGCACCCTATGGGACTGCTCATCTGGAGAAAACACAAGGATATCGTCTAGGTAAACAAACACAAACACATTAAGCATGTCACGAAGATCATTCATCAATGCCTGAAAAACAGAAGGTGCATTGGCTAGACCAAAAGGCATAACTAAATATTCGTAATGTCCAGTGGGGGTGTTAAAGGCAGTCTTCCACTCATCCCCCTCCCGCATCCTAACCAAATGATAAGCATTTCTTAAGTCAAGTTTAGTAAAAATCTTAGCACACTGTAACAGTTCAAAAGCAGTAGTCATGAGCGGGAGGGGGTACCTGTTCTTTATGGTGACCTCATTGAGTCCACGGTAGTCGATGCAGGGTCGCAGAGTCTTGTCCTTTTTGGCTACGAAGAAGAACCCCGCCCCCGCAGGAGAGGACAAAGGACGGATGAGGCCGGCCTTAAGGGCTGAGTCAACATAATCCTTCATGGCCTGGTGTTCAGGGCCTGAGAGTGAGTAGAGACGGCCCCTAGGGGGAGCCGTACCCGGCAACAGGTCAATAGCACAGTCATAGGGCCGGTGCGGGGGCAGAGAGGCAGCCTTGGACTTGCTGAAAACCTCCCTGAGGTCATGGTAACAGGCTGGGACTGAAGATAGGCAGGGGTAATCAGAGTTCAAAACAGCAGGAACCGACTGACCTGAGGAGTCCTCCAAACAGTGACAGGTCCAGGAGGTGATGGAACCCATGGACCAGTCGATAACTGGACCATGTTTGGTCAGCCATGGGAAACCCAAAATAGCAGGATGCTTAGGAAAGGAGGAGACGAAGAAGACGATAGACTCCGTGTGCTGGTCTGGGAAGGTGAGTTTAACAGGAACAGTCTGAAATGAAACTGAGCACAGGAGACGACCATCCACGGCAGTGGCCTGAAGGGGTCTTTCAAGGGGCTGTAGCTGGAGGTTAAGGCGTCTAGCAAGAGACATATCCATTAAATTGGCATCTGCACCAGAGTCGATGAGGACAGTCTGTTTAATAGTTCTGCCAGAACTGGTTAATGTAACATCAGGGTTGATACGGTTGACAGTAGGAACTTGGGTTCGACTCACCATGGACTTTCGGGTTTGGTGTGTCCTCCTGTTGGTGGGGCAGTTCACCACTAGGTGGCCAGCCTGGCCACAGTACATGCACAAGCCCAGCCTCCACCGTCGCTGTCGTTCCTCCGGCGAGAGGCGGGTCCGACCGAGCTCCATGGGTTCTGCAGCATCAACGGATGAAGGGGGGTGTGGAGCTGGGGTAGAGACCGAGACGGACGGCTGACGACTGGAAATGGAGGCTTCTGGTTCAGATCTCCAGCCCATCGCTTGGTTGATGGAAACGCCCCGCTCCCTCCTCCTGTCATGGAGCCTCTTGTCGATCTTGATGGCCAGAGCTATGATAGCATCCAGGGTTGTGGGGAGATCCAGTGGAGCCAGGCAGTCCTTTATGTCACCAGAAAGGCCGTTCAAAAAGGCATCACAAAGAGCAGAAGGATTCCAATCACTACCTGCTGCCAGGGTCCGGAACTCAGAGGCATAATCAGCGACCCGCCTCCTGCACTGCTGCAGGCTGAACATGGCCCGTGCGGTCTCACGGCCCGGTCGAGTGTGATGGAAGACTTGCTTGAAGCTGGTGAGAAACAATAACAAAGAGTCACAGATGGGAGTGTGGTGCCCCCACTCACTCGTGGCCCAAGCTTCGGCTCTCCCCGTCAGGTGAGATATGATGAAAGCCACCTTGGCTCTGTCTGTGGGGTATGAGCCAGGCAAAAGTTCAAAATGGAGAGAACACTGCATTAGAAAAGCTTGACAGTCCCCTGATTCCCCAGAAAACCTGTCCGGATGAGCCAGATGAATAGGTGGGGAAGCCTGAGGAGGGGATGACGTGGTTACGAGCCGGGACGGGCGGCGTAGCCTCCGTGACGTCAACAGCAGACACCGAGACCGCGGAGGGAGAAGCGTCCGCTCCTGACGGTGGGGAAGCAGCAGGCTGTTGGTTATTCATGTACTGAGCAATAAGCGACAGTTGCTGATCCACAGATGTCATGAATTGGTCCTGATGTGCCGCCATCTGCGCAAAGCGCTGAGCGAGGTCAGCCAGCTTCCCCCTTCCTTGCTTAAAATCCCCTTGCTTAAAAATTGGTATTACTTTGGATTTTTTTCATTTTCTGAGAAAATAAACCAGTTTGAAATGATTAATTATATGTAAGTTAATGGTTTTAAGAATCATCAATAACCCTTTTAACCAATGCCATATCAATACAGCATTCAACACTGGCTAGCTTCCAATAAGCTGCTTTTGAATAAATCTAAATCTTATTCAGTGTTGTTTAACACTAGAACACCCAAGGCAGTCATTTTGACTGCTTTCAAAATTTGCAACGTCATAACTTGGCTTTAAAAAAACTTATGTAGCAGTAGGACCCTGACTTTTCCTAAATGTGTGTATATTTTATTCTAACATTGTTTTTTCATTAAATTTTCAAAACACAAAAAAGATCTGAGTGTTACTACCTCGAATGACCATAGCAGTCAAATTGACTGCATGCGTTTTACAGGGGCTGTCATATTATACTATTTGCTACATTTTCCCGCTCTTTCTCCTGCTCTATTGCTTGTTTGTTTTTTATGCTCTGTGAAGCTAAAACCTAGCTATAGCTTCACTCTAAACCCAAGAGAGACAAAAATGAAACGTAGAAAGAAATGAACAGCTATGGAGGCTTTAGCCATGCTTCAGAGCCTTGATGAGGAAGAATCCAACAGAGGAGCAGGTTCAGAGAGTCTTGGTGTTTGGAAGAAGCTTCATCTAGCTCTGAAAGTGATTCCGAAATCATTACACAGGTGTCTCCTAGCAAAAAAAGACTACTGGAAACATCAAATTCTACACTTGCTGACACCCCTTCTGCTAAATTTCAAGGTATGCGGCCTACAGGAGGACTCCTTATCATCTTAGATCAGGCTATTGTTTGCTACAGCAGAGTGTCTTCAGCTGGCTGGCAGTCATCACAGCATTTGTTCATGTTCATAATAGTTATTAAATTTCATTGTTGAGGTCTAATGATGACACTAACCTATTTTGAAAGCAGGATACATTTGTTTTTATTTCACAGAGAAAATGGTTGCAGTTTGAGATTGGAATTGTGATTGCTGAGAAGTTACATTGCATGAATTAAATAAATAAAACACTCAATCTTTATTGTTTAATTTAGTGTCCTGATGTGTTTTTACGTCGTCTCGTCTTCTTCCGCTTATCCGGGTCCGGGTCGCGGGGGCAGCATCCCAATTAGGGAGTTCCAGACAGTCTTCTCCCCAGCCACTTCTACCAGCTCCTCCGGCAGGATCCCAAGGCGCTCCAGGGCCAAACCAGAGATATATTTTCTCCAGCGTGTCCTGGGTCGACCCGGGGGCCTCCTGCCGGCAGGACATGCCTGAAACACCTCCCTGGGGAGGCGTCCAGGGGGCATCCTAACAAGATGCCCGAACCATCTCAACTGGCTCCTTTCGACATGGAGAAGCAGCGGTTCTACTCCGAGTCTCTCCCGAATGTCCGAGCTCCTCACCCTATCCCTAAGGCTGAGCCCGGCCACCCTGCGGAGAAAACTCATTTCGGCCGCTTGTATCCGCGATCTCGTTCTTTCGGTCATTACCCAGAGCTCATGACCATAGGTGAGGATTGGGAGGTAGATCGACCGGTAAATCGAGAGCCTTGCTTTCCGGCTCAGCTCCTTCTTTACCACAACAGACCGGTTCAGCGTCCGCATCACTGCAGACGCTGCCCCAATCTGCCTGTCGATCTCCCGCTCCCTCCTTCCCTCACTCGTGAACAAGACCCCGAGATACTTGAACTCCTCCACTTGAGGCAGGATCTCTCTCCCGACCTGGAGTTGGCAAGCCACCCTTTTCCGACCGAGAACCATGGCCTCAGACTTGGAGGTGCTGATCCTCATCCCAGCCGCTTCACACTCGGCTGCGAACCTCCCCAGAAAGAGCTGTAGGTCAGAGCCTGATGAAGCTAGGAGGACCACATCATCTGCAAAAAGCAGAGACGAGATTCTCCTGTCACCAAACTCAACACCCTCCACACCACGGCTGCGCCTAGAAATCCTGTCCATAAAGGTTATGAACAGGACCGGTGACAAAGGGCAGCCCTGGCGGAGTCCAACCCTCACTGGAAACAGGTCCGACTTACTGCCGGCTATGCGGACCAGACTCACACTCCTCTGGTACAGGGACTGAATGGCCCTTAACAAAAGACCATCCACCCCGTACTCCTGGAGTGTCCTCCACAGGGTGCCCCTGGGGACACGGTCATAAGCCTTCTCCAAATCCACAAAACACATGTGGATTGGTTGGGCAAACTCCCATGACCCCCCCATCACCCTAGCGAGGGTAAAGAGCTGGTCCACAGTTCCACGACCAGGACGAAAACCACATTGCTCCTCTTCAATCCGAGATTCAACCATCGACCGGAACCTCCTCTCCAGTACCCTGGAGTAGACCTTTCCAGGGAGGCTGAGGAGTGTGATCCCCCTATAGTTGGAACACACCCTCTGGTCCCCCTTCTTAAAAATGGGAACCACCACCCCAGTTTGCCACTCCACAGGAACTGCCCCCGATGACCACGCAATGTTGCAGAGACGTGTCAGCCACGACAGACCTACAACATCCATCGCCTTGAGGTACCCAGGTCGGATCTCATCCACCCCTGGGGCTCCGCCGCTGCGTAGTTGTTTGACTACCTCAGCGACTTCTGCCCCAGAGATTGGACAGTCCATCCCCAGGTCTCCCAGCTCTTGTTCCTCATAGGAATGCGCGGTGGGATTGAGGAGCTCCTCAAAGTATTCCTTCCACCGTCCGACTATAGCCCCAGTTGACGTCAGCAGCTCCCCATCCCCACTGTAAACAGTGTGAGCGAGTTGCCGCCTTCCTCCCCTGAGGCTGATGGTTTGCCAGAACCTCGTTGGAGCCGATCGATAGTCTTTTTCCATGGCCTCCCCAAACTCCTCCCACGCCCGAGATTTTGCCTCGGCAACTGCCACCGCTGCACTTCGCTTGGCCCTCCGATACCTATCTGCTGCCTCTGGAGACCCACAGACCAGCCACGCCCTGTAGGCCTCCTTCTTCAGCCTGACGGCTCCCCTAACCTTTGGTGTCCACCAGCGGGTACGGGGGTTACCGCCACGATTGGCACCGGCTGCCTTGCGACCACAGCTAGCAACAGCCGCCTCAACAATCGCAGAGCGGAACAAGGCCCATTCGGACTCAATGTCCCCCACTGCTCTTGGGACGCGGTCGAAGCTCTGCCAGAGGTGGGAGTTGAAGACCATCTTGACAGGCTCTTCTGCCAGGCGTTCCCAGCAGACCCTCACTATGCGCTTGGGTCTACCAGGTCTGCACGGCATCTTCCCCTGCCATCTGATCCAACTCACAACCAGGTGGTGATCAGTTGACAGTTCCGCTCCTCTCTTCACCCGAGTGTCCAAAACATACGGTCTCAGGTCAGATGATACAACTATAAAGTCAATCATCAACCTGTAACCTAGGCTGCCCTGATACCAGGTGTACCGATGGGCATCCTTTTGTTCGAACATGGTGTTCATTATGGCCAAACTGCGACTTGCACAGAAGTCCAATAACAGAACACCACTCGGATTCAGATTAGGCGGGCCGTTCCTCCCAATCACGCCCCTCCAGGTCACGCTGTCATTGCCCACGTGAGCGTTGAAGTCCCCCAGCAGGACAATAGAGTCCCCTGTCGGAGCGCTATCCAGCACTCGTCCCAGGGACTCCAAAAAGGGTGGGTACTCTGAACTGCCATTTGGTGCATAAGCACAAACAACAGACAGGACCCATTCCCCAACCCGAAGGCGCAGGGAAGCTGCCCTTTCATCCCCCGGAGAAAACCCCAACATACAGGCAGAGAGTCTTGGGGCTAACAGAAAGCCCACCCCAGCCCTCCGCCTCTCACCCGGATCAACTCCAGCAAAGAAAAGTGTCCAACCCCTCTCAAGGACTCGGGTTCCAGAGCCAAGGCTATGTGTCGAGGTGAGCCCGACTATATCTAGCCGGTATCGCTCAGCCTCTTCCACAAGCTCCAGCTCCTTCCCCGCCAGAGAGGTGACGTTCCATGTCCCAATAGCCAGTTTTCCCGTCCGGGGATCGGATCGCCAAAGCTCCCGCCTCGGTCTGCCACCCGATCCACATTGCACCGGACCCTTCACGCTCCTCCTGCAGGTGGTGGGCCCACAGTTGGATGAGCCCATGTCTCCGGTTCGGGCTGGGCCCGGCCGGGCCCCATGGGCGAAAGCCCGGCCACCAGGCGCTCGTCCACTGGCCCCAACCCCAGGCCTGGCTCCAGGGTGAGACCCCGGTAACCCTCCGGGCCGGGTACTCGAACTCTTTGATGGTTTCTTCATGAAGGGTCTTCTGAACTCCTAACTTACCCTTCTTAACTAAATTAAGACAATGCCCCTAGTCTTAAACATCATAGGACTCAGATCATTAAACTCATAATTAAGATCAACGTAAGAACACTTCATGACATGCTAAAACCATTGCTACCTCTCTGCTAATCTGTTTGTACTGTTCGTCAGCTTTTATAGAATAAACACTGTAAAGTATTTTATTCCTGACTCAGTCTTCCCTTCGTCAATATAAAGGAACGTAATCTACTCACTGTAATATCTCTCAATAGAGCCTAGAAGTTCCTGCTAACCCACTAGTTCTAGCCAAGGTAACCAGAGCAGAGACTCTGAGTGTGAAACCCACAGAGCTAACTAATAAATTGCAGAAGTGTGCAGCTACAAGCTTAAAGAGTTTAAAACGCTACACCACATTCCTTTGTTACAACTTAAGACTTTAGTTGAAGTCAGCTGAAGTCCATTAGCTAACCTCCTAATTAAGCTAGTGGTGATGGATGGTTGTAGGTCTGTTGATTTCTCACCTCTTCTCTTCCTGACAAACATGTCAGTTATTTTGCTGAACTTTGATGCCTCTGGGCATGTCTGCAGCTCTTTGACAGACTGACAAAAAGAGAGGATGGGAGGTCTTTGTGGTCTAGCTTGGCTGTGTTTCTGTGAGCTTCTAGAGGGTAGATGCTCTGATGAGCTGCATGATGGATTTAAAGTGTCACCTGAACATTGCCAAAACCACGTCTCTGCTGTGTTCCACCCTTGTGGGGTTTGGTTTTGAGTTTTTCCCTCTTTTGTCCTCCTCCTCCTTCACAGGTGTTTCCAGGGTTTGAAATTAACTTTTTTGATCACCAGCCAAAGTGGCTGTAGTAACTTTCTGAAGTTAGCAGCCAAACAAAATTTCCACTAGCGAAATTTTTCTGCAGTAAAAAAAGATTATAATGCCACTGAATGAATATTTGATCATTTTTATTAACACTGCTATCATGAACACACAGTGCAATATACGCAAAATTATACACAATGTGCAAGCATTGATTTTTTTTGTTACTGTATCTTTTTCCTAAATATCCTCAGAGCTCTCAGAACTAATTTCTTCTTCTGAATCTGAGTAACCCTCAGTTATTTTGTTGCTATTTTGCGCACAAACTCAGGCCTGCGCTTGCGCAAACTGTCAGCATGCCAGCTGTCAATGGCTTTGGTTGGAGCAAAGTCTTTGATGTCAGATGAGCATAACTGGGTTTTCAGGAGGTCTGAGAGGGTCTCACCTTTCAGGCGTGAACGCCAGTCACTCTTCCTGACACTGAACCCTCCTTCACAGTCAGCTGTACTTGCAGGGATGGTGAGGAGAGCATCAAAGAGGTAAAGAACGTCAGGACAGCGATGGCGCAGCATTCGGTTCACAGTAGGCCAGGTTTTCTCCAGAGTTCCTGCAGCAGGGTCAGACAATATTATGCTCCTGCAAACAATCATTTATAAATGCAATTTTATGTAATTTTTAAAAGATGTCATCGTATTTGTGTTGCACTTTTAACAAATGAAAATCTTACAATATGAGACATTTAGGTTTTTAAGCAAGTGTTTAAAAATTTGACTGTTTAGGTTAATAAATGTGATCTTTTTTCTCTTAACATCATTTTCCAATTACCGTGGCTGAATCCTGCTGTGTACAGTTCAGCCTTGAGAATTGTCCATTGATCAGGAATCAAGTCCACATCCACTCCAGCAGACAGCAGAAGAGGTCGGAAGTGACTAGTGAGCATTTTTATTTCCTCATCACCAAAATCTGAGAACAAGGGAAGACAAAAGTTCAGAAGTTGTCTTAAATCATAAAATTGGCGAGATTTGTCCATTACTAACCAAAACTCGTGTCTGTCTCTGGCCAGCACTGGAAACTGGTCAGTCGCATGGCATGCAGGACACCACTGTTCACATCAATAAACCTGGCAGTGATGCATTGGCACAGAGAATGGATCAGCTCGTTCTTTGCCTTGTCATGCTGGCGGGCATCAGAAGGCTGACTCCCTCATATATGTGTCTGTGTCCAGCACTGCTCTCAGCTTAGGCCCAGGTCTACAGTGGTGCAGACAGATTGATGGGTGTTTCTTCATTCATTCAGTGAAACACACCAACACAACCTAAAATCAAAGAACACAAGGTAGGATACATACCGTGACTTGTACTTTTCTATGACAGCCTGAGTGGAAGACAGGCAGCTCTGAGCTTCAGCTAGGGTTGACACGGACCTCTGCAGTGACTTGGAGAGGTTGCTCAGTTGATAGATGTGTCATGGAGAAGGCAGCAAAACCTGAGCACTCCACCGTCCTTGGCTATGTTGAGGAACCCCTTGGCCTTTGCCCTCAAAACAGCTTTGGTGTTTGTGGTATCCTGGGACTACCAACAAAAACGGCATTATAAACTGATGTAGAAAATCAGATTTAGAGAACATTATATAATCTACACTTTACTAGTTTTAGTAGGATGTAAATGAACATACCTTCTCCTCTAAATGGTGGACAAAGCCAGCATAACCCCTCAGAAAATGATCAAGTGCACTGAAGAGATGTGGTAGCCACCGGGTTCCACCTATTCTGGTTGGCATTAAAGCCTTCATGTGGAGCTCTCTGAAGTGATCATTTAGGCTGGCCCTGTTTACACCACTCTTATGATATAAGGTGTAGATTCCACTCAACAGGTCCTCAACCTTCCTGACCATCACACTCTTTTTTATTCCATCTGAAAAGGCAAGTGGGCCATGCAGTGGATCCCAAGCACATATGATCTGTCTCCACACAGTTTTGTAACTACACCATTGTTTACTTCTGTCATTACAGATGCTCCATCCATGGTGATGGCAACCAGCTTGTTCTTCCAATCAGTGCTGACTTCACTGTCCAGTATACTGCACACAACTTCAGCTATATTTGCAGCATCTGGCTTTGAGACAGCTTTAACTCCAACAAAATCAACTTTAACTCTTCCCTCACTGGCACTTCTGACATAAACCATTTCTTCTTCCATCACTGCACTGTCCAGGGATCCATCTGACATGATGGACATGAACTTGTCATCTGATAATCTTGTCTTCATCTTTCTCCTCTCATCCTCTGCTATGTAGAGAATGAACTCTTTTGCTTGATGGTCATTTGTATATGTCTCTCCTATCTTCAAGCCTTTCTTCCTGTCCACCCTAAATTAATCATGTGAATAAAGACAAAGTTAGCACCTACAAAGTACATTTACAGAATACTTTCTGATTTCTTATTTTAAATCAAGTGTAATATTTCCTCTGTGTCAGTATTACGTCACTCTGTGTCTGCACTGATTCTGAAACATGGTAATAGAATGGTTGATTTACTTACTCACACATCCATGCAAAATCGGTGAAAGGCCTTCCTTTTTTTGCGATGGCATGGGCATTTCTAAAAAGAAGCTGCATCTTCTCCAACTCCAAAGTCTTCAGTGAGGGGAGGCTTCTCCCAGCAACACTCTCTTCAACTGGAACTGATTAGCGATGTTGATTTGAAGGCTCTCCTGGTGACTTCGAGCTCTCTCGTGGTCCTTTACTGCCTCGAGTTTAAAATGATTAGTCCCCACCACAAAACTGTTTGTTTTGTTTTTTTCTTTCGTGTACTCCTGGCAAATTTTACAAAACATGATGGCATTTTCATTGTCAAACACAAGCCAATCACGGCCTGTCTGCCATTTAACGTTAAACTTCCTTCTCTTTATTTCGCGTGCTCTATCAACATTCTCATCTTCTGCTTCCTTCCTCTTCTCACCTCCTCCAGAAGTCTGTCCCAACCACCGCGGCATTTTCTGTAACTTTCTGTACAAGAACTCCGGAGCAGAAATCTGGTCTGTGATGACCTGATTCCTCCTCCTTTTTCTAGTCAACGTTGTGGTTGGATGGATGAGCTGCAGCAGATTTCAGAGTTTAAAGTGGATCGCTGCATTAAAGCCAGTGACTGACTGACTGACCTGACTCAGCAGCTTCACTTTTTGTAGGACAGTAAAAATACTGTAAAGTATGTTTCAAGTATTTAGGAAATGTATACTTTGTATTCACAGTATTTTACTATTTGTTTGTCATTACTGACAGATGACTACAGTAACACGAGGTGGTGGGGAACGTGTTCTGTCTCCTGAACAGGAAATCCTCAACATGCTAGAAAACAACGCCACAGAAAACCACAACAGGAGAGAGAAGGCAGCATAGTTTTTTTTACTGTAACTGTATACAGTCATTCCTTCTGTTTTGTATGTAGTGAATGTGCAACTTTTGAGTGTATAAGGCCATTTTGTAATATATTTTGTATTCAGTTGAAGGGGGTCGGTCATATAAGATTTTTCTTCTTCCTCCACCTTTTTCACTCAAATGATTTGTATTTTGATTTGACATTTGTATACTGAATTTTGTTGAGTGAAATAAACGTATTGAATTGTGTTGGTTGGGAATGGGATACATTGTGTACAATGTTTTTGCAGGAAAAATAAAATGACTGTAAATGTTGGTGTATTTGTGTGTTTTGAGTGTAAAAACATTATTCTCAAATATTTGACACAATCACATTCTATTATATACTGACTGTAGGAGGTGTAACACTGAACCAAACAAGGCTGATGAATGGTGAAGAAGTGTTTTCCATTCATCACGCTATGATGATCACAGTGTTTTACATTGAGACCATCAGTGTTCAACTGGTTCTTATGAATGTTTATTCATTTGACCATTTGTGTTTGACTTTTGACAACAAAAACACATTTTGAGCAGAAATCACATTGTTTTGTTTTGAATGTGAAGTTTAGTTTTGCAGGACCATTGAGGGATTTTGCCAATTGTATGTGTTATTTTTGGGTTTGTGGGAAGAGTTCTGAGAACATGAGGCATGATTTCAGAAAATGTGTGTAAGCAATTGAGAAAAACTGTAACAGTAGAGAAATAAAGACATTTTAAGGCAGATTTAGTCCATTACAGAGGATACCATCCCATTCCATCAGGAGTTATACTAACTCTGTATTTCATCAAAACATCCTCACCAACAGTCAGACATGGTGGTGGTAGTGTGATGTCTGGGGCTGCTTTCAGGACCTGGACCACTTGCTAGTTGATTAAATTAATTATGAAACCATTGAATTCTGCTGTCTACCAGAAAACCCTGAATGAGAATGTCTGACCTTTGACATAAACAGGTCGTTGATGTTGAAAAAGCCTCCAATTTATCTGAAAAGGAAGAAGTCTGTGAAGAAGAGTGGGACAAAATACTCCACAGCATCTTGAGAGTCTCATCAATTATCACACTGGATTGTAGTTGCTGTTACCAGGAGTGTTACAGTCAGTTACAATCAGTTATTACATTTAGGAGGTGATCACTTTTTACAGATGGTCAGGTTGGTTTGGATAGCCTTGTTCTTTTAATAAATGAAATCATCAAATGAAAACTACTTTATATATTTACTCAGATTCTCTTTGTCTGAAACTGAAATGTATTTGTTGATCTGAAACTTTTGTGACAAGTCAGCAAAAATGGAAGAAATCTGTAAGGGGTAGATACCTTTTCATAGCTCAGTATAAACATGGATGTCTACTGGAACTCCAGGTATCATCACCTCCATCTCTGCCATGTGGTCCAGTCCAGTACGCGGACTTGTTTTTCTTGTGTCGTCACCTACTGTGGGTGATCCACAATAAAAGAGACTGAAACACTGGAAAAACACTCCACAGGTGAAGAATTGTTTCTACTTAACAGAGTACACAGCAGTAATAAAGAAATGAAATGACCTCTATTCTTCTGTAGATCCTCCACCAGAGGGCAGCAGACATTTATATGGCAGCTTGTTGATGACAGTGGAAGTGGTTTGACGCTATATTAGTAACATTAGTCCATAAGGGGTTCATATTTAGGTTACTCTTCACATTTGTTGTTGCTTAAAAACATGCCTTGTTGTCTTTAGGTTGCAAATCAAAATTGAAAGCACAAGTGATCAAATATGATAATTGTCTCTTTCAGATTCAACTAACGTTAGCTCAGGTAACTTAAAGCAAAAGATTAACATGTTAATGATAAATTCATATAACTAAGATTTTTATAAAAAATGTTTATGTTTGACTGTAGAACCAAACCTTTAATAACACTCACGATGACAGTCAGTCACAGGAAAGAGTCATTTGTTTGATTTATAAAAAGTAAAGTTGTTTAGTTTTCAGTCTCAGATGTTTGATGATTCTCATTTCATGATGTCTTTTATAATTTAAAGAGTTAGCGATACATTTTAGGTTGGGATGATGAATAAGATTAGAATAAAACCTGTACAATACAGTGACTGACTGTGGAAATGTGAGCAGCTCTATGGTAAGATGTTAAATGACCTACACTTGTAAAGAGCTTCACTCTACATTCACTCTACTTTCAGTCAGTCACCCAGTGACACACAACAGGGACTAGCCAGAAAGAGCCAGCAGACCAATCAGGACTGTGCTAGTCGACCCGGAGCCAAGCCAGGCCAGCTGTGGGACGGACCATCCTTAGTTTATCCAGGTCAATCAACATTTCAAGTGCAATTACAGCCAGAGCTGTTTATTTTAATGGTAGAAGCACCATCTCAGGATGAATAGATTGAAGGTAACAGGAAGTGTTTTCATTTATTTATCAAACAAACTATCTGTGATGCTCAAATGATGCTAACTTTGTGTTGACGTATCCTGGTTTAATGCACCATTACTAGCTGGTACAGTGGGAGGAAATAGAGGTCTTGTTGGGAGTTGATGGATGGATGGAAATATTCATTATATTCAGTACTGGATGTATACAAATGTATTTTTCAGTATTATGTCACACATAATGTTTGGAGTGTGTATTTTTTATTTAGGCCACCTTTCAGTACTGAACCCGTCCCCCACAAACACTCTGTGTCCCACCCTGTCTGGTTTTGATCTGGTGAATGTCTATGTAGCTCAGTGTTGTTGAGTAACATCCTGAGTTTACAGATAACAGCTGATTGAATCTGGTCACACACAAAGGTCAGACCAGATCTAATCCCAGTCTGTGTTCTGTTCTGTCACAGAGGCTGGTTCCTGTCCAAAGGTGGGATAAATCTGGACAGGTCACCAGTCCATCACATGATCAGTTGAGTTGTAATTGAATCATAGTGAAACAGAAGCTGGGTGATATTTTACCTTAGAGCAGGGTATTACTGTTCCTCTGTCTATGTCTATGTTTCTCTGCACCTACTGCTTTGAATCAGCAGGTGACTAAAAGGCTCCTGAAGAACTTGAGGACCTGCAGACGAGGTGATTCAATCATTAAAGCAGGTGTGTTGCAGCAGGGAAACAGCGTAAACATGCAAGGTGGTGAAATGAAATGCCCATAATGGCTGCAAAATATAAACATCATGTCACTTACTGTCAGCCAGTGAGAGCAAACCTTATCTGTTGTTTTGTGTTTTAAATGTAAGAAAATGTGATTTTGTGAGATGATGTTAGAGTGTTGCTTTATTCTCCCACTGTGTTTCCATCACAGTCTAAGACTTGTTTTTTAAATGACAGCAGCTTTGTTGGTAACAGTTTTTTCTGTGAAGTAGTTCTTGACGGCACAATATTCATCACCTCACTGATGGACAGAACTCACGGCTATCTGTTTTTTAGCTGAAAGAGTTTACTGAACCTGAAGAAACCAAACTGAATTACTGTGCAAGAACATTTTTATTACTGATAAACAGAATTTAAAGAAAAAGTTGAGTTAATAAAGATTACATTCAGAGTGGGATTAAATCTAAAGTGCAAATACTGCAGAATATGAGTGAGGAAGAAGAGTAGCTCAGTTTTCCTGTGTGCTCCAGCAAAGCGCCTTTTGGAAGCCTGACTTTGAGGGGAGGATGTTTAAGATGAGAGGGAGATGAGAAGGAGTCAGATTACTGATAAATTACCAGAGTGGTTCATTGTTTAGTGGCCAGATTAAAGTCCCAGACCAGCTGGAAACACAAGCAAAATATTACATCATGAAACTTAAAATTATGTTTTAGTAATGCAAATATTTCCTGAATAGAAACATTGCATTGTGTTGTTTTCAGATCCATGTCTGATTATTTAAAAGGTCAAAAGCTTTTTGTTGTGTCTAACGACTCCTCCTTATCCCATCCTCTAAAGCTTATAGTGCTTACAAGTTAATAATGAGGTCTAAGACAAAAGACTTTCAGCACATCCTCATAGCTGGTAGGCAAAACAAGCAGCTCCCCCAGAGTCATGGTGGCTTTAACACAACTCAGGCTGCATCTTTGCTGCACGGCAGCGTAGGACCTTCAGGAAGCTGTCAATCTTGTGTGAGTCCCGGCGGAGGCAGGACAGCAGAAAGTTGAACTTGGTGAGTTTGCTTATCCTGTCTTGGCCCAGATCGGTTCCTCCATGGTACGGCAGCATGGAGATGACCTGAGCCTCCGGACCCATCTGGTTTACAGAGAACAGCGAGAGGAAGGATCAGAAACTGAACATCAAACATTCTTGTCATGTTGTGGGTTTTCTGAGGTGTTTCTTGTTCTTGTTCATTGTATTTTTCCATTGCTTCTGTACCCTGAGTTCTCCTGATTCTGCTCTGAAATTCAGTCAAGCCGCCCAGTATATATAGTCCTCTGTTTCTGTCCTGGTTTTTGCTGCCTGTGCTATTCCTGCAAGTCTGCCTTTATTCATTGAGTTTCTTTTAACTGAAGCCTTTCTTGCTGCTGCTGCTGTGATGCTTGCTTAAACGACACTATTAAAAGATCCACCCACCTTGCCGGATAGTATGTCCAGACCATCTCCCAGGCTTTTGGAATGCTCCTGCAGCTCCTGGATCTTGCTGGAAATGCTGCTTTTAGCAGGGTGAGGCAGCGTGTTAGCGTTGTTGGACAGGATCACCAGGGGCTCAGCCCAGGCCTGCAGCAGGGAGCGCGCCAAGGACATGAGAGCGGGCTCCTGGAGGACACATCAGAGCAGTGAAACAATGAAAACACTGAGATATGTGAAGTTACATGAAAGGGCATGATGCGGTCATATGTTCATCCATTAAAATCCAACAGGTCGACAATTTTAAGCAACTTTTAAAAGTTTAGCCTTCACATAAAGAAGATTAACATTTGCAGTTTGAAAAGATCTAGAAGGAAAATAATGAGTGACAGAAGCTGTTTCTCTCACAGGGACTTGCAGAGCTTGGTCTTTGTCATTGGGTGTTGGCAGCACAGAGGTGTGACACATTGAGGGGCGGTCCATGAACACCCTGCCGTTCGGAGGAAAGTGAGAGTCCTGTTAGCAGAGAGGGATGATTATTAGATAAAAGTCGAGGAAAAACACACCTAAACATGAATCTAAACCAGACTGGAGCCCAAAGAACAAACTGATATTTATAAAACCTCCAAATCTTTTACTTTCATTCTGAAAACCAGGAGGGTAGGATCACGGTTGTTTGTTTGTCTGCACTCTAAAAAGCAAAACCATCATTTACTTAAATTTTTTGGTGTAACATTTTACGCTCAAGAACTTTGAGTAGATTGGAGACAATTATATTAAGTAAAAGCCAACTTTATTAATATAATTGTCTCCAATCTACTCAAAATTCTTGAGCGTAAAAATGTTACACCAAAAAATTTAAGTAAATGATGGTTTTACTTTTTAGAGTGTGGTTGAACCTTTCAAGGCGTAAACAAAGCAGACTCCTACCATGTCTCTGATGAGCATCGTGCTGAGGGAGTGCAGTTTGTCGGAGCGTTGGGAGGCTCGGTCCAGCAGATCATTGATGGGCACCGCGCGGCACATCGTCAGCAGGTACACCACTGGAACAGAGACGAAGGAGGTTCAGGCTGATCTAGGTTTAATATTCTCTATTTTCTGCTTTGGAATGAACTTTAATTTCTTTGTTTCTCCCAGGCTGTTCTAACTTCTTTTACAGAAGGGTTTCCTATATTCTCAGTGTGAAGAAATTAAGATTTGATGAGCAGTAAAAAGGCTGGTAATTTTTAAGAAGTTAAAATCCAGACATTCGTCTCACCTGTGATGAAGAGTTTGCTTCCTCTGGTTCTTCTCAGAGCCATCTCTCACTTCACTCTTGCTTTCTACCTGTCCTTTACCTCTGTCTTCTTTGCTTCATTTACTTTCCTCTTTCTTTTTGGTCTGCATTTTATAGTTCCTGAGCTCAGACGGTTTGGTTATGCAGCAGCAGGGTGACAGTAGGTTAATTGTCTAGAACTTGCTTAGACCAGTTTATAATGAGAAACATGGTGGAGGAGATCTGAATGGATGCAGCAGGATGTGTTAACGTGCAGTGTGTGTGTGTGTGTGTGTGTGTGTGTGTGTGTGTGTGTGTGTGTGTGTGTGTGTGTGTGTGTGTGTGTGTGTGTGTGTGTGTGTGTGTGTGTGTGTGTGTGTGTGTGTGTGTGTGTGTGTGTGTTATACATGGAAAAAGTTCCTCCCTAACCTTGATTAAATTGATGAATAAAAACAATATATTTAACAAAGGTCTGAAGGTCTTAATTTGGTTGAGATGGTCTGATGACTGCTGATGCTTTAACCCCACTGGCCTTTATGATGTGCTTTCATTAACTATGCGATATCTTTTGGAAGAAAATGATTTATGTTCATTCTCAACATGAGAGGATTGTTGGTTTTTAAGGTTCTTTAGATTTCTTTTAGAATCTTGAAGCTTTCTTTTTTGCATCAAAGAACATTTTTGATCATTTTTTTCTTGTTTTATGAAAGGCCTAGTATTCCTTGAAGGAAGTCATAGAGTTTTAAACTAACAACGTTAAATGAAGTTAAATCCTGAAACATGTGGATAATCAATCAGTTATCACCTAAAAGAAGTGCAGTGAATGACTCAATTGACTTAATTGGAAAGTTTCAGATAAAAGACCTGGCGCTATTGGTTGACACTAAAGGTCGTTCTAAATGACTCAGCTGCTATCAAATCAAATGTTAGCTCAGCATCCGTACTACTGATTAAGTTAGCTATTCATTTTTGTGCTGGCTAAAGCTGATTAGCTGCGGCGGCCATATTGAAGTGGGTTGACTCTAAATGCTAATCAGCTGTAGCTTTCATCCTCAAAATATTTTCTTCCATGTTTCATTCAAATCTATCCAATGGTTCATGAGATGCTGCGCTAAAAGACAAAAGATTTTATTTGTAACGTTTTACACAAAGATCATGTGGAGCAGGATGCTTAACCTCTACAGACAAATACAAACTGACTGGATCACAGATGGAAACATGAACAAAAGCTTCTTGTTACCTGTGATGCTGAACAACAGCTTCATCTAATTTACAAACCTGTCACCTCAGCATCATGCTATAAATTAACATATTGCATCATGCAACTGAGGACACAAGCTAAAGGAACAGAATCGATCATATTTATTATATAAGTTTAAACAAGCAAACTCCTAAGTGCTTCATAATAACAAAGTAGGAAATGTGTGTGTTCTTGTATCCCTGGAGACGGTGGCAGCCAGAGCGATGTTTCCTATTTTATGTGATAAAAGCTGCTACATCAGCAGGATTTAATTTCAATGCATCTTTGTCCACAAAATGTTAAACTAAAACAGCTAAAGCCTAAAAGTCAAAGTAACAAAAACCTCTCTATGTACAGACGTGAAAAAACCATAGATATCATATATAAAGGCTAGACGCCTTTATCTGGGAGCCGACAGCATCCCTACACGGCGGCCATCTTACTTCGAGAGCTTACGTTCTGTTAGCAGCTGGAAGGTGAGTGATCAGGGTGATTAGCATCATGTGATTTTAGCATCTCAGACACTATCGTACTTTAAGTGTGTCTCTGAGGTAGTCAGGGTTCAATAGACTGGAGAAAATATTGGAATAGAGACTGAATGCATGACACTTGAAATATAGAAATCTATGAGTTACTGCAATTCTTTACTACATTGATATAGAAATATTGATGACTATCTGATGTAATGTGCAGTTCTGCCAGGCTGACCAGTTCAGTATCTGTAATATACTGCAATTTTTATCATTAAAAACATGTATTGACATCTCCGATAAAGATTTCCCCTTACTGTCGGCCTGTCATTCATTTATTCTTTAATTTTTGTTTTTCATAAGTATTTATTTATCCTTTTACCTTAGCTCACTATTATCTCAGTTTTCTCTTCATCTCAAACTTCATTTTAAATGTGCTGAAATAAGAAATAAATGTTTATTATAATAATCAACTTGACATAAGTATATATTTGATTCATATTACTTGCAGATTTTAAAGTCAAAGTAAAAAAAATTCTGTATATTTTTTGTTTTTTGTTTTTTTATAATATGTTCTCAGTTATTGAGATTAGAGTTGTTATTCTCCTTTTCTGTCTTTTGGTGTTTTTACTAAATATTGCTTGCTGGTTAGTTAGTTAGGTTCTGATCAATTAGTTGATCAGAAGCTGATCTTTAAGCCGATCTATCAAGGTCTATAAATCAAATCCATTATTAATAATATTATTGTTACAACCTTGTGGCTGATCAGGTCTTTTATCCTGCTGCAGCTGGTTGCACTGTGGAGCACCTGTGGACCTGGGAAGCCTCACTCTCTGCTCTCCCCACAGGTTTGCTGCTAAACATTCCTGTTTGTGTTATGGTTGCATTGTATGATTTTAACACTTGTTTCTTTTACAGGCCAATTAGATTTAGGTTGGATTTAATACATTATATTTAAAACACTTTTATATGGTGAGTCTCCTTTTGTTATGGCCACATGAGCCAGGTCATAAAATGATTAATAACACATGAACATACCCCTCATTATTTATTCAAGTTTTGTGTTCTTTTAAGTGTTCAAGTATTAACTTTCCTTCCTTTCCCACTCACCAGTGGATTTGCAGTCAGGGGAGGCAGGTGAGGGAGTCCTTCCCCTGTCAATGTGACAGTAAAATAGTAACAGTAAGAGAAAATCAAATAGTCCACTTGACATTCAATAAAATGGTAAAAATCACAGCATGTATGTGTTTCCTGTTCAAATACACTGGAGAAGGGTGAAGTGGGGCAGTGATGAGCCAAGGCTCACCTGATGTCAGTGACACACACTGACTGATCAGGCAGTTAGCTCTTTATATCACTATCATACATGTTTGATTGCACATGTACTAATCATGGTAACATCCTATAGTCTGTCTAATATATAGGCTGAGGTAGAAAGTACCGTCCTGCACTGATAGGGGGCAGTGCTGAGCCTTATAACCAATATGATAACAGGTGGCTGCTCTTCTGCTGCTAAACAAAGTGTTGGACTTTGAATCTTGGTGTGCAGGAATCCATTACACAACTGGAGTTTTTGAACATGAGACAGTCATCCTATCAGTGTTTTCAGCAGCAGGCTGACAGACAATAGAGGTAAAACAGGTAGAGATGAGAGAAAGCAGCAGACATCTTACAGCATCATGGACAACATCAGTGTTCAGATGAAAACAGGTTTTTATTGTTTTTTTTGTTGAATAATTAAAAGCTTTTGAAAACTACAAAATGCTTCAATTAAGATCTTAGTTTTGGGTTCATATATTTGTACTTCTGACTCCAGAGGAGTCGGTGCCTCACCAGTCATCAACCTCGCCACACATCACTGCTACTCATCCCTGTGATGGACTGTTTATTCTCTTGTCTTCATGATATCATCCACTCAACCTCCATCAGATTACTAAACACCAAAAAACTGTGAAATAAAACTCGACACACACATCAAAACCTCAATATGCTGAGTAGATCTTAGCCATATAGTGTAATAAACTCCATTCCATGTGGATATACTGTGCAACTTGTTGTTTTAATCCTCAATTTATTAGGTGTCGTTTATCTATTTTTCACTGCTTTTATGATATTTGAATCTACCCAGTTCTACAGTTTCCCCATGCAGATATAAATTGACTCCACTGTTCATTTTGATGCAACGTTAGGTTAGAATGACAATAATAAAGAAATCTGAGTCTGAATCTAAAAGTGACTCATAAATTTGTTTTCTAAGACTCAGTCATGATGTGTTTTTTAGGTGATTTTCTAGCAGAGAGTGTTTTCAGTCAGACCGAAATGTGTTTCACAGAAGGGCCAAACCTCACTGTGTGGTCTTAGCATGCATGAACAATTAGATTAACTTTACGTCTGACCATTTGTCAGCTGTTCCAGGTCATTATCCTGATCTGGATAAGCCAGTTTATCTCATTTGGTAGCCATAGAAACATTAATGCTACTTAGAGTTTGCATGCAAGGGTTTTGCTTTAATCAGACAGACAAAATCTCCTGCTTGCACACAAGTGTTCTTGATATGTTTAACAGGATTTTAAAAACCCTAATTAGACACCCCATAATACTCAAGATCCCCATGTTTTCATAGTTTGTGACGGATGTGCAGTAGGTCATAATACGCTTCATAGACCATACAAGTTAGGAATGTAGCATCCTTGCATTCTTCTGTTGTTAAAAGGTGAGCATCTTCAGATCCCGGACAAGCCCCCAGATTGTTACATTCCTCATTTTTGTGTAGGAGATGCAGGGGCTAGATGATAAATAATGTAGAGAAGGAAAGAGTTTTTATGTAAAAAAAAAAAAAAAAAAACCCAAAACATAACATAACTGTCTGAAGCAACAAATTAGGGGTTGGGTTCCCCTTTAAGACCCGACACATTAAATAATATTCAAAAGACTGATTTTTTTTTTTTACAAATTTGAAACATTTGTTTGCTAATGATAATATAACCAGGGGTGAACACAATTTTTCATCATATGTTCTCAAGGGAGAACCTGGTGTTTCTGTCTGGTATGCAGGTCTGGAGGGGTGGGGGTGGTGGTGGTGGTGGGGGGGGGTAGGGATGCACCAATCCACATTTTTTCACTTCCTATCTGATCCCGATACCTGAATTTGGATATCGGCCGATACCGATACTATTCCGATACCAGAGCTCTATTTGCTATAATATCTCAAATGTATCTAATGCTGCTGCAAGAAGACCTGGGTGCTCATTTATAAAACTTGCTTACACACAAAATGGGCCTGAAAGTTGCTTTTTACGCAAACTTTGGGATTTATAAAAGAAAACGTAATGGAAAAATGTGCGCAACTTTAATCAAACTCTGAACCTTGCGTAAGCACATTCTGGAGATGTGAATCCTGGCAACGTGGCTGGTGAGATGAAAAAATGTTGATTTTAAGACACATTAGACTTGTAGACCCTCGTGGACAAACAGAGCCAACAATCCCATCTCTAACAGTCTCTACAATAATATCACATTATATATTCATACAGGCGTCTACAGATTATATAACAACTGCACGTATTGGTGCATTAATTGTGATTTCTGAGACTTAGGAATCCTGCAGTGACACTTGTGCGTAATGCGCTGGAATGCGCTGCGCAGCTCAGCCAGTAGTCAGACTCCAGATGGATGGGGGAGAGTTTTTAGAGATTTCTAGATGATGACTGGATGATCGATCAGCTGATAGATTCTCTAGAGCATCCTATGGCTCTATGTGCTGAAATGGGTCCAGTATTAGATCAACAGAACCATCTGAACCACGGTGTCACCACCGGCCGCTCGTGTTCCCTTCAACCACCGATTTATCCGACAGGTTGACTGTTTGATAGGATGAACAACCTGACGTGTCTTCCTCTTTGGATTAAATTAAATGTTGTCATTAAACGTTTCTCTTAGATATCTTAGATCCTACACCATCCCTCTGTCAGACTGACAGCAGCGCTGCAGTGAGACTGACTCTCGGAACACTTTCGTGCCTCGTAATCCGACAACATTTGATCACCTAATAAAACATTTTCCCATCCATCTACCACAAGCACCTCGAGTTTCAGCCTCTGTGAAATCACATTTTCTAAACCTCTCCGTTGTCACAATTTACTGTTAAAAGCCAGAAACCCACCAGTTTATGCATATGCAATTATTCATGAGGTACTTTGTATTGACCGTATATGGCAGAATGTGGGTGTGTGTGGGTGTGGGAGGGTTCTGATCCAAAAACAGCTGAGAACAGTTCTAGGTCTGACAGCGATTTATAAAGCAGAACTGTGTGGATCTGTGCGCATACAGAGTTTTATAAATCAGAAATGGATTTTGCGTAAGTGAAAATGTTTTGCTGAGCTTAAAGTGCCCATGACATCGGTTTCCATGTTTTCTGACTTATCTATCATGTTGCAACGTTGAGTTCTCACCTTAAACCTGCCAGAAAGAGCAAAAAACGGCGTCCATCTGTCTCCTAGTACAGCCAGTGAGAAGCTCTTCAAGATTTCAGACCCAGGTTTCAAACTGTTTTTTTCATTCCAGCCCGCTATGAGGTCATAGTGATCCGGACTTGCTTATATGGTAAATTTTCCGCCCACATGCACGCTCACGACAACTGGAGCGAGGCAGTGCCTCCGCCATTGCCCATAGACCGTGTAGTGTTTAGTTTCAGTTTCGTTTCTCTTTCACGTGACAGCACTGCCCCCTACTGCAGCAGAAGTGTCAGGCTGCCAAATAAGGAGAAACCCAGCAGAACCGGAAGGCGGCGCATTCTTCTGATCTCTGAGTTGCTCGTTAGGAAATAATTACAGCGTATTTTGAGTTATAATGGTGCAACGCTAATCTAGAGGCATCAAAGATTACACCTGTTTAATATAAAGTGATTTAAATATGGAGTCACAGGCACTTTAAGAATGTTTTTAGTAATGATTCTATGCAAAGTTTTATAAATGAGCACCCTGGCCTGCATGCTTACACACTAGTGATGGGATTTATGGCTCTTTGAAAGGAGCTGTTGATTTAGGAGCCATTCATCTCAAAGTGCCATTCACAAAACTGGCTCTTTAATTTTTTATTTTTTTCTTTGCAATATTTTGAAAAAGAAATGTCATGTGGAACTGTGTTTGGGGACACTCTTTGTTGCAACACCCACGTGTGCATTGCTAATTAGCTTTCCAGATAGAACTGATGGGTTCATGTTGCTCATTGATGTTTTAAATAGAGCTGTTCTGTTTCAGACAGCTACTTGGGGCCATTGAATATCGCCTCCTGGCCTCAAACGTCACAGTTAATACAAAAAAATGAACTATTGTTTACAAGGACTGGGTTCTCCTCGTTCACAGTGAAGAGCTGTTCAAAAGATTCGACTCGTTCATGAACGTCACATCACTACAGAGGAGAGAGGAGGAAGTGAAGTGATTTTCTGTTTTATTTTGACCAGTTTAGCTTTGTTTAGGTCAGACTTTGACCAACAGCGGTCTGTTTAAAATGTTTTAATAAAGCACAGAGAATTACAACAGTGGAGATGTTTTTAAGAGAGTAGAGCATTATAATAGCATTAAATAAGCTACTTCTGTGTTTATTTACCGGAGTTCCTGTACCGAGCGTCCAGTAAAGTGGCAGCAGTGTAGAGGGATTAACTTTCGATGCTGCTAAATCGCCTGCTGACAGCTTGGAGGAGCGTGTTTTTTATTGTTTTGATGCCGCGGTCAGTACTGTTCTCCTCGGCTAGCAAGAGGTTTGAAATGGTGAAGGCTGGGATTACGTTGGAGGTCGCTGAACCGAGTTTCCTCGTTTCGGAACAGTGGCTTTGCAAACATTGCACATTGCCGTCTTGCTTTGCGGCGTTTCGACCATTAAATATTTCCACGCCGCAGATGTGTGGAAAAAGTTCACCGCTGCTAAGTGCTAACCTGCTAGCTGCTACCTGCAAACTGCAGCGGGGTCTTGAAAGGAGGCACGTCATCTCTGTGTCTCAGCGGGGCACAGATGCGTCACCTAGACCAGGATCTATGAGCTCTGGATCGGAAATTTCTCCAGATTGGATCGGAAATTTCCTATCCGTGGATTAAGTCCGGATCGGGGTCCGATCCCGATCCAAGATCGGATCGGCCCGATCCCTAGTGGGGGTGGGCTTGTATGCTTATTCATTTTGTAGAACACCGTGCAACATTTGCTCAATGCTCATTAAGACTGCAGCTTTTTGAAGAAAATACAAATATTGTTAAAAAGATAGAGCTCCTAGAAACTTAGAAAGGTGTCTATCATATACTGTATGTCACAGTCTTAAACACAAGTCTTAAAGCCACATTGTGGATTATTTCATCAAGAGAGCAGTTTTTGAATCTAACGTCCAATGGCTCCTCCTCAAAACACCTCGACACGCGCATCCGGTTGCATGCACCCGATGCTGGGCATAAACTGTGCAGCTCAAAGTGTGGGGTTTAATCACTCACAGTTCACAAATCTTATTCCAACACTGTACTAGGCTCTGATGAGCCCTCTCTGTCCCTGCTGCTTCTGATACTTAGCTCTGTTAGCAGAGAGCTGCTGCTGTACTCTGTAGCTGAACAGAGAAATGACTCGGCCCTGGATGAACTTTCTGACCAAAATAAACGTGTATCCTTGTCAAGCCTTGCCATTCTGTGAGGTGAAAGGTTTAAAAATAAAAATAAATCCATCTTTATCTGGGGAATGGGAAGGTTTTTAGTAGAAATGAGCTGTGAGTCCTCAGTGAACAGCTGAGACGGCAAACAGAGAAAAACACGGAGCGTCCTGTACGAGAGCGCCCCCTAATAATACAGGTTTGCTCGATGCACGTGCATGTTGAGAGAAAGTCGACAATGCAGAAATTTGAATTTTATTGGCTAAAAAATGTTGGCGGCCAGAAATAATGCAAAGGGGTCTCTAGGAGGAAGGAGGGTCTTCATCAGAATGACGGATGTTGTGGAACTCAACCCATAGATCATAGTTTAGACCTGAAATATCATTTAAAACATTTAGAAAACTTTGATACATAGAAAAATACTCCTCTTAGGGGCTTTAATTAAGCAATAAAACCGATACCGTGCCGATACGACCACTCCTTCGCTGAGCCCTGCAACAGGAAGTTCAGATTGGAACGAGTCACTCAGATCTCGGGCTGCGCAACCAGCCTAAATGACCATCGGCCCACTGGGCAAATGCCCGTTGTAGCGTTATATTTGGAGCCCCGCGTGTGAGACCCAGAAGATATGAAACATGCAAAATTACATATATTTGGAGCCCCTGCGTGAGATCCAGAAGATATCAAACATGCAAAATTACACTATCCAAAATAATCAAAACCGTTTGAAGGACGATCTGTTTGGAATTCTGATAAACTTTTTGTCTAAACGCTGGTTGAATGTGAATGAATGCTGTGCTGTGCTTGAACAAGAAAAGAGTTTTAAGCAGAGCTCATTATTGTTGCATGCATTATAGTTGATTTTAATCATCCAGGAAGAGTAGATTGATAAATTGCAAATTTATTTAATCTGCTCCAGTCTCTGAGATTCCTGCATGCTAAAATTTAGCTTAAAATCTGTATGTAACTCATTCTGGAGTAGCTAACCAAACTGAGTAACAATTAGATTTAAGCCAAATAACAGCAATTAAAAGATTTATTTGCGCGAGACGCATTTTATCTTTTAATTTCAAGGCAAGAGGATTTTTGATCAGGCACCCATTTTNTCAAACCAGGAAGTTGACCCATGGGTCCGAGGCTAAACTGTTAGCGTTAAGTTAACTCCGTTCTGAGCGTTAAAAAGACGCTCCCGTTCACAACGTGAGCTGTAGAACAGCTTGTGTGTTTGAACCGTGAGCAGAACAAACTGTTAGCAAGAAGCTAACCTTTGTTCTCAGCGCTAAAAAGCCAGTTTAAACCGAGTCGCCGCCATCTTGGTCAGGCCAAGACTTTTAGGGACGTACGTGTCACTGAAACAAACACGCCCCCGAGTTCGAGTGACGGCCCCCGAGCTCGAGTGACGACCCCCTCGCGGTCACTTGAGTCATTGCATGCTTCCTAACACACGTTGGCTTTAGAAGCTGACGCACCCTGGTGGTCAAGAAAACCACTACACTAAAGTTTGCTCCACTGCCGACGTCAACCCCTTGGCGCACCCTAGTGGACATTTTTCAGATTACACATTTTAAGGAATGTTTTTGATCTGTTGACCCAACTTGCATGTTAAGCTTGGCTTGTGTTTGAACAAATGCTCATTGAAACTTTGTTCCAACTTTTCTGAATGCAAGCTTGGTTGAGTTCTAACAACTAACAGTGTTTCCAAAACTGCCTCTCCCAACTACTAACTTTTAAATTGTGCAAACTTTTAAAAGTAATTTAGTTGTGAGAACAATTTTGATAATCTTATGGTAGCTTTTAAACTAGCTTTTATTAAATTAATTTAGGTTACAAACCTTCTTAATTTAAAGTTATGCCACAGGCATTCAACTATTTTAGCTTTCAAAACATCAAAGCTATTTTAAACTAGATTAAAGCTAAACCATTGATATCAAAACAACCAGGAAACAACTCAAGAGTTTTACTAATTAAAATATTAGTGAACAAATTAAGAGGTACTCCTTTTAAAGGCAGACGTTAGTGATTTCCAAATTGACTAACGCAATTGTGTTGTACCCATTTCATAACTGACTTGTCTGTGTTCTTTTCATCATGACAGAAAGCCAAGGAAGTCCTGTTGCCTCTAACACGTCCCAAATTAAATATCCAGAAGAACTGAACAACAATTTGGACGCCGTGTTAGAAGCTCTAACGTCAGACCTACTACCAGGTTACTTGAATAAAATTCAAAACCTTGAGTGTAGCCAGTTAGAGTCAACAACATCAGACTTAATTGCCAAAGCTCCTTTCAAACCGTCACCTGGAGCCTTAGTCAACCTGCTCGCAAAGTTAGCCATCTTGTCAACACGAAGGTTTAACTTAGCCCAAAGCAAGTTAGCACAAGCTTCAGAAACACTTCAAAATTACTCCCAAAAGATGTCCTCCCTACAGGAGAAGAACCGTTTTGGTGAGCATCAGTTAGAAGTGTCAGACAGAAAAAGGAAGCTGGCAGAGACTAAAATCGTTCAGCTGGAACAAAAGATAGCTGACTTAAACCAGACCAATCAGAAAAATAAAGACACGTATGAAATAATGAAAGAGCAACACCAAACTTACAACCAGAGTCTCACTGAGACCCAAAATCGACTTGTGCAAGCGAATGAAGCCAATTTAAGGACAGATCAGGTTCTAAATGCAGCTCTACAGGAAAATCAGAGACTCAAATGTGACAACTTAAAACTAACAGAGACCATAACATCACAACAAACTTTAATCCAGAAACTACAGGGTCAAATCACAGGAGGTAAAGGGAATACAACAGAGCTGTTACCACCACATTTCTCCCCAGCTGTCACTTCTGCTGTCTCTCCTGAGGAACTAAAATCTCCTTTTGCGCTTTCAGAACCTGTCTCTTTCAGGACTCATCAGATAAACCAGAGATCCCTACAAAATGGGGGTGTTCCCGGCAGATTCTTCACGACTCCGCCCCCCAGAACACCCACCTTTCAGGACTCTACTCTGATGATCTTTGACTCTGTCAAACCAGACCAGCCTTTCCAGAACACAGGACCTCAACATCAGCTTGGTCCTTCTGTCAAAGAGCTGGATCGGTTTGTACAGCATATACCTAGATTTGAACCCACTCCAGATAGAACCCATGACATCCAGGCTTATCTAAGTGATTTAGAGTTTTGTTTAAAACGGTTCCCCATGGCAACAATCGACGACTACATGTACCTCCTTAAACTCACCGCTAGCCGAGAAGTTAGCAGGTTTGTAGACAGACAACCTATTCCAGTCAGAAACAATTATAACCTTCTGCGTCAAGCATTGATCAAAGAATACTCTGACTTGGCCTTTCAATCAGGTCTAGCTGCAGCTCTTGACATCAAACAGAGCCGAAATGAGTCGCCTCAAGCTTACTACTACCGACTAATGAGGGCATATTTTGGATCAAGAAATGAGGTAGATATGGAGTCGGAGCCCGACTTCAAAACCCTGTTCTTGAAAAATCTTCATCCAGGTACCTCTTATCATATGGGAATCTATGCTAACTCACAAACAGCTTCTATCCAGCAGCTACGTGAATGGGCGTGCCTAGCATTTCAGAAACAACAACAAGGTAATAGTAAGTCATCACATCCTGACTCTGTACTTTTCCTAGACTCAAATGTTTCTCTTAAGAACCAGAAAGGCGCCCTGGTGGACAGGACTGAGACGACAGCTCCAGCCTTCTTTCCACCACGACCCCCAAGAAACCTTCAGAGGCCACAGCCTCAGGGTCTGTCACCAGACAGAGGCCGCTCTGAATGTTTGAGACCCAAGAGAGGACCTAGAGGTTCTCTGACAGAACCCTGGAACCAGAGTACCAGATCACGCCGAGGTAAATGGTTGTCGCCACACCCTAACCATAGGTATGTGACTCCAGAACCTGCTAATGATCTGAGTTACCAGTTTCAGGACAGACGTTCCCATGCGCAAAGACCAGACCCTAGGTGTCGCAGACAGGATGTCTCCATCCCACCTGTCACCAAAGACACCCAGAACCTTCAAAGGCCCGGAGACACAGACCTCTCCAGTCTTTATGCAGAACACATTAAGACTATCAAATCTCTGCTGGAAGAAATCACTCAGAAAAACGAAAGTAAACAAACTAACTTCATTTCTGCTCGATCTCTCCCCACAGAGTCAGTTCTGGAAAACACTCCCACTCATCGGTCTGAGAGTGTCACTTCTGGACCGATCCCGCCTCCTGCAGCCGCAGTAGAAGGCCGGAACAGGTCCCACTTACCCTCAGGTAAAGTGACCAGAACAGAGAGTCCAAAGACTTCTGCTCCCCAATTTCTGTGTCACCTCACAGAAAAGGGAAAACAGCGAAAAGTTTATTTACCTGTAACTTTGCAGGGTGTGTTAAAACACGATGCATTGGTAGATACAGGCGCTGACATGACACTCATGTCAATCTCCCTGTTTGAGAAACTGCAGTCCATCGCACAGCAGTCNTTAAAGAGCATATATTAAGTTCTTTTTTTTTTATTATTCTGATAAAACTCTGTCCAAAAATACTATTTGAAATGTTTATTGAGGGTATTTTGTTTTACAATACATTTTTTAAAACCATTTTTCTAGTCCAAAGTGCCCCTTTTTGCAAAGCTTCTAAAAACGCTTTTTTTTTCATATGTGGACCTGTGACGTCAGCTAAGGGAGCTCCTAGCTAGGTGGCGCTGCTTACAGTGTTGTCAGATGTAGATAAATAAAGTATTTGTAGGATAATTTAACACTCTGTACGATCAATAATCCCATAAATATGATCATTTGAGCCCTTTGTTGTGTGGAGTTTGTGTAACAGATGCTTGTTTTAATCATTGTGTTAGATTTTTTAAAGCTAAACTACTTTAACATCTCAGACTGGCACCGCTCTAGTCTGCCAGCTGCCTGCTCGCTGTCGGCCATGAGTTGTTAGTTTTAGGTTAGAGCGCTCTTTAATCGAGTCGGTGTGTATTCATTTTAATAAAAAATGCTAAATTATTATGTTTATGAATGCCAATCACCAGTCTGTCAGGACACTGAGTCAACAACGGGACGGCTTCCTTACCGGTACGGTGACTTCTGTTTGGAGACGAAAAACCCCGGTGGTCCTGGTCTAGTCCAGGACTGGATGTGATGGAGTCCCACATACCGACGAAAAACATTCAGTGTGACTCTAAACAGGCGCCGTTACTTCGATCCATTCACCGGAACCGCTGTTAGCACACAGCAGCTAACAGGAGCTAATGGGGAGACTTGAGTCTCGTTTCCATGCCAGGTTTGGTACGGTTCGTGGTGGGTCGTAATCCGGTACCGGTCCGCGATTTCATGAGAGCATTTCCTTCAGGTGTCTGACCCTCACCTGGCTGGCGGGGTACAGTAAATCCATGCCGCGATGCTCTCCAGAGGGGCTTCCCGTTCCCAGCGGGGCTACCAAGAGGGGATTCCCGTTCCCAGCGGGGCTACCAAGAGGGTCTTCACGGCGGGGTTTCCAGCCTGACCCGACACTGTTTCGGTCAGCCTCGAACCGTTTAGCTGTATCCTGTGAAACTTTTTATAAACTCTTTCATTTCTTAACAATCCACCTGAACGCAGCTCAATGTTTGGAGCTCTGATGATCAAAAACCTGGTGCTAAACGCTGGTATTTTATCCAGACCCGAGTGAGGAGGTGGGTCACGGTCTACAGCTGGACCGACAGGGTACAGCCTTACAGGACTGATTGTTTTTTTTGTTTTTTTTTATCTTAATAACTGCTCACTATAGTAATAAAGTAATAAAATAACGGCACTCTGGGGGTTTGTTTTGCTCGTCACAAGTAGTGATAAGTGGATCAGTTTTCTATATAGAGAACGAACGGTCTCCCTGAACTGTCGTCACTTCCGGTTTGGTGAAAAAATTGACAATTCTCACAAAAACGAATCCAAGAGCCTAAATAAGCTGAATTTGTGTAAATTTTTATTCAGAAAAAGTTTCTATTATATTTCTCTAAACATTTGTTTA
>SSNR01000309.1:323461-333897 GCA_006937965.1 Callopanchax toddi | reverse complement strand
ACTTGAGTCTCGTTTCCATGCCAGGTTTGGTACGGTTCGTGGTGGGTCGTAATCCGGTACCGGTCCGCGATTTCATGAGAGCATTTCCTTCAGGTGTCTGACCCTCACCTGGCTGGCGGGGTACAGTAAATCCATGCCGCGATGCTCTCCAGAGGGGCTTCCCGTTCCCAGCGGGGCTACCAAGAGGGGATTCCCGTTCCCAGCGGGGCTACCAAGAGGGTCTTCACGGCGGGGTTTCCAGCCTGACCCGACACTGTTTCGGTCAGCCTCGAACCGTTTAGCTGTATCCTGTGAAACTTTTTATAAACTCTTTCATTTCTTAACAATCCACCTGAACGCAGCTCAATGTTTGGAGCTCTGATGATCAAAAACCTGGTGCTAAACGCTGGTATTTTATCCAGACCCGAGTGAGGAGGTGGGTCACGGTCTACAGCTGGACCGACAGGGTACAGCCTTACAGGACTGATTGTTTTTTTTGTTTTTTTTTATCTTAATAACTGCTCACTATAGTAATAAAGTAATAAAATAACGGCACTCTGGGGGTTTGTTTTGCTCGTCACAAGTAGTGATAAGTGGATCAGTTTTCTATATAGAGAACGAACGGTCTCCCTGAACTGTCGTCACTTCCGGTTTGGTGAAAAAATTGACAATTCTCACAAAAACGAATCCAAGAGCCTAAATAAGCTGAATTTGTGTAAATTTTTATTCAGAAAAAGTTTCTATTATATTTCTCTAAACATTTGTTTAAGGGAGTGTCTAACTTAAAATATGCTCTTTAAGGCCTTAAAACTGAGACGACTACATTTAACCGTCCAAAGAAACCAGGTCAACATCCTGTTATCAAGTTACCATCCACAAAAGTCACACACATTCTGGGTTTGGTGAACTGACATTGATCTCATATTTTAATGGCTTTATTTTATTTTATAATTTGAATAAATATATATTATGATTCTATATATTTATATAAATCCCATGATATCAAGCTCCACAATGATCCTCAATCAATGAGGAACCCCAACCACAAAGGTCCGTAGATTTGTCCCCATTCCCCAACCCTCTGGTCTGTGCCGGGCTCTAGGTCACTGTCCCCCCCCACTCCCCAGCCCCTGACTGCTGGGCACACACGTGTGCCTCCCTCTCACATGTTTAATCTCCTCCCACTTCCTCCTCCCCTCCCACCAACTCACTCTCATCTCGTCTTTCTCCCGCTGTCTCTCTTTTGGTGGCTCTGGGATCCATAGGCATCCAGAAGACAGGAACAAGACTGAAGATTCTTGACTCTACATAGCCGCACTGCCCACCAAAGACATGTCGGACTCTGAGACCACTGTTGCCCCCGCTGAGGCCCCCGTCCCTGCAGCTTGTGTCAACATAAAAGCAGACCTGGACAAATGGTAGGTGACACTATCTTCATTGTAAGGAAGTGTCATCATCATGGCACTAAAAAGTAATCATGACTTTCCTTATGACTTCTGGAATTGCCTTCAAAGACTTCATAGCCCTGAGCAAGACCCAGAATCATTTGGAATAGCTTCATTGACACCTTAGAGATGTTCTCCCCTTACACATGTAGAGAGCATCACAAATTTGGTGAATGTTGCTAAAGATATTTGGGTCTTGAATAGGTTGGAGAGGTCAGTGGGTTGCGGACATCAGCATGCTAAAATTCGCAGCGATAAAATGGAGTCTCATCCGTAGACACTGTGGTTCGTGTTGAAAACCACCGGGATTCTACATCCTGAAACATAACAGAATCTGACATCCCAGTTTAGTGGGGAGCAGGACTATGAAAACTTAGGGGTAAACTCTGTATGGGAGAGTGATTTGGGGGTTAACGAGGTGCGGCACTGGGGTATGTTTGATGCTTGTCCATCCGCATGGATGAAGGCTGGGAATCTGCTTGCGTCACTCGCCTCCCTTTGCCCAGAATTCTTTGCGGTAGCTTCATTTGCTTGTCCCTGATGCTCCATCCTGCCTCTTGCTGCATCAGTGGTCAGAATGGCTGGTGAAGGGAATTTAACGGAGTTGTATACTAAGTATTAAGGTGGTTTTCTATTATCTTTCAAGACCAGTCACCCAACTTTGACTTCTGATCAAGAACATTTAGCATTTTTATATGTGCAGAAGTCTAGTTTCTTGATATTTGTTGTTTTTCTAAGTGTCTGCTGTTTCCTGGGCTGGACTGTTGGTCATTGATAAAGAGGTGGAGGCTGTATGAAGCCTTTAGATAAGACAGCAGGTCGAGGTGGGGGAAGAAATGAAAGGCGTGGAAATTTGGCTAATCAAAAGAAGTAAGAAGTACCAAATGAATGTTGAAGACCCTTGAGATGCCCTTGACACATCGTTCAGTTTATGTTGTTATATCATGTGTAACTGGTGATTCTTGTAGAGGACAATGCAGATGTTGGTAGCTTATCTAAACTCTGTCCAAGGATTACACTTGAGAACATTTTATTGCATAACACAAGGTGATAAAGCTCTATGGTACCAACGGTTATGACTTCAGCTGTATGTGGGTCACTACAGGGTTCAGGGAACACTACATCTGATAGCAGCTGAACTCGAACCCAACCCCTGACAGGCAGAGGTACTGCTGGAACCGTTCAACGTGTTAGCTCTGGTTGTAAAGTAACGCGTTCAAATATGTTGAAAATTTAACATCAATGTTAACAATAAATGTTTAAAAATATACAGTTGTATTTATCAAATCATAAATGTGGTTTTAAACTAAATGTTTAGCTAACAATAAAATGTAGACTGATGCAAAAGGGCAGCAGCCTATAAAACAGGGGTGAAGAGATCCCTCACAACAGGCCATACCACAGACACCAAGGGATTCTGGGACATTATAGAGGGGCTCTCCACCCCACTGTTAATTTGGTAAGGTTTTTTTTTTTTACGATGTTTAAAACCATCACATCTACTGTTTATCATGATTTCAACTTTAAACATTTGAAGTTTCTTCTAAATACTGAAAGATAATTTTAAAAAGTATTTATTTTTAACATTATTACTTGGATTTATGTTCAAACATTTATTCATAACACGGTAATTTCCTAAATTACGTATACAGCTCAGTACAATGTAGTGGAATTGGTTCTCTGAATTTGACCCATCCCAGAGGGCAGCCATTTTTAATGGTAGCTGTTCATTTATTGTATTCCTTACTGTAGTATTTGTTTCTAATCATAGGACCACAGTAGCCTGTCAGAATAAACAGCAAACTCAGATTTCAGTTCTAGATCTTGATTACCGGTATATCATTTTCATGCTAACGAGCTAGCACTATTACGTATTACATCTTAATAATAGTCAAACCTTTGAATTAGAATGTTTTCAAGCTCCTTACTTGTGAACAGCTGATGTAACTCTATTCCCTCCTGACACCATGTTGGTGGCAGCTAACATTGACTGAGCAGCTAGCTGGTGCTGACCTCTGATCTGTGCAGCCTTTACTGTCATTCAAATCAAAATCTCTGATAGAGGAAACAAATGTTTTATTTATAAGATGTTATATCATTTAGAATCTTTAAATGCAGTTTGTAGTTCTATCATTAAAGTTATCCCAGTCACTCATTCGTGTTTAATGCTGCCAGATGCCTAAAATAATCAGAACTCACCTCTGTTCACATCTGGTGCCGTTACATTTTCAGTAGCTGAAACCAACTGTAGATCTTTCTGTGTGTAATGGATAGTAAAAATCTGTCAGTATTTATAGCTTGTAGAAGTCATGGATACAGTACAAGTGAATTTGCATGTGCAGGACACTGTGACATGTTCCATATCGTGGATCTCATTACTGCTCCTGCTCCTTTTAACCAAGGCCGGCTAAAGAAGCAAACGCTGCACATTCACACCCAGCCAGGGAACGTCTTGTTGGATTAGAAGGTTCTATTGGGAAACTGAGCACCTCTGTAGAAACACTTTAAATAATTCATGCTTTCTCTTATAGGGTCGACTTTTACTTGGTTCATTTTGATTATTTATACTAAATACTGGGATGACTGTGGATCAGGGGACTAGAGGCCGCCCACCATGTGGGAGACCAGGGTTCAAACCCTGACCCGGCTTTGTGTCAGAGCATCCTTGAGCAAGATGTTGAACCTCCAATTGCCTCCAGGGTGCCATTAAAAATGGTTACCCTGCTTTTCAGTGATGGGTAAGATGCAGAGAACAAATCCCACTACATTGTACTGAGGTATATACTCATGTGGACATAAATTCCCCTTTTCCCTAAAGATTTAACACTTTTCTTTTACAACCTTTGACTTTATCAACCTATAGAGTCAAAGAAACTTCTAGAATCTCAGTAAAGTTTTTAAATTGTTCCATGAGGGTTCTCAGTTTCCTCTTGTGACTCTCAGTGCCTCGCTCGCTCTCATGTTTGATTTTAACAAGTCAAAGCATTTTGGAATACAAATGTCATAAAATAATCACAGGGTTGTTGAAGGTGTTTGGAACCCATTTCAAACCCTTCTGAATAAAGTTTCCATGACCCATCTCAGACCTACCATGGTTTGTCCACCTGGGTTTGCACACATGGGCTGTACTTGCCTAACGAAGTGGGTCCCATCATATAAAGAGTCTAGTCTGAACCCATGCCCAGATGGTACCATCCATCCAAGCATGACCCAAGAGGGGTTAAGTCTCAAACCTGCAGTCATCATGGGAATCTTAAACTCTTCTCCTTTTTGGTTTCTGTTTCAGAGACAGAAAGAACAAGAACTTTGAGACAACTTTGTGAGAGGTTGGCGACTAAAATGCAAAATGCAAAGAAACACAAGAAAAAAACACATGAGTTGCACAACTATTGAAATTAGTTTACAGTTATGTCATAAGCTGTTTATAAAAGTTGTAGCAAACATCATACATCCCATACAGTCCAGTGAGGTACTGGTTAGCATTGGTTAAAGACCACCAGTACCAGTATATCAAATGTGATTTAAAAAAAAGACATGCATGCATAGCAAAGAGTAATATTTAAAAATGGCTAATTATTAATGTTAGAATGGGACAGAAATGCATAAACATTTGTGTTCTATGTGTAATAATTAGATCTTTATTTTAATTATATCAGAAAAGTAGATGTTTAAAACTCCTATAGGTCATTGTTCAAAATGAAGTGACTCATAGGATTATCAATGAACTGATTTAATTTGATTTAAAGTGTCAGCCGCTTTGTGAAAAACTAAAAGTATGTTATAATTTGCTGAAGGCATAAACACAGAACTCCCTAGAAAAAAGGTGTTCCTTCACGCCTGGATGGAGACTTTTATTACTGAACGATTATCTGAGTCACCATCAGCAGTTTAACTGTCTATTCATTCTTAATCTCTGCATTAATCCCAAGATTACCTGTAATCAACTCTGCTCTAAGGAAATACCTAGTGTTTTTAAAGATATAAATGCATAGTTCTTGCACAAGATTTACCTATTTATTAAAGATGTTGTCCCACTTCTCAGCTTATATATTTAATTTTTTTACCAAAAGTTGAACTAAAACACTTGTTTTGCTGATAGGATACACATGTCCAGATCATAGGATCCAATGTCTCACATCAAAGGTTTTTCTACTTTTAGACCAGAGCTGCACCCCCTCTCCTGTTTTATGACCCATACTGTACATGCCCCACCCCACCACCACCACCACCCTCTCTTAATGTTGAGTGCTCCTGTATGTGCAGACATGTTAGTAGACTCTTTCAATATGGAACCTGGTGACCCTGCAGAGCTGAATGTTGTCCTCCAGTTTGACCGACCATCCATATGAGTTTCCTGAGGCTCTGCTTGCACCACAGGGCAACTACGGCCACCATGACAGCTCAAAACATACCAATGCAAAATTCAAACGTGCACTTTAAGCACTGTTCATATGATTTAATTTAACATTATTCTAAAGGAATAGTAGAGGCCATCTTCCACATCAAACCCATCTCTGTGATTATGAGTAGCTGGACATATACAATTAGTTTTTCAGATGTGAAAATGATGGACAGTTAATTATAAAAGTGTAACCGGATCCTTCTGTGTTGTGCTGGTTAATAACAGGTAATGTGCCATGACACAGTTTGGTCAACTGGTAACAATCAAAACAGGACAAGTTACAAAAGTACACAACAAAACCATAAATTAAGCCAAAAACTTAAAATATTACAGAGACTACTCAATACTACAGAGACAATGGTAACAAAAACACATGAAATAAATCTGTAAATAAACAGGATGTCTTTAGGTTAATAGAATGAACTTCACCTCACAAAAAGGAGAGAGTTCAGAGAACACAGACAATTTATTAACAAAACCACAGAAGAAGAAATGAAAAGGAGGGGCTCCCAAACTTAAAGTGACACACTTACAAAAACCACCATTATATATATGTGTGTGTGTGTGTGTGCGTGTGCGCGTGTGTGTTTGTGTGTGTGTGTGTGTGTGTGTGTGTGTGTGTCCGTGTGTGTGTGTGTGTGTGCACGCGCGCGCGTGTGTGTGTGTGTGTGTCTCACTTGTTTATAATTGTGAAGAACCATGTGATCATTGTCTTGAAAGGTGCTATAAATAAAACCTCTCTACAGGTAACAGCTAAGACATAAGGATGGCTGAAATATCTCTTTAACTGAATCCCAGGTTCTGATCCAAAAACACATTTTCATTTAGACTTTATTCCTACACACTCACCATATTACTGTAACAGTCCTCATGAGGACCCAGGGAGGCAGTCCTGCTCCCAGCAGACAGCGACGTGATGACTCAGATGGTCACATGACCCCCTGCACCTGTCCTGTGATGTATATTTCACACTGACTACACCTGCTTCAGCCTAAATAATTCAACATTCTCTTACACAGGATCAGACCGTGATATCACTTTAATCCAGTCAGACTAGGACCTGCTGACATCACAGAACCTTTGCTCTGTGTTGCCATGACAACTGCTTTGCTCCTTGACCCTGTAATGAGACCTCCCTCTGAGTAGTTTCCCTCAGAAGATTGCACGTGGTTTTTGTGGTAGTGATGTCTTCAGCTTTGTACTGTGTGTGTGTGTGTGTGTGCGTGCGTGCGTGCGTGTGTGCGTGTGTGTGTGTGTACAAGGCTGCAGCAGGTTTATTTGAAAACACCCTGTAGGTTCTGATGCTCTGATGTTGTCACCAGTAAAAAAATCACAAGCAGTCTGAACTGATTGAACAAATGTATGTGTTTAATAAAAGGACACCAAAACCACACACACACACACACACACACACACACACACACACACACACACACACACACACACACACACACACACACACACACACACACACACACACACACACACACACACACACACACACACACACACACACACACACACACACTCACTCACTCGGTTCCCTCCTGGCAAAGTGAAGTGCTGAGTGATAATCTTTAGCAGCCAGCTGTGTGTTACGTCATCACTGAGCTTAAAGCCAGAGCAGAGACCAAACCATGGAGCTCAACTGATCCTTCTGTTAAAGGACTGAAACAAACAACATCCAATTGTTACTGAAGTCTGTCCTTAAACAGAATCTTCAGAAAACCTTAAATCGTGGCTGAAAATGTTCCATGTCTGTCTCTGTTGGATCTGTTTGAAGGAGACGGTCTCTGTAAACTGATGGATCAATCTATGGCTATGGCAGTCTGAAGTCCTGGTGTGAAGCAAACCAAGTTACAAATAAATTTACATTTAATAAGAAAAAAAAATTCTCAAAATGTTCACTTCACATTCAGGTGAACTGATCCAGATACATCAGTTCAGTCTCTGTTTTTGATCATCTCATCAAATGTATGCAGCTAGTTTGTTTCTACTGTTAAAGATATCAGAAAAGTCCAAATGAGTATTTTGTGTTTGAACAATGGATCTTTTGTAGGACATTTCTTATACTATAACTCTTCTTCTGCTGCCATTCCTGCTGTTTAGTGGTACAGAATGCTGTTGGTGTTATGCTTCCTTAGCATCCGGGTCTCCTCCAGTCACTGCGTTAAACACAGCTGCTGCCTGGCAGGTTTTTAATTCTTACACTAGATCTTTTTTTTCTAATCGAGAGTCCAGTTACCTGCTGTCTGATATTCCAGAGGTCTCATGTGAACAGAGTTTAACCTGCCCAAATAATGTACATAAGATCACATTTGGTGTTTTGTATTGCATTGAATCTCAGTGCACTGTATTTACAGATGTTAATATGGATGGTACGCATGTGTGCATGAATTCTAGTTATTTTTAATCAGAAACTCATGAAACATTTACCGAGTGATAAAGAGAGTCTTGTTCCATCCATTGTTATCATGTGATCCTGCTGCTTCCTGCTGTGGCCCTGCAGTCTGAAGAGTCACTTCCTGTTAATGCTTCTGGATTTTTGCCTTCAGGTCCTCCTCGGTCAAATTTTCAGTTTGACCTACAAAGACTTTCTCACTTGGGAGTTCCACACACTATAGTCCACTGGATTGCAATCTAGACTTTGTAGTTATGAGCACAGGAACTTCCTCCTCCAGGTGCAGTTTTCTGCAGCTATGAGCTGTTGTGTCAGGTGTGTGTGTGTGTGTGTGTGTGTGTGTGTGTGTGTGTGTGTGTGTGTGTGTGTGTGTGTGTGTGTGTGTGTGTGTGTGTGTGTGTGTGTGTGTGTGTGCAGTAAATGAAACACTAGAGGGGGACCAGGCAGGGATGTCCACTCTCCCCCTCACTGTTTGCTATTTTTATTGAACCGCTAGCAGCAGCAATCAGGCAAAGTAAAGATATTAAAGGAATAAAATGTAAAGACATAGAACATAAAATCAGTCTTTATGCAGATGATGTATTACTGTTTCTCCAGCATTCACAGTCCTCCCTCTCTCAGGTCATTGAATTGATAAACTCTTTTTCAAAAGTTTCAGATTATTCAATAAACTGGTTAAATTCTACAGTTCTTCCAATTAATTGCTCCTTTACCAACTGTCCTAATACACAGTTGCAGTCAGGGAATATTACATACTTAGGTGTATACTATATATAATATCTGCCTAGACTGGCAGATTTAACTAAACTAAACCACATCCCACTCTTAAAGAAAGTGGAAGATGATCTGGTCAGATGGAAGTCTCTACCCATATCGCTCATGGGGAGAGTTGCTTCAATTAAAATGATGGTTTTACCAAGAATCAATTACCTATTTTCAAGTATTCCAAATAAACCATCATCTGACTGGTTTAGATCTCTGGACTCGTCTATTTCTAAATTTCTTTGGATGGATAAACCTCCACGTATTAGCCTGAAAACGCTAGAGAAGACCAAAGATAGAGGAGGACTAGATGTACCTAATTTTTATCATTACTTCTTAGCCAACAGGCTACAATACATCTCAAGATGGATTAAGCAGGACCCACTAGATGAGTCCTGGTTAGACGTAGAACAGACAATATGCAATAATATAGAGATTTCAGATCTACCATTTATTAGCTCAAACATTAAACAAAAAGCTTGCTTTAAAAGCCCTAACATCAGCTCTTCTCTGACAGCATGGTGGGAATATCTGAAAATGACTGAGTCTTCACTGATTCCATGCAGGCGTACACCCATCTGGAACAATCCTGACATCCTACAAAACAACAATATATACAATAACTTCTCAGACTGGAGGAGTAAAGGAATCGTATACCTGGAACATATCTTTGAGGGAACTGATTTCATCCCATTTAACAGGATAGTCTCACAATATGGGGTTGACAGGAATAGATTTTTAGAATATCAACAAATTAAATCTATAATAAAACATAAATTTAAGTTTAATAGAACTGAGCTACAAACACCATCAAGGGTATTAAATTTCCTTAATCTCAAATCTCCGAAGTTACTATCTAAAATATATAGGTTACTGTCTAAGTGGGAGGCAGACCTGTCAGTCAGTTATGACCAAAACTTCTGGTCTCAGACATGTTTAAAATCTTTTAGAATGACTAGAAACCCCAGTTTACAATTAATCCAATATAAAATCCTACATAGAGTTCACTATACAGGTCATCGGATGTTCAGGATGGGTTATGCACCATCTGAAATTTGCACAATCTGCACAGACAACACTCCTGACACCTATATTCATGCACTTTGGTTTTGTCCACCTGCAGAGATTTTGGTCCCGGATATGTGAAGATCTGTCAAAGTGTCTGAAATGTAATATTCCAGCTTCCCCTCCAGTTTGCTTACTGGGAGATTTAGAAGATGTCATCACAGAGATGAATTCAGCTCACATGATTCTAACTGCCCTATGCATCGCTAAGAAAACCATCCTCATAAACAGGAAAAACAAAAATAATCTTAGTTTGATCCAGTATAGGAATCTGTTGTTGGACTATATTAACCTTCAGACGACCTCTGCCTCCGCTCCATAAAAATATCTCTGGGCAACTTTGATCAGTTCCATCACATAGTAAGGATGGGGGGGGGGGGGG
>SSNR01000309.1:288266-323451 GCA_006937965.1 Callopanchax toddi | reverse complement strand
TCTGGGGGGGGGGGCGCTTTGCCTGGGTGTCTAGGTCCTATGTAAGTTTGTAGTTTACTATGTGCGTGATTGAGGGAGGTATAGTTACCCTGCTTGGGTGGGGGTGGGGGACTCCGTGGGCTCCGTGGCGCTGTGTGGGGCTCCTGCCGGGAGCCTGGATGGGTGGGCCGGCGATCTCCCTGCCCTGGGTGGTTTTTGGGGAATGAGGGTGCTTACTGGGGCCAGCGAGGGAGCTGGCTCCCTGGGAGGGCTTGTCCCCCCAGTCTTGCCTCCCCATCCCCGGATTTTTCCCTCCCTCTGCTCCGTCACATCACCACACACACAGGGCTTTGGGTCACGGGTACGTCATGGGTGTGGAACACCATCTCTGTAGTCCTGTGGCCCAATTTTATTGCACAATTTAAACACTTCCACCCCAGACATTCTTACATTATGCATCTAGGGTCTTTGGAGAAATTACACCCAGTAATACCCGGGGGGAGGGAGGTCTAACCTCCGGCTAACCTCTCCTCCAGTGTCATTACCCACCTCAACGCATTTAGACACTTAGGATCCAGGGCGGGGGATGGCGGGCCGCCCCCCACTCTTTTTAAAAGCATCTTACTACAACACGCATCAACACCACATTGGAGCAGGCGGGGGGAGTCTTGGGGTCTTCACACACACCTGTTCTCTGCTCGCTGCCTGGGGCCTGGAGTGGAGCGGGCCGTCTGGTCGGGGTCTGCGGTGGGGGGCTGCTCGGCTGCGGCGGGGTGCGCGGTGGTCTGCTTATCCCCACTTCAGCAAGGGAGGGACCATCTTCTGGATCTCAGGGCCAGCTTCACCCTTAGGGCGCTGGTCCCTGGTCCTGAACATAGAGTGTGCATGGGGAGCGAGAGTGGGTGTATAGCGTCTATTGTGTGTCTTGGTATGTTTGCAGGAATGTGTGTGTGCACGCATGAGGGAAGGAGAGTGATTGTGTCTGTGTGTGACTGTTTTTCTGTCGGGTTTCGTCCCCGCCCCTCTTTCTGTGACATGCTAGGCCCTCCTCTGCAGAGACTATCCTCCCTGACTGCGTCCCGGCATTGGGTGGTGCCTTTGTCCGCTGGCGTGTTGGGGTGTCTTGGGGTCTGGGGCTGGGTGCTGGGGGTGTCTGCCTGCTCTTCTTCCTGTGGCTGCCTGGTGGGATCTGGGCCCCCGGGGGTGGTCGGGCCTCCGCTGGGGCTGGTTCGCTCCTGGGTCTCGGGTCTCTGGTTCCGGCTAGATCTACCCTGGATGGCAGGCGGTGCCTGTGAGCTCCTAGCCGCGACCCCCCAGGGGCTCTAGCGCGGCGACTGCTGGGGGGCCCACGTGGGGTGAGCCTCTGCGCCCTCTGGGGGAGAGTTTAGCGGCTGCCCTGACGGCGATCTCCCTGGGGTGTCCGTGCCCTGGGTGGCCTCTGGACGTCTGGGGCCTGGACCTCCTCCGTGTCCTCCATGGGCCTTGGGGACGGGTCTGTGTCTCCTCAAACTTATTATTGAATGTTTCAATAGAGAAACCTTACATAAACAAGCGCGCATATATACACACAGGTGATCACAAGGTGCTCACATAAAAATGGACTCAGGTGTTTTCAGACACATTGACTGGGGCTGTGGTTGACACTGAACTCTCTTGAACTGGTGTATACGTATACATTTGAAAAATATCACAACTGTTGTATATTCATATGCTGTTTGTTGCTGTTGTATCTTTTCTCCTGTTTTGTTTGTTTGTTTGTTTGTGCTTTATTTACAGGTCTAGAAGTGGACTCTTCACGTCTCTTGTTCTCTTCTTTTTCTGTTTACTTTCTCCCCCATCCCTCTTTCTGTACCCTTCCCTTCACTTTCAGGCTCCGTGTCCAATCAACCATAAAAATATTCTAATAAAGATTTTGGGGGTTATATTTAAACAAAAATCAGGAGGAGTTTTATAGCAGTGGCTGTAACCTCTCACCTGAAACAACAACACTGTTGGGCTTGTTTTTGGCACTCAGACATTATTCTGTTTGCTCCACAGCCGGACAGGACACGGGGTTAAAAAAAAAAAAGACCACTACAACACCACATGGTTTTTAAGATGTTCCCTAAACAAAAGAAAGTGATGTTAGATTGTTGCCTATTTATGGTTTCTGCACAGAAAATAAAGATAATAAATCAAACACCAATAACAAAAAGCAGTGCAACATTTATTTTTTTCTATTTTCATTCATTTGTGGGAAGAAGGGTTATGACATAATGAAAATATAATATTAAGGTAAATAATGAAATGTAATGATTAATGAAACACCAGCATGTTGTTTAGAATCATTTTACTTTGTAGTTTTTTTTCCCAGTTAGTTTCAGTTCATGTTTCAACCAGATAACAGAAATAAATTATTTAGTACCAACCTGTCAGGTGAAGGGTTCAGGATGTGGATTAAAAAAGTCTAGAAAACAGGCTGATTAGCCTCTTAATAGGTTATAAATGTTTTCTAAAATTAAATTAAAGGGTTTAAAGACAAAAGAAAGAACTAACATAATCTGTGATGTGAAGTTTTTGATAACTAAGTGCATTATGGGTAATTTATTGAGGTTTTTAAACATGGTTTAAGAATGTGTGGCCATAAAAAGAAAAATGTGATGAATGCATTGATTAATGGATTGCAGTGGCGGGCCGTGACTTTCACCTCTGGGCCTTCAGTGATTTCCTCCTCAGTTCAACCTAAATTAATACACCTCATAATACCATCAATCTGACGCCACGGCTCCAGAATCCATACAAAATCACACATACACATTACATCACCCTTATTATAGGCTGGTCAACGCACATTTTTGTGCAGGATCAGAACCGAACCAAACCGGTCTGGGTCTGTTACGCCGTGGTATCACGCGCAGCCTGACCGGCGTTTATTCAGCTCGTATCATTCAGCTCAGTGACACAGGTGATTGATTACTAATGAAATAAAATGACAAAAACACAATAAAAACACAAATAAAATACTTGCACTCACCAACACAAATCTCCACATCATTGCTCCAAATCCATCAATATCAAGCAGCTTTATAATCCCAGCGTCTCTCTGAAGCGGTAATCCACGGTAAAGTTCAGTTCCTTTTCTGAAATTGACAGATAAACAGTTTTTCCAGTTTTTTTTTTTTTTTTTTGGTCATCGTGGTGTGGAGGGTGTCGAGTTTGGTGACAGGAGAATCTCGTCTCTGCTTTTTGTGGATGATGTGGTCCTCCTAGCTTCATCAGGCTCTGACCTACAGCTCTTGCTGGGGAGGTTCGCAGCCGAGTGTGAAGCGGCTGGGATGAGGATCAGCACCTCCAAGTCTGAGGCCATGGTTCTCGGTCGGAAAAGGGTGGCTTGCCAACTCCAGGTCGGGAGAGAGGTCCTGCCTCAAGTGGAGGAGTTCAAGTATCTCGGGGTCTTGTTCACGAGTGAGGGAAGGAGGGAGCGGGAGATCGACAGGCGGATTGGGGCAGCGTCTGCAGTGATGCGGACGCTGAACCGGTCTGTTGTGGTGAAGAAGGAGCTGAGCCGGAAAGCAAGGCTCTCGATTTACCGGTCGATCTACCTCCCAATCCTCACCTATGGTCATGAGCTTTGGGTAATGACCGAAAGAACAAGATCGCGGATACAAGCGGCCGAAATGAGTTTTCTCCGCAGGGTGGCCGGGCTCAGCCTTAGGGATACGGTGAGGAGTTTGGACATCCTGGAGAGACTCGGAGTAGAACCGCTGCTCCTCCATGTCGAAAGGAGCCAGTTGAGGTGGTTCGGGCATCTTGTTATAATGCCCCCTGGACGCCTCCCTCGGGAGGTGTTTCAGGCATGTCCTGCCGGCAGGAGGCCCCCGGGTCGACCCAGGACACGCTGGAGAAAATATATCTCTGGTTTGGCCCTGGAACGCCTTGGGATCCTACCGGAGGAGCTGGTAGAAGTGGCTGGGGAGAAGATCGTCTGGAACTCCCTAATTGGGATGCTTCCCCCGCGACCCGGACCCGGATAAGCGGAAGAAGACGAGACGAGACGAGACAGTTTTTCCTGCTGGGACAGGATTCCTTCTCCTCCTTCAGCCATCCTGGGTTAAAAAATACACTGATAGCTGTCGGTAGCTACTTTAGCGAGTTTAGTTCAGATATCACCGCCTCTGGGCCAAAACGAGTCCTTATCCAGTCACAGGACACGTTCATGTCAACTTTTGCGTGAGGTATGAGAGAACATAGAAATCATATGATGTCTATGTGAGAGAAGGTCTCAGCCACGCAGACTCGAGAGCTGATTGGCTATCGCAACTGATCGTCTCTGTTCACTGACGCAGACCGGGGCCCTGTTGATTCTGAAGGTCCAGACAGAAGCACTTGGGCGTAGAGCCCCTAGTGGCAAACTTCAATCTGCCTAACAACACAAGCAAGCTGAAATCTGATTGGACAACACCCTACCTTGGTGTCTTAACACTGGAAGCGGCGCAACCAAGTGGATATAATATGATGCAAAGAGAACAGACCAGGGAGAACATTTTTATTTAATAATATTAACCAAAAGAAAAATACATTTACTTTTCTGTTAGTTTAGGCCAGCAGAGAAGGCCTTGAAGGCCCTGACGGCCCGCCACTGATTGATTGATTGATTGATTGATTGATTGATTGATTGATTGATTGATTGATTGATTGATTGATTGATTGATTGATTGATTGATTAACCCTGAAACTCTTCAGTGTGAATCAAAGTAAATTTAATAATTATTTATGTAGAGGTTAGTTTTTTAGTTCTGTTTTTGAAGAACAAACTCAGCTGAGTTTTGTGTGATTATTTCAAAAATAAAAGCTATTTTGTTTAATGAGTGACAGGAAGGGAAGGTTTGATGCCTCTGATCCTGGATCAGTAGAGAAAACAGGAAAACCCAACAGCAATAGGAGGAGTCACAAAACAGTTTACAGTCATGAAACATGACACCGCTCCATCCGCTGCAGGCTCTGTTATAAAGCTTCATCACGCAGCCTCCCCTCCTCCCCCCTGTCAGACAGATGGGTCCATCATCATGGCTGTCCCCGCCCTCCCCCTCTCTCGCTCCGTCACCCTAACACTCTGTGGCAGCGTTGACTGCTGTGTTCGCTCCTGAATGAGAGCCTGTTTGAATCTGTGAGCAGGAATACCCTCTGTAATGTTTCCATCCCTAAATTCCTTCTCGTCTTTGTGTTGACCGTGATTTAGCTAAAGGTTTTCCTCCATCCTCCATCATCACATGAAACGAGTTTGTTGGACTTGAACTCAGCTCCTGATCGATCCTGGATGATAATTTAAAGGGATATTCCACCAGAAAGTGATTTTTTTTTTTTTGTCTATTGCCATATTCCTCATAGTTTGATCAGTGGGCAAAAACAATTTGGAAACAGCCCAGCCGTTATCCTGACCTGGCAGTACTCCTTTAGTGTAAAACACTGTAAGTGAATGGTAACAACTAGCATTGTGAGAAAAAAGTCCTTAAAACTCATTCAGTCAGTAGTGATACTAGTGATACTAGTTCCGCCATGACCTCAGGAAACATATCGACTGCAAGTGAAAAAAAGAAAGTAACACAAAGGAATTACAGGTAGACTCGGGACTACTTTATGACAAAGAACAGCTGTAAGCCTTCACTGAACGGCGCAAGGACATGACGCAGCAGCTCCAAGGAGACCTACTTCCGTATCCGAACATTGTTTGCAAACCTCACAGATGATGAAAAATAACACAAAGTCTGGAGCTGCACAGAGATTATCTTCAAAAAACGTTACCAGGTTTAGCCAAGTTTACCAGGTTACCAGGTTTACCAGGTTACCAGCCTTTGAGGCTGCTGCGTCTGGGCTGTTTACAAATTATTTTTTGCCCATATATCTAACTATGAGGAATATGTCAATAGACAAAAAAATCACTTTCTGGTGGAGTATCCCTTTAAAAACCTTGACCTCTGTATGAGTTAAAAATTATGTCATTTTTTATTCTTTCATTCAGTATTGCAGAAAAAGGAGCCGAGAGCTGCAAAGACCTGCTGGAGGCTTTTGCTGCATGTGTGAAGAACACAGCTGAAGGGACATCATGAGGAGTCGTCCTCCAGCCGAAAATGTGAGGAAATAATGCTCAAGAACCGCCCCACTAAAAATGCCTTACAGATATCTTCTGTTTCAGCTTTATGTTGTTTCAGATCAGCAAACAGATTACACAAAATAACCTGAGTAAATACAAAATGCTATTTTATAATCATGTATTATCATGTATCAAAAAAATAAATCATATATTAACAGTTCCACCAGTAACACCCAGACCTGATCACTAATTTATTTTTTATTTATTTACTTATGTTTCCAGAGGATAAAACCCCTTGAGATGAACCATCTCGTTTACAAGAGGGTCCTCTTTCAAAGCAACGAAACAATAAGACAGCAGAACCATAAGTGGCATAAAAGAAAATAGAAAAAATAAGTATATTAAAAAATAACAATAAAATAGAGCAAATACAAAACTAATATGAACAACAACCAAATCAACAAGAATTAAACATTTACAAAGATTTAAAAAAATAATAATAATACTATTAACCCCCCCCCACACAAGAAAAAAATCGATGGTGCTACACTCGTAAGGTGAAAAAGTAACTTCACTTCCTAAGAATGATATTAAAACAATAGGTACAAAATCAGAAACAATAGCAATTACAAAAAGAAGCAACATGTAAATAAACCGTGTTTTTAAATGATCGAATCTCCACAGGGAGCCTATTCCAATCTAGTGGAGCTTCGACACAAAATGATGTTCTTCCTGCTTCTTTCTTAAAAGAAGGTACAACAAAAGAAAGATGTTCATTAGACCTAATCCTATTACATTCAAAAGGAACCAAATACATTTTTAAATACCCCGAGAAATTAAAAAATATACATTTAAAAATAAACATTAACCAATGATATCTACGTCTGGCATTAAAGGAAGCCAGGACAAACTTTGGTATATGCTGCAATGGTGTGTGTTGAATGGACAGAACAAAACGACAGATACTATTATAAACAACATCAAGATGATGGAGACAGGAGGGAGTGGCAATTTGATAAACAATATCTGCATAATCTAAGATTGGGAATAGAAGTTGAGTTGCAATATAGCTTCTTACTCTAAAGTTGAAACAATTAATTAGTTGATACAATATTTTTAGTTGAAAGTTGACCTTACCAGTAGTTATTTGGATATGAGTTTTGAAAGAAAGATCAGATTCGAGCCAGACACCCAGGTATTTAACTTTATCAACACATTGTAAAAGTAAAGAATCTAAAAAGTGCAGGTTTAGAATTCCTGTAGGAGCTGAGGAAAGTTTATATTTCTGGAAAAGTAATGAATATGATTTTGATTTATTAAGAATTATTTTATTATTAGCTAACCAGTGCTATAAGTTGTTGAAATTAAGTTGAATACAGTACATTCCTGTAGTTCAGATATGGTAGGCTTAGAGCAGTATAAGATGGTATCATCTGCGTACTTGTGGACAGAACACGTGGAACAGCAGAGAGGGAGATCATTGATAAAAATTGAGAATAATAATGGCCCGAGCGACGAATCCTGTGGAACACCCCTTGAGATTCCACGTATCCACAAGACCTGATCATTCAATACCAGACCTGATCACTAATAGACCTGATCACTACCAGACCTGATCACAACCAGACCTGATCACTACAGCCTGATTTATACTTCTCCGTCTGCGTCGTTACGGAGACACGCAACGCCATTATGCGTCGACGCAAGCTCTCTACAACATGCTCGCAGAGGCTGACGGAGACATGCCCAAAATTCTAACTATGCGTCGAAAGCGACGGACAATGCATGCCTGTGATTGGTCGGCTCAACACCCCGTGATCATTTCCGGCTTCATGCCGCTATCAACAGAGTAGTAATAGTAGAATCTCGCTGAAGCAGATATGGATCAGCTTGAGAAACGTCTGGCAGAAGAAGTACGAACATTTATATCATCCATCAGTGTCCCTAAAGGGTTAAACAAGAGCTACATTTTCGCTCGTCGTCTGCCTCGTCCTCACTGAACGGACGGACGGACATTCAACAGACGCCGCTGTGTCCTCACTTCTGTTTAATTCTTTTTAACAACATTGTTTGTTCCTCGAGATCAATCTGTTCAAACTCAATCAAAATTTGCTCTGTCGGCCATTACTGAGCTGAAATAAACAAACTTTGGTTGACCGGAGGCATTACTGCAGAAAAGTTATGCGCCCTCTGCTGTCCTGGTGGAGAATTGCTTCACAACACTGACGGAGAAGTAAAAATCAAAAACGTCTCCGTCAATACGTGTGCGTCTGAGCGCAAACGTGCTGTCGGAGAAGTATAAATCAGGCTTACCAGACCGGTAGAATGAATACGTAAATCACTTCAATAGAACCTGTCTGATGACATGAAAGAAGTTAAAAGATCTCAAAAAGCAACACAGTGTACTTCATTATGAGGAAAATCAAAAACAAAGGAATCCAGAACAACGTCTAAAACCCTGCAGGCCTCAATTAAGGGTAAGGTCAAAGTTCATTATTCTACAATTTCTGAGAGATGGTGGGGGGCAAAACATGGCATCCATCTGAGAGTTCAAAGGTCAAAAGTCTCCTGACCAAAAATAACACAAAGGCCCATTATCTCAAAACATCTTGGTGTTCCCAATACTTTTGGAAATTACCGGTATTCTGTCAACTGATCAGACAAAAGCTAAACTTTATGTGTGTAACAAATGTGTGTCCTGTTTCATGTAGAGCGTCCATCTAGAGGCTCCAGAGTAAATCTGTGAGCACGTCATGAGGTTGGAGGTTGAACAGCTGACATTACATTTTTGATGACCTAAACATCAGTTTGATGCATAAAATCTGATCAATGGTTCCAGCAGGGTTACCTGTCTGCTTCAGTCTGTTGAGTCCACCGAAGATTTTCAAACACATAAAACCTATTTTTAAACATTCTTGTTGTTTTAGTTTAATTATTTCATTCTTTCAGTGATTGCTGTGATCACACTGATTATTTTAAATACTCAAAAGCCTTTATATCAAAAAAACATGCATCATCCTGTCTATTTGCCCCAAAACAAGCCTGAGGCCTAATGAGCTCCTCAGAGCTGGATTCCTTACATGCTTTGATCCCAGCAAGACTTCACTAGCTAGTAAAAATATCCAGCAGGAGGAGACACATCAAAAATAAGGTGATCTAGAAATACTTTCACCTGAGAAGGAAATTCAACCCCAGACGGCTCATGCTTTAGACAAACTAACAACAATGAATTTCTCCTGGTTTCTTCCAGGAACAGGACTCGTCTACATAAGTGTAGAGCTGCCTCCCAAACAAAAGAATAATAGAGCTTTATCACTTTAGAACATGAGAACTTTATGGTTCTGATAATATACTTTTCATGTTGTACAATATACTATCAGCTTATTAAAATATAAGTATTTATCACATTAACTGATATGTTTGAAATGCTGTTACTGAACCAAACCAACCATACAGAAACAATGGTCACCAGTCTGACTCCTCCTCCTCATACTGGTCACCAGTCTGACTCCTCCTCATACTGGTCACCAGTCTGACTCCTCCTCCCCATACTGGTCACCAGTCTGACTCCTCCTCCTCATGCTGATCACATTTAGATGAATAAATTCATTGATTCACCTTTAATAAAGATGATGCATCCACTAATAGAGTTTGCCCAACCAATCCACATGTGTTTTGTGGATTTGGAGAAGGCTTATGACCGTGTCCCCAGGGACACCCTGTGGGGGGCGCTTCAGGAGTATGGGGTGGATGGTCTTTTGTTAAGGGCCATTCAGTCCCTGTACTAGAGGAGTGTGAGTTTGATCCTCATAGCCGGCAGTAAGTCGGACCTGTTCCCAGTGAGGGTTGGACTCCGCCAGGGCTGCCCTTTGTCACCGGTCCTGTTCATAACCTTTATGGACAGGATTTCTAGGAGCAGCCGTGGTGTGGAGGGTGTCGAGTTTGGTGACAGGAGAATCTCGTCTCTGCTTTTTGTGGATGATGTGGTCCTCCTAGCTTCATCAGGCTCTGACCTACAGCTCTTGCTGGGGAGGTTCGCAGCCGAGTGTGAAGCGGCTGGGATGAGGATCAGCACCTCCAAGTCTGAGGCCATGGTTCTCGAGCAGAAAAAGGTGGCTTGCCAACTCCAGGTCGGGAGAGAGGTCCTGCCTCAAGTGGAGGAGTTCAAGTATCTCGGGGTCTTGTTCACGAGTGAGGGAAGGAGGGAGCGGGAGATCGACAGGCGGATTGGGGCAGCGTCAGCAGTGATGCGGACGCTGAACCGGTCTGTTGTGGTGAAGAAGGAGCTGAGCCGGAAAGCAAGGCTCTCGATTTACCGATCGATCTACCTCCCAATCCTCACCTATGGTCATGAGCTTTGGGTAATGACCGAAAGAACGAGACCGCGGATACAAGCAGCCGAAATGAGTTTCCTCCGCAGGGTGTCTGGGCTCAGCCTTAGGGATAGGGTGAGGAGCTCGGACATTCGGGAGAGACTCGGAGTAGAACCGCTGCTCCTCCATGTAGAGAGGAGCCAGCTGAGGTGGTTCGGGCATCTTGTTAGGATGCCCCCTGGACGCCTCCCCAGGGAGGTGTTTCAGGCATGTCCTGCCGGCAGGAGGCACCTGGGTCGACCCAGGACATGCTGGAGAAAATATATCTCTGGTTTGGCCCTGGAGCGACTTGGGATCCTGCCAGAGGAGCTGGTAGAAGTGGCTGGGGAGAGGACCGTCTGGGACTCCCTAATTGGGATGCCGCCCCCGCGATAAGCGGAAGGAGACGAGACGAGACGCATCCACTAATAGTTTCTTTCTTTCAGGTCCAATGCACTGACTCCTCCAAGTTCCCAGCATTCCCTTCTGCACAGCAGCACTGGACTGAGTGATGATGACAGTGAGGAAGATGATGACAGCAGGACAGAAGCTGTGTCTCAGTCTGAGTTTGGGATCTGATTCTATCTGTTTGTACGCTGTTTGTAGCCTTAACTGGTGTCACTCAATCTTAGCACCATGACCTTTCACCCTCAGACCTACAGTACATTGACAATTCCGAAAAGCCAGTGGGCTGTGATGTAACCTGTCAACTTGATATAAATACATATAAATGGAAATAAAGTATAAATAATTGGTATAAAACAGTTTCAGACTTCCAGTTTTTCTGTGTTGTGGGATAGGGGTCTGCTATCTGTGGCTCCACATGGAGCCACATGGGGCTCTTCAGTCTCTCTAAAGTGCCCCCTTGTAATTTTAACTTCAGACAGTGAGACAAATGTGTGTGAGTGTTTTTATTCAGTGTGTGTACTGGTTTCAAACAGAACCTAATGAAAGTCTTTGAGCCCTTTGAACTTTTCCACAGTTAGTTGTGTTTAAACCAGAATCTTAAATGTGTGGATTTTATTTGATAAAAAGTACTATATAATGGAAGGAAAATGACACTCGTATTCCTGATTTTTTTTTTTTTTTTTACAAAGAGGGGGACATGTCCTCTAACATTGGAAACCATATTAATCTTTGCATCTGGAGCTGCAGCCATTCCTTGTTTGGGATTTCCTTCAGACACTGATCACCTTTTTCCACCAGGACTCCATTTAGAACTCCATTTACCAGGTCATTATAAAAACTTTCCAGAGAAAATGCAAGTTGGCATCTTGGAGTCCCCTACTTTTGAGGTGGTTGACAATAAATTAAAAAAAACAACTCTGCAGATCATTTCAACCTTTGGAGTGAGATGTTGCTGCTTTGGTTCATGTATAAATTCAGTTATGTGTGTGAGTCCTGGGCAGCTATCATCTGTTTAATTCCAGGTCCTCTTACTCAGCTATGGAGCCTCCATAAAACCCCAAATACTGCAAGACAAAGGTTTGATAGGTGTACAGTTCATCAGGAAAAATATAATCAAAATTATCTCATCGTCACAGTACAATTCATGGAAAATTAATTTAATTGTATAGTGTTGTAGCACGACTTTTAACCTCAAATTCAATCCACAGAAGAAATGCACCCCAAGCTGTACTTTAGTTCAAGCCTCTGACATTCCCCCTGAACTGTCAACAGCTGACACCAGCCTTAACGCCAGCATCTCTGGACCTCTAGTGTCTGAGAGTTAAATTATTTAGTTTTAATTCGTGTTTTTCAGTTTAAAATGAACTGCTTGAATTGAATAAACCTTTATAGTTCATTATTATTATTATTATTATTATTATTATTATTATTATTATTATTATTACCGGTATTATTATTATTATTATTGTTGTTGTGTTGCTGCTGTTGTTGTTGTTATTGTTAAAGCGGCACTCTGGATTATTTTTCTATATATCAAAGTTTTCTAAATGTTTTAAATGATATTTCAGGTCTAAACTATGATCTATGGGTTGAGTTCCACAACATCTGTCATTCTGATGAAGACCCTCCTTCCTCCTAGAGACCCCTTTCCATTATTTCTTGCCGCCGACATTTTTCAGCCAATAAAATTCAAATTTCTGCATTCTCTCAACATGCACGCGCATCGACCAAACCTGTACCAGTAGGGGGCGCTGTTGTACAGGACACTCCGTGTGTTTCTCTGCCGTCTCAGCCGTTCACTGAGGACTCACGGCTCATTTCTACTAAAAACCTACCCATTCTCCAGCTAAAGATGGATTTATTTTTATTTTTAAACCTTTCACCTCACAGAATGGCAAGGCTTGACAGGGTTACGCATTTATTTTGGTCAGAAAGTTCATCCAGGGCCGAGTCAAGTTCAGCTTCAGAGTCCAGCAGCAGCTCTCTGCTAACAGAGCTAATATCAGAAGCAGCAGGGACAGAGAGGGCTCATCAGACCCTCGTAGTATTGTTGGAATAAGATTGTGAACTGTGAGTGATTAAACCCTACACATTGAGCTGTACAGTTCATGTCCGAAGTATATGCGCCGCTTGCACGCGCGCACACGCGACCGGACGCGCGTGTCGAGATGTTTTGAGGAGGAGCCTTTGGACGTGAGATTCAAAAACTGCTCTCTTGATGAAATCCTCCGGAGTGCTGCTTTAAGTGTTTCAGAGCTGTCGTAACAACCACAACAAAGATAAAGGAGGAAAACAAGTCAGTTACATGAAATAACTCTCTATACAGAAAATACACTTTACATATAAAACATCCCACAACACAGGTGTCAAAATAATCTTCATTTCACTGATTGTGTCATTGCACACAATTGTGTTGATCATGTTGTCAAACATTTTGTACATCCAGTTTTAAAATCTTTGTAATGTTTCCATGAAAATGTCCATAAATAATTTTTCTCAGGTGAACCTGATCTTCCACTGAGTTAGAAGCTGTGTGAAGATTTATTGCTACCAGTGAGACCAGTCTGCTGTGGTCAGCCAGTGGTTTGCAGCACATGACAGGATGCTGGTGGAGTATCTTCCTCCCTACTCTCCATTCCTAAATCCGATTGAGGAGTTTTTCTCTTCCTGGAGGTTGAAGGTAAATGGCCAGCGTCCACAGACCCAAATGACCCTGTTGATGGATGCAGCTTGTGATGACATCACAGCAGAGTCCTGCAGAGGGAGGATTCAGCACTCAAGAAGAAACTTTCCTCGGTGCATTGACAGAGCTGACATTCACTGTGATGTAGATGGAAATCTGTGTCCAGACAGACGGAGCGTCTAGATGTCCATGACTGATCTGCAGCACCGTCTGGTTTACAGGATCTTCAGTTTCTAAACTACTACAGTCTGGTTTACTGATACTAAGGGAGTTTAGTCTTTGTAAATGTTTTTCTTTCAGTTGAACAATGCTGTGCAACGTAAAAAATTTACAGTATAAAGTAAAGTGTATATTCAGTGTCTTGATCTTTCTTTTACTTCTAATTTTCTAAAAGTCGTGCATGATATGTAATGCTGTCTGGACTTTACACTGGGCAGCACTTCCAGAGTCATCTGTCTCAATGAAAACAGGACTAAACCATTGGACTGTTGTTTATACGATGCTGCTGTCAGAACTTGTCATTTTGACACCACTGACACTTTCATTGACATAAAGACTTGCTTTTGAAGAACAAATAATCTATTTTGATTAAGAAACTAGCTTTTTGAAAAGGTGACTTGCTTTTGCAGGTTATCTATTATGTTTTGCAGTTTGCACTAATTGTTTTGAGAAACGTCTTAGCAGTGGTGAAAACTTTAATTCTGTTGTGAGAAATGCGCCAAAGCTATTGAGAAAAACTATAATCTGGGTTGTAAAGTCTGACAGGAGCTGGTCAGAATGACCTCTTTACATAATAATAATAATAATAATAATATAATAATAATAATAATAATAATAATAATAATAATAATAATAATAATAATAATAACCCAAAGCATAGCATTGTAGTAATACACGAGCTGCTCAGAGTTCCTACAGTCTCCTGTAGGGGAAGGTGTTGTCCATGATGGATGTCCCCTGGACAACATCCTCTCCTCCCCAAGCTGCTGGTGGACCTCAGCAGACAGTCCAGGACAGAACTCATGCTTTTTTTAGTATTTAGTGAGTTAAAATGTATATTTTTAATATGCTTTAGTTGTTGGATAATATTGGGATTGACCGTTGTGCAGCAGAAAACAGGCTACCCGTGACTGACAGACAGACAGACAGACAGACAGACAGACAGACAGACAGACAGACAGACAGACAGATAGACAGATAGACAGATAGACAGATAGACAGATAGACAGATAGACAGATAGATAGATGATAGATAGATGATAGATAGATGATAGATAGATGATAGATAGATGATAGATAGATGATAGATAGATAGATGATAGATGATAGATGATAGATGATAGATGATAGATAGATAGATAGATAGATAGATAGATAGATAGATAGATAGATAGATAGATAGATAGATAGATAGATAGATAGATAGATAGATAGATAGATAGATAGATAGATAGATAGATAGATAGATAGATAGATAGATAGATAGACAGATAGATAGTCTGCACAGACAGCTCCCTGCACTCACAGCTGCACTAGTTTAGTGATGACCATGCAGCCAATAATTAACAAGCTGCCTTGTATAAAGGATCAGCTGATTGGGGTGAATTCACCTGTGAAACTTTGTTTGCCTCTCCTGCTGCCTGTGGTTGGGTGTGCAGAGATTGCCATGCTGATGGCCAAGGTATGTTTTTAGGGTTTTATTCTTAACTTGTCTCAGGCATTATTGCTGCTGCCACTTGGCAGGTAACCCTGTTTATGTTGCAGGGTGTGGCTCATGAATAAGCTTTAAAGGGCTCCCTGGAGCCCATACTCCAGTGTGACCAGGAGGAGCTGCTGTTTTGCCTGGGGTTGTCCTTATGGATAAAGAAATGCTGCTGGCTTTTGGACTGCAGTCAGCGCCAGTTCTGAGGAACTCTGTCAACCAACCCAATAGAGGGCGCTGCTCATGGTGTTCAAGTCTGAGTTGGACCACCATCAAGACTCGGCTGGACTGGGATCGTGCATGGTGCAAATGACTAGAGCCCAAAGTGACCATTTGGGCTCCAACTGACTAAACACCAATGGGGATGTTATTTGAAGCTCTGTAGACCAAAGTCTTTGTGAATTAATTTGTGTTTTTGTCTGTTTTCAGTTGGAGCCTACCAGTGAGGAGAGGTGGACGGGACCCTCTGCAGCTGCGGCAGCTGACATTTTGTGTGTGTGTGTGTGTGTGTGTGTGTGTGTGTGTGTGTGTGTGTGTGTGTGTGTGTCCCACTGGGGGTGAGGTAAGGAAGCTGCCTGCTGAGCTGCAGGGGTTCCACTCCCTGCTGGTAGGCCTCCATTGTCCGTTTAGTTTATTCTTGGTTTATTTTTGTTAAAATAAACTTGGGTCAAACCTTAATCACCACTTGTCTCATCTCCTTGGGCAATAATGCACCAATGTGTAATGTGCCTTAGTTAACATCTCCACCCTGCTACAATAACACAACAGCCCCCTCTAGTGGATAGATAATGCACCTGCTGCTTCTTTGGTTTTATTGGTGGAAACACATTTTACACATGAGAAAATAATGCACACTCATGTGTTTATATCTGCTGGACCTGCGTGGGAGGAACTCACCATGCCAAGTCATGGTGGATTTTGTGGAAAAAAATGGACACAGTACATGGCTTGAGGGTCAGAAAGATGAGGCTCATGGGCCGGATCCGGCTGAAGATTTTCCACAAGCGTTAAATGCTTCAAGATGTGAATACTGTCATTAATCTAAGGAGTAGAGTTTAACACCGGAACTGATTTGGTTTTAACAGGAGTGTCCTGAATGGAGAGACACAACTGGTAGTTAAAGGGTCAGACACATCCTGGGTAAAGGTAACATGAGGCAGGGAAAGTTTTTATCATATAGTTTCCTCTGAAGGCATTTGATCATAAATATTAGATGAACTGGTGTGTGTGTCTGTCTAACCATAAATGTTTATAATCACACAGACACACACTATGTGCAGTGTAACATCAATGTCCTGTGGGTCAAAGGTCATCTGACTCTGTGACGATCCTTCACCCTCTTCACTCTGTGCAGGATAACTTCTGATCTTTTAACGGCATCATCTTGTTTACAGAAACGACTCCAGCGTATGACCTCCATCTCAAAGGCCAGCCATAACAAAACTGCTCTATTCCTAACTCCTCTTTTCCCCAGAAGTGATTTAATGATTTTAATGCATTCCTCACTATAACTCAAGTCTCATATTGATATTAATCTTAATCAGTCTTTAACCTGATGATTTAAGTCTTAAAACCATGATGAGTTGAAATGCATGATTTTCAGGTTTTAAAGTTATCAGCTTTTCCATTTGATCGATTTCATGAGTGTTATTAACAGTAATATTATAATGTATTCTTATTAACAATCAGATATACATATATATTAATAGTTACAGTTATAGTGAATTTAACTCATGATCAGTTAAAATCTGTTTCCTACAGAATCCTCTCAGAAAAAGGCTGACGCTCTGGATCTTGTTAACGCCCATCTCCTATTCCTCTGATGTGATTGGCTGATTCTCAAACCTTAAATATAACTCACCCGGAAACACTGGGGTTCCTGCAATAATGCTAAACTGAACAGCTGTGATAGGTCAAGCCAGGCCTGTCACAGATAACCTTTTAGCTGCATTAGAACCAACCTTTTAATCAAGCAATCCATAATTTAACTACTAAAACTCCAGACTTGGACATTAAACCATCCTGATGTCTGCTGACATCACAAGAGCTTCTGAATCCGGGGATAAACTAAGATCACCTGAGCTGAGTTCAAAGAAACTTTAACCTTTGAACCCCCTTTGAAGTGACCTCTTCCGATCCTGGGGACTCGCCTACGCCTCAAAGCCTTAAGAGTTGTTGGACTGGACTTCCTCCTGTCAGCATGAATCTCCACAGGAACCCTCGTCAGGTTCAGTAAGCTTGGTCAGACTAAGTTTGATGGTTTGAACAAATTGAACTAATTTAACATCTAATTAAGATCCAATCAATTCAGCCAGATTATCTTTATAATCCAGACTTCATTCTTTCTGAGACGATGAATTAAACTCTGAATAACATCCTTCATCATGTTTATCAATGTTTAATTACACACATCTGCATCATCTAGATTGTCTCCTCTCTGTAAGATCATTTTTAGTAGAAATATAGTAATAAATATAATTTTATAAACTATATTCTCTGACTCAGATTATTGATTCACTGTTTACCGTTAGACCTATTGTTGTAGAAACAATATAATATTATCTAACTTATACTTTATCATAAGTTGGATAAGTTTAATATTTTATTAACCTTATTAATATGTAACTTCCTAACCTTTACATAAAGGGAGAATCTAATCCAGGTCGTTACAGCAGTTTAATATTAGGGCTGTCAATCTATGACTATTTTAATTGCATTTAATGACATATTGTGGTCATGAATTATTTGCAGGTAGCTGAAAAGGATATATGCCTCGCTCTAGATGCAAGACTAGAGGCGACAGGGCTTTTGCTGCATGTTGCTGCCTCTCATTCTTACCACTGGACATGGGGGAGTCTCCCTCGACTGATCTGTTCAAGTCTAGGCTCAAGACCTATTTAATTACCTCACTTTTAGTAATCATTGATTTTAGTCTGTTGTGTTCGTATCTGTGTCATGATTTTATTCTGTTTTTAGACTCATGATTTTATTTCTTACTTGCTTTATTGCTTTATTTTTATGTTGTGTTCTTATCTGTGCTACTATTTTATTCTGTTTTTTAGACTCATGATTTTATTTCTTGTTTAATTGCTTGATGTTTATGTTAAACACTTTGGCTAAAGCTTGTTGCTCTAGTAGTAAAATGGTCATATCAATAAAGGTGACATTGACATATATCTAATGTCTCTAATGTTTTTATGGAGCAAATAAATGGACTTTGTTTATAGAAATGTATATATATGATTAAATGATCTCAAACAAATACAAATACTTTTTAGAACTTTATACTAAACATGTACGTCAAAAGGTACTGAATGCTGAAAAAGTTTGACTAATGTATTTGTAAGCATAAACTCCTCTGTAATGTAACTGTCTAAACAACACAGAGGAGATTAGAGCTCACAGAGTATTTTATGTGATCCTAACAGGAAACACAAGAAACAACTAAAAAAAACAATGAATAAAATGTACATGTAGCCATAAGGAGTGTGGCACAATAGCACTCAGCTTTTAAAGTGCAGTTTTGAAAAAAAAATACTCCCTCTGTGCTTTACAGAAGCTGAACAATAACCTTAAACCTCTCTCTCTCTCTCTCTCTCTCTCTCTCTCTCTCTCTCTCTCTCTCACATGTTCATCTTTGAGGAATTTGCTTTAACGCAAACAGCCCAAATAACATTATAACTCTTTTTGCCTCCAATTTAACAAGTCCTTTCTTCTTTTTGGTGTGACCATTAAACCAGATTCTGAATGATGTTTAATGGTTGTTTTATGTGCCAAAGAAATGATTTTCCTCTTTATTTTTGGGTTACTGCTGAGGCTCAGAACATTGGACATGCATGGGTGGAGGTTTTGAATGTGCATGTGGCACAATTACCATCAGCAGGTCAGCAATAACGTGACATTTGTGCACTTACATATTCAGACAGATAATCTGAGCTGCAGCAACCTGAGCATATCTAAAGATTAAGATTATCAGGGATTAAGATTTGTGCATCAACGTCATGCAGATTTTATCATGTGAACCTTGATCACACATAACAATGAGGTTCTGTGAGTCCATGTTTTTATTTTTGTTTCTCTCAGGTTTCAGTGGCTTTTCATCAAGATAACCAGAGAAAAACTGTAATTAGTACAACGCCCAAAAATCCACATGTTAATGTAATTTTAGGATTTTATTTATCTCTCCTAAGCCAGATTTGTGAATTTTTTTCACAGTATTAAAGATGAAAAAGTCTCTCATAAATGAGATATTGTTTTTATAAAATCATTCAGAAGCTGTTTCATTGGTATACAGTTAATTAACAGTCAGGTTTTGTGAAGGACCTCTGCTGAATCACCTCATTATTGTGATGAGAGCTTTGAAAACCCATGATCCTGGGGTCTGCAGAGACCCAAAGGTCAGGTTCTGGTCCCCAGCTCTGGTCAGAGGAACACACAGGGCCCAGAACCATAAACAATCAATACAAAGTCCACTGTTTACATCTCAGTCTGTTCAAACTCCTCTCCAGCTGGTCTGACATGAAGTCTCCTCTCGCCTCCTCTCAACACTGATCTCTATAAACCATATCTCTTCTTGTCTTAATGAAAACCCTCTTTTCCAGGTTCTGTCTACTGAAATGTTGTCATACTGATCAAAATACAACTTCTTCATAGTTCAGTGTTATAATAATGTTAGATTTTTATATAACTTTATCCACATGAGGTCTATGAAAAAAATAATTTTACTCAATCTGCTAATACATGTTGATGTTGACAATGAGCTCTTATCTAATATGTATATTATATATCTATATATTATATATAAGATGTACATCTTGTATATTATATGTAGCCTACATATATATAATATATATAAATATACATTATATATATGTGTATATATATATATATATATATATATATATATATATATATATATATATATATATATATATTTGAACACATATTTAAATGTAACATTACTACAATATAAATATTAATACATGCCATATTATATATATATATATATATATATATATATATATATATATATATATATATATATATATATATATATATATATATATATATATATATATATATTGACACTACTTTCTATTATTATGACCGTAAATAAAAGAAGAATGAAGAGATCAACTCGTTGTTTTGTGTTGTCGGTGTGGAGGTGAAGGCTTCAACAGAACTGTGTTTTGATTCTGAATCCATCAGCATGTTTGAAGTTTTATTTGTCGCTTCCGGTTCCCTTGCTGTGCGGTTGTTCCTTCAGAGATTAGATGGAGAAGTTGTAGATGATGGAGAGCAGAAGGGTGGGGCAGAGCAGAGGAACCCGGATGCTGATGCTGACCGAGGAGCAGGAAGCTGAGAGGATGAGGAGAAGGAGGAGGAAGAGGAGGACATCCCGGCGCTAAGGAGCTCCTTCAGACAGTCTGAACGTTTTCCTACTTCTGACGGAACCAGGCTGGTTCTGTGGATCCGAACCGGCTGAGGGGGAGGAAGGGGAGGAAGGGGGAGGATGCTGTGAAATCAGCCGGTCAGAGGAGAGAGAAGGAGGAGGGGGTAGAGGGGAGGATGATGCTTGTTGTTTCTAGAAACCGGATGAAGCATCGAGCTGAGCGTTGATCCTGCTGCGTCCCGAACCGGGCCGCATCCTTCTGGTTCGGCTGTTTGCTCCCCCCTCCACCTTACCCCTCCTCTCCCGGTCCTCAGGGCGGGGGAGGGAGAGAGGGGTGAACCAAAGTGTGCACCGGAAATTGGAGAAGCCATCCTCCCGTTGCTGCCGGGATAGCAGCGGACTGAACCGGACCGGAGACATGTGTGAGACCGGGGGGGTCTGTGGTACCGATCTGAGGCCGACCCGGGTCATCTAAGACTAGAGCCGACCAGGAAGCAGACTTCTGGTCCATCTGAGGTTCGGCTGTCTGAGGTGAGGACCCACCGGCCGCCCCCCTCCCCCTCCCCCCGGTTCGCCGCCGGAGGCCCCGCTCAGGGACCGGTTCTCAGTCTGAGTGAGGAGAGAGCAGCCTGCAGGGCCCGGCTTTGGATCACGACCAACACCCCCCCACCACCACCCCCTCCTCAGGAGCCTTTGATGTGCGTGACACCATCACGCACGGAGCAGGACCGAGCGCGTGCTTAATCTGCCTGATTTCAGAAGGATGAGCAGCAAGGAGCTGACGGTGGGCCCGTCCAGCCAGTACGTGGGTCCATACCGGCTAGAGAAGACCCTCGGGAAAGGTCAGACAGGTGGGTCCTCAGGTCCCCCAGCCAGGGGCCAGCCCCCACAGCAGCTGTCCCTCTAAGGGCCTCACTGAGCCACTAGAAATGACTGTTACTGGGATTATCATTAAAGGATATTTAGTTAAAAAATACATTTGATTGTTTAATTATGTTTGTATTTTAGTAACTTTTAATAACCTTGTAATTGTTTTTCTCACTTTTTAAAAAAGATTTTCAAAAACTTTTTGTTAAAGGTTCAGGTTTAGGCCACAAATCAAAATGTAACGCATGTCGACGTGTTCTTTTCCCATAACGACTTCTCTCTTAGTTCAGGACATTAACTGTGCTGAAGCAAACACAGAAAAGTCCTTCAGTCAATCAGGATTCTGCAGGGAGCACGCCCCTGTTCAGGAGGCAGGCTCACATTTCACCACTAAACCAGGAGGAACCAGCAGCTTTAGCTTTACCTAGGTGTGGCCCCTCCCCCTTCTTCAGATGTCTGCTCTGGACTGCGTCCATGTTGGTCTGGATGATCATACTGTTTTCTTCAGATCTTCTCTTCTGTTATGTTGACACATTTTTATCTTATCTTATATCTTTAATATCTTTTTCAGACACCCTGCCACCCAGGCTACACCTCATTACCAAACACTTCAAACATGAATGTAATGGAGGCTCTGAATAAAACCATTCTATCTGATGTGACCCAGGCCTACATGTTAACCAGCTGATGAATACAGACTCCTGGTGACCTAGCAAAACACTGGTTAGCATGTTTACAACCAGATGGAGTGAACAGCCAGAAATGGTTCTGATGGGAAACGGACTTCAGCTTCAGCTGTTTTCCACTTGGTCCTAGTGCTCAACCAGTTTATATTTAATAGAGTGTAACTGGTTTTGAACAATAAAAACCGCAGGGGACCTAAATTGCCTTTGGAAAAATAGAGGCATCATGTCCCTCCTGTCACACCCCCAGTACGTCTGTGATGTTTAATTCTTGATAGCAGAACACCTCACTCTTCACATCCAGCTACAAAGCCTGTAGTGACCTCACGTCTCTCTGATGACGAGTTTTCATCTGGAAGCTGAAAGTGAGGCTAATGCTAGCAGTTTTCCTCTGTGTTCAGACCATCATTAGTTCTGGTTAATCACACACTGACAAAACTTTCTGAAAAGTTGTCCTCCCAAACTGTAGATGCTGTTTGACTGTTCTGATTTAAATATTGTGTTTAGTGTTAATATAGAACCAGCCTGCAGCAGACCTCGTCTCCTCAGCTCACCATAACATGTCTCCACCTCCTGTCTCCTCCCATCACATCACACAGATAGGGGTTTGGGTGTACCAGGAGATTTATAGGTGTGGCTGTTGCCCCCCTTGGCCCTGACTTAGGAGCACCACTGGCTCATCAATCAGTTATCCTTTGCTTAAGCAGTTTGAACCAATATCAGTAATTTTTTGAATAATTTATGACATTTTCTTCCTGTTTTCATGTGATTTATGATATACTCACTATACCCCCCCCCCCCCCCCCCCCCCCCCCCCCCCCCCCCCCCCCCCCCTCTCAGGGCTGGTGAAGCTGGGTGTCCACTGTATAACGGGACAGAAGGTGGCCATAAAGATTGTGAATAGAGAGAAACTCTCTGAATCCGTTCTAATGAAGGTATGGTCCTGTTTTTTATCGTTAAGTTTCTATCTGTCCGTCAGAAATCCTGTCAGGATGAGAGCCCAGCCTGCGTTGTGCAGAGCGAGCATCAGGAGGCTTATTTTAGTCAGGAAAAGCCTGTCAGTGTGCTGTAACTCGAGACTGCTGAGTGTGTGGGCTCTGCTTCTGTGCTCTAAACAATAGGAGTGATTTCAGGCTGCTAATTAAGACCTCTGATAGGAGCTACAGCAGACACACTGGACTGAAATCAAACTCCTTTTAGTTGTTGGCTGGTTCCCTGCAGGTTGGTGGAGTTCATGTTTACACAGGTAACTTCATGGGAGGTTTCAGCCAATTGAAAGTGTGTTTCTGTGTAAACGTTATTAATAAATATGAATAATGAATCAAATGTATATTTATCATTTAGATTTTGGCTTCAAACATTAATAAAAACAACTAACTAAAATATTATAATCATGATTACTTTGTCACACATTTTATCTTGTCTCTCCTAACAAACGATTCCTCCTCTTCTTCCATCTAAACTCAACCTCGTTTTGGAGTTTTTATCAGTCAGGACCAGTAAAGATGCAGGACAAGGGGAAAGTGGCAGCAAATTACTCATTTTAAAAAATGTGACTCCATTATTTTCAGTTATCATCCCCACATTGCTTTGTGGCTGGTTCACAGACATTTTTATAAACTGTTTTATTTCCAAACTTTACATTCACACTGACCTTCCATAGCAGCTCCTCTCTGCTTTTATAGAATCTCTGCCTGCCCATGTGTTCAGGTGACTGATTAGTCGGGACTAGGTTGCCCAAATGTCCAGTTTTATGTGGGAAATCCTACATTTGAGACTTTCCTGCATTGTTATTATTAGCACACTCCTGTTTTGTCTTCAAATCTAGTATTTATAAACAAATTGTGTAGCAAAAGCACTGAAGGGTGTCAATCAAAGTAAGATTAAGGTCCAGAGTGCACCTGTCACCAACCACACAAAAAAGGAAACGACAGCGTGCGAATGAAGGACAGAGAGACGACTGCAGCAAAAAAATAATAATAATAAAAAATAAATAAATAGAAAGTCCTATTACAACAAAGACTGGTAAAGCATTTACTTCTGGGTTAAACCTGTCAGTTCTTTTTCCATGTCACACAGTGGGGAATATGATGTTAATGTAACCGGGGCAACGCTAAAGGTTGTAAAGCCAAAGCGCCACCCCTCCGCCGTCAGATACAGGTGGAGAGCAGGTGCAGACCCCAAGAAGGACAGAGACTCAGGAGACAAAGTCGAGCTGAACAAGTATCTTTTATAAAAATTGGACAGATCATTAAAAAAGGTTCAATAAAAGAGTCCTATACAAAAAAGTAACTAAAATCTGTTAAAGTCCAGGGTGCTCATTTATAAAACTTGCTTACGCACAAAATGGGCCAAAAAGTTGCGTAGGTCACTTTTTACGCAAAATTTGGGATTTATAAAAGAAAACGTAACGGAAAAATGTGCGCAACTCTAAGCAAACTTTAGACCTTGCGTAAGCACATGTTGGAGGCGTGAAACCAGTCAGAGCAGCTGGTGAGATGAAAAATGTTGAATTTATGACACAATTAAAGACTTGTAGACCCTCGCGCACACAGAACCAACAATCCGTCTCTAAAAAGAATAAAAATTTAAATCTGAATGAAAATTTGTCGCATTTTCGAAAAATATCCCATTATGTTCTTCCAGTCGTCTTCAGATTATATAACAAACTGCACTTATTGGAGCATTAATTGTGATTTTAGAGACTTAGGAATCCTGCAGGGACACTTGTGCATAATGTGCTGGATGCGCTGCGCAGCTCAGCCAGCAGTCAGACTCCGGATGAATGGGAGAGAGTTTTTAGAGATTTCTAGATAATGACTGGACGATCGATCAGCTGATAGATTCATTAGAGCATCCTATGGATCAACTGGGTCCAGTATTAGATCAACAGAACCATCGGAACCAGTAAAACCCGGTGTCACCGGCCGTTCTGGGGTTTCAACCAGCGATTATTTTATCCAACAGGTTGACTGTTTAATAGGATGAACAACATGACGTGTCTTCCCCTTTGGATTAAATTAAATGTTGTCATTAAACGTTTCTTAGATCTTCACGATCTCTCTGTCAGACTGACAGCAGGCGCGCTGCAACGAGACGTCTCTCGGAGCACTTCCGTGTTCGTAATTCGTCACATTTCACCACCTAATAAAACATTTTTCCGTTCTTCCACTTCACCACAAGCACCTCGAGTTTCAGCCTCTGTAAAATTACGCTTCCTAAACCTCTCTGTTGTGACGATTTACTGTTAAAAGCCAGAAACCCACCGGCTTATGCATATGCAATTATTCATGAGGTACTTTGCATTGACCGTATATGGCAGAATGTGGGTGTGTAGGAGGAGGGTTCTGACCCAAAAACAGCTGAGCACAGTTCTAGGTCTGACATCGATTTATAAAGCAGAACTGCGTGGATCTGTGCGTCCGCAGAGTTTTATAAATCGGAAATGGAATTTGCGTACCTGAAATCTTTTGGCTGAGCTTAAGCAAGTTTTAGTAAGGATTCTACGCAAAGTTTTATAAATGAGCACCCAGGTGTGCTTACTGAGGCTCACAGCTTTTCCCCACTGACATCGGCATCACGTCAGTCTCTGTAAAGGAGGACTGCAGGGGGGGGGGGGGGTCCTGCCCCGCGCACTCGGCCATCTCCCTCGGTTGTTCCCATCAGGCGGCTATCCAGTGGTGGTGACAGCGACGGCTCCCTGCACCTCCTTGCCCCACAAAGCAAGGGCACTGATCCGGAGGGGTGCGGCCCGAGGTCCACTCCATCCCACGCCGTCACTCACCAGCAGCGTCACTCCAATCCTCGCTCCAGCCACGGGGACAGGACGCTCAACTCCTGGCCGCCCACCAGGACAACTGATCGGCCTCCTCCTCACATCCTGCTTCCTCTCCTTTTCCTTCCCAGCACACCTTTCGTCTTGCTCCTTTTCTCTTTTCTTTGTCCGTCTTGTTCTTTTTCCTTCTAACCTGAGTGGCACCTAAATAGGTGACCTCCCGGACACGCCCACTTTCAACAGGTGGTAGTTATTAATCATGTTAAAAAGGTCAGTCCACACAGTGATCCAAAGAATTAAAAACACATTAAAACAGTATAAAACACATGCAATAATAAAAATATATAAAATATAAAACAGGAAAAATCTTGCCAATAAAAATTAAAACAACCATATTTTCACTGTGTGACATTAACAGCACAGAAAGTGCGAGTCACAAAAAAACATGTTGCTCAAAAGGAGGCTTTGCTGTTTGCTTATGTCAGAGAACTTGAGAAACTTGAATTTAAATCAAATCTATAATATTGTAACAGACATCTGAACTCGCTCATTTTCCAACAGCGACAATGAACACCACTTTAAGGCACACCCCACCCCCACAAAGACACAATAACCATACAACAAAAATAACAAAACACTTAAATCCCCTTAGGGATTAAATCACCGAGGGCCACATCAGCATTAGGCTGGCCTCAAAGGGCCAGATAACTTAAAAATGTAACCAAATTAAATGTAAAATAAATGTAACAACTCCTTAACATTACATAACTCTGAATTTATTACTTATACAAGATAAAACATTACAAATGCATGAAAACTAGGTTTGCTTGTTGCTCTGTTAGAACATAAATCCTTTTGATTTGTCAGGTTATGAAACCCACTGAACTCCATCAATCAAGGATCAAACTATTCAAGTGAATTAAAAATACATCAAAGTTATAATAACTTTGATCAAAACATTTGTTATAGTTAAAAGGGACGGGCGCCAAAGTCGCAATATTGCGACAAGAGTCATTGCTGAGTTTAACGAGCTGCAGCTGCTGACATGAGCCCTTTACATCAGAAGTTCGTGGACACCTGTAACGTCATACTGAGCAACATTTTTGAGTGTGTTTATATTGAAAGTTTTGGAGAAAATGGAGTTTAAAAACCTCCTGTCAGAGAAGACGGGAGGGGAGTGGTTAGAGCAGCCGCGCCGCTCCGAGCGACTTTCAGAGCGAGGAGGGAGAAAACTTACTATGAGAAGTCTGTTCACTGGTCACCACCAAGCACTTCATCAGGTAATGGCTGACTGATCAGACTCTGAAGAGGAAAATCCAGCCTCTGATGAAGATGATCAGTCAGCCAGGTGTGGCAGATCAGGTAGTTGGTTGTGGCAGCGCGACCCGGTTCGCCATGACGGCCCAAAAGCAGCTCGTCAGTCCGGTTCGGCTCTTGAATGCTATTACATTAGCAGTGTGGAAAACACTGCCCTGTAGTGGCGGTAAGCCGTCACGTCGCGGGTAACACAACTGACATGCATTGTGGGAAATGTTGTTTTTGGTCAAAGTACGCTTTTTACCTATTTATCTTTGAATACTCAGACCTTTTAAGCTCTCGCGGGCCACATTAAATGACGTGGCGGGCCTTGTGTTTGACACATATGCCCATAGGGATTGTTACAAATATATTTATTACACTTTAATAATGTTAGAGCTAAAGGGCAGAATGTGAAATGTGTTTATTTTTTAAACTTATTTTAGACCTGATGCACTGGAATGTCACATTGTCCCACACTTATGCAGGCTTTGGCCCCACATTTGGCGAGTTGGGATCGCCAAAAGATTTAATCAGAACTAGAAAGCTCAATTCTGCCACCTACTGATGTAAATTACTGACTGCAATCAACTTAAAATATGAACTCTGGATACTTTTGGACATGTTTTTACCACCAGAAACCGTCTGAGTGGGCTGGGTGATCTAATGGCATTGATTGTGAAAGATTTGAATGTGTGGACAATCTGTTAAAACACAGAAATCCTAGAACTGTCTGTAGGGCATGAACTGTCAGCCAGACATAGAAAAGCCTGATTTGTTTCTACCCAGACCGTCTTAGGTGTGACACGCTCAAAGCCTGATCACTTTAAAGGGATACTCCACCAGAAAGTGATTTTTATTTTGGTCTATTGCCATATGCCTCATAGATCAGTGGGCAAAAACTATTTGTAAACAGCCCAGTCGTTTTCCTGATCCGGCAGTACTCCTTTAGCATTAGCTTAGCGTAAAACACTGTAAGTGAATAGTAACAACTAGCATTGTGAGAAAAAAGTCTTTAAAACGCACTCTCTTTAAATGTCTCCTCAGCCTTCATAGCTTTCAACAGGAGCGGTTATTTACTCCTTCAAAGAAATCAGCTGTGTTCAAGCAGGGAGAGATGGAAAAAAATCAGGAATCATGAGCTAAAAACACTCCAGAGCTAGCATAACAGCTAGCCACTTTGGGTTAGCCTAACCCTCGTGAGACATGTGACTTCCTGGGAACCGTGACGGCGATTTTGCAATCGTGATATTCTGGATCCAAGCAGCTGTAGCGCCGGCAAAGGCGTTACTATCTCTGACTTCTGACCTCTGGTTCATCAATACAATAACTCATCTTTTTTCCCAATAACTTGGATTAAAATGACTCTTTTATTATGTTGTAACCTGAATCAACATTCCTTCCAGGACCCGGTCGTGTCGGAAGACTCAGACTTTCTTTAGTTAATAATTAAACTCAAAGACTCTTTGATGTCTCATTCTAAGAAGACACTACCTTTAATCCACTGTCCAGAAATGTCTTAATATGATTAATTCATTTTCTTCCAGTATTAATGAATGTTGATGTTGCATCAGTATTATTTCATGTTTCTACTTTTGCTAAAAGGTTAAAGCATATTAATAATCCATCTAAGTTTTTGCCTGGGTTTCCTTAATGACGAGAACCACGTGACTTGGTAACTCCTTCCCATTGGGCCACGCGTCCAAAAGTTTCCACTGTCAGACTTCCTGCCTGGAAGCTAACGAGTGCTCGTTCAACCTACAACGAGTGAACAGCTCACCGTTTTCTCCGTTACACGGTGAAGCCCCGACGCCGACCGAGCTCATGGGTTACAGCCCCACCGGTCGAGGTTTTCCCGGCTAGAAGCCAGACACCATCCGTCTGCTTCTGTTCACCTGCCATGGGGAAGAACATGCTAGCCTCTTCCACCAGCCGATCATGGAAATGCTAGACCGACTCATCAGACACCTCCGTGCCTTCGGTAACTTCACGTCACCGGGGACCAGACCGAGGTTCGTCAGGGTATCACAGCCTCCCGACGACCCTCCAATCCACGCCGAGGTGATCCCGGGAGCGGTCTCAGCAGGTACCAACTCCGATCTGGTAAAACTGAGGCTCTTGATAAATAACACTCCTTTCAACTTAGTCTCAGCTCCCCTCCTAACTAGCTCAGACTCCCTAGAGATATTTAATATCTCACGGGCTCTCGTCATTAACTCTCAGCTTAATAACATCAGAAGAATCTCTTAAGATGCACCATCTACCTCATATCTGTCTGTTCGTTCAATCTGTTTCTTTAATAAAATAACTGTAGTCTAAGTCTGCTTCTGGGTTATAACTTCCAAATATAACGTACGTAGGTCTTCCCTTTGATTCAAAAGAACCTAAGATATCCTGCATAACCCTGCTGAAAAAACCAGCATAGACCAGCATATGCTGGTTCCAGCATATGTTGTGTTTTGGTGCTGGTATGCTGGTCCATAGTGATCCATTAGTTCAACCAGCATAGACCAGCATTGACCAGCATTGAATCATGTTGGTCTACCAGCTAAACCCGCACCAAACCAGCATAGACCAGCACCAAACCAGCATAGACCAGCACCAAACCAGCATAGACCAGCATTGACCAGCATATAAATCAAGACCATCATGATTTGTTTGCTGGTCAATGCTTGTCTATGCTGGTTTGGTGCTGGTCTATGCTGGTTTGGTGCTGGTCTATGCTGGTTGAACTAATGGATCACTATGGACCAGCATACCAGCACCAAAACACAACATATGCTGGAACCAGCATATGCTGGTCTATGCTGGTTTTTTCAGCAGGGAACAATTAGGTTAGTGAAGGTAGCTAGCATTGCTTAGCATAAAACCGACAGAAACTAAGCTAATAACCTTGCAGAAGTGTGTCCGTAGTATAACAATAAAATCAGGTTATATTACGCTACATAAATGGCGAGCTCAGCCAGGTTTTAAACATTAAATGGCCAACCCAACCAGCCCTTTAAACTAAATTCATAAAAGTCTACGTACAATATTTCAAGTTAGGCCTTAGCAAGCTATAGGCTAATGCTAACTAAGCTAACAGATAACAAACAGCTAAGATAAGGACTACAAGTGCCACGTAAGCTATCAACCAAAGTCTAAAAACTTTATAACTGCTTATGATGGATGTACTGTATGTTTCATGGGGTTCTTCTTCTGTGTTTTAAGCACTTTTTATGTCACTTTGTGATTGTGTTTACATGTTCAGTGTTCGTAACGGTGGCTTGGGATGCCTTGCTGTCTAGTTAAAAGAACGCTTTTGTCCGCCGAAATTGATCACTTCGGTCCGTTTGTCTATTGTCCGTTCGACAACCTTAATGGTTAAACCCAGACTCTTTAACAACGTCTGAAAAGCGAGATTAGATCCGCTAAATAGCGTCGGTTTCACTGCAGGAAACGCGCTAGCTTCCGTGAGTAGCTTTTAGCCTCAGAAGCAAACAGCTTTCACGGAAGAAAAACAAGTCACGGTCGGAAATCGTGCAATAAAAAGGTGTTGAGACGGTCATCGGGATACCGAGATTTCCTCCGCCGCCCGTTAGTATAAATAAACGGGTAAATAGGTCGGATTTTCTCCGTTCGATCGGAGTTAGCTACCGCCGAACAGCTCAAAACTCCGCGTCGTCACGACTCGACCGGACGCTTTTTCTGTTCAAATTCCGCGTCGTTAGACTGCGAAGGGCTTTAAAAACGGCTCTAAGAAGCACGTTTGCCAAAAACATCTCTGATTTGACCGTAGAAGGTAAAGCTTTGCCTAGATCTGCAGCGTTCAGAAAAACGGCTGCAGCTAGAAAGATAAGCGGACGTGACGTCATTTCTCCTTCTGGTTTTGAACCTCCTGGAGTCCGTTTGCCCTGGAACGCCCCCTCTGGCGCAACTTGGTATAAACGGAGCAGGAATTCTGTTCTTTAGAGAAGTTTTAAATCTTTTTCACCATAATTTCCTCATTTTTACTAGTTTTAAAGACAAACTATGGAACCTTCTCCTCCTGAAATGGCTGGAATCCAAGACAGTACATTGTTTGAACTCAATGTCGACTTATGGAAAGCACTTTCAGTTGTTGGTAGATCGGTAAGGGAATTAGGTGTGAGGTTACAAGCTCTTGAGCGAACCTCCATGCAACAAGCACCAGCTCCATCACTCACTACAGCAGACCTGTACAAAATGGCTGAATTTATCACTAAATTTGAGCCTTCTTATAGTGATGACTTAAAGCTTGTGTCTTATCTAAAACAAATCAACCGACATCTGATGCGGTTTCCTGATGCCACTGTTTCTGATAAAATCTTTCTCATCCAAATCACTTCTTCTGAGGAAGTGTGTGATTTCATTGACCGCCAATTACCTGAGATCAAAAATGACTTCTCTCAGCTCACCAAAGCTTTAGAGGAGGAATTCTCAGGTAACTCATTCAAGTACGGCTACAGTCATGCTTTATCAGTAAAACAGGACCCATCTGAAGACCCACAACTATTCTACTCCCGGCTTCATCGTGCTTTCTTCGGAAAAACAAATGAACAGGGAATGGAAGAATGTGAGGACTTTAAACATCTTTTCCTTGGGAACCTACATCCATCCTACAAATGTATTCTGAGCGAGTATCTTTTCAATAAGACTACCGTGAAAGAATACAGAGAGCGCGCGGGGAATATTTTCAGAAATAATTCCCTCGACGACCTTAACCCACAGGGGTCTGATGCGGAGCTTCCCGCAAACGACGACTCCCGCTCAAACCCTCAGGCTTCATCCACCACAGTGCTCCAAGACACAGTGGTTGACTCATCTTCTGGGCCACGGCCCAAGACACCTTACAAAGGGGCGAAGTTTAAATGCTCCCCCTTACATAAAAGGTCAAAAAGACCCAGATGGAGCCCACGTGCTGAACGTTGGCGCTCACTGGTGAATCCTCGGAAGATCTCAAGTTCGCCAGCCAGCCTTAGGCGACATGGTGACCGTGACTTACCTTCTAAGTTCTCCACTAAGGACCTCCGGAAACCAGTAGGACACATGCTGCCAATCACAGCCACTGCTGTCGGTGAACAGGCCTCTAGTTCAAAGGGGGGAGAAAAAGAATCCCCCACAGACTCACTGAGGGCGTTCATCGCAGCTGTCCATGCTGGAAAAATTCCTAGGGGTAAACGCAGGATCACTAAAAGGGACCCTGAAGAAAAGAGGAGGGCTAAACCACCTGACAAAGGGCACCACGTGCATCCTCCTAGTTACATCAGGGGGGTGACCTATCTCTGTGACTTTGTAATAGATGAGAGAGACAAGCCGCTCCTACCTATAAGGGTGGAGGACGCGCTCACCATTAAGGCTCTCATGGACACAGGCGCAGACCTCACTTTCATGTCCCGCCTCTACTTTGACGCCATCTGTCTGGTCACTGAGATAGAGGGTTACACACCAGACCTGGTTCCGTGTAAAGTGGATATTCAGGGGTTTGTGAATAGGTCCGAGCGTATACATCACATGACTCTCCTTCACTTCGAGGTCGGGTGGATGGAATTCGACCACCCAGTGTACGTGTCTGAGTCCATTAACGCCGACTTCATTGCAGGGAACGACCTCACGGATCGCCTCCAACTAGTAGTTGATTACGTTAGGGCCAGGATGTGGACCCGAGGCAAAGAACCCAAACCCATAACCCTCCCTGCCGGACTTCAACATCGCTGTCTGGTAGAAGAACAACAGAGCCTTCCTCAGGGGAGACCTCCAGAAATTCTGTCCCACATCGAAAAGATTGTGGAGGAAGCAGATACTCTAGTAGACGACGTTGAGCGTAACAAGCTCCGTCAACTCCTACTTAAGTACAAAGACTCTCTCTCAGTTGACTTCTTGGATTGTGGCCTGACTACAATCCATGAGGTAACAATCCCCACAGCGGCGGGTGCACCTCCAACTTTTGTGAAACAATACAAACTTCCCCTGCTGTCCGAAGGACCTGTGCAGGAGATCATTGACAACCTGTTGGAGAAGGGTATCATTCGACCCTGTAACAGCACCTACTCTGCGCCGTTGTGGCCTGTTAAGAAACCTAACGGGAAATGGCGACTGACCATCGACTACCGACAACTAAACAAACAGGTTTCGCTGTCTCGGTGGCCGTCGATCCGCCTGGATCAGGAACTCCCAAGGGTAAGAGAGGCAAAGTACTTTTCTACTCTTGACATTGCTTCTGGATTCTGGACTATACCGGTCCATGAATCCGACCAGCACAAGTTGGCTTTCACCTTTGCCAACCGCCAATACACCTTCACACGGTGTCCATTCGGCTACTCTAACTCTCCCTCTGAGTTTAACATCTTCTTAAACAAGGCATGTCCCGACGCTCGTCAGCGCGGAACCATCATCTATGTCGACGACATTCTGGTTGGACAACCATCGTTAGATGAACACCTGACCGAGCTGGACCACGTAATGGGTCAGCTAACAGCGGCAGGTGCAAAAATATCTGTCTCAAAGGGTCAATGGTGCAGATCTGAGGTACAGTTCGTTGGCCTCCGTGTGGGACCACACGGGGTGCAGCCACAGCTGGGTCGGATACAAGGTGTCACCACCATTAAGGCTCCAACGTACGTCACTGAACTTCGGAGCTTTCTTGGGGTGTGCAACTACTCCCGCCAGTTTGTGGAAAATTATGCAGAGTTAGCGCGACCGCTAAACAAACTGCTAAAGAAAGATGTGCCTTTTGAGTGGACAGAACAACAACAGCAGGCCATGGAGTCACTCAAGGCCGCGTTGTGTTCCGCTCCCTGCCTTGCTCTTCCCGATTGTAACAAAGAGTTCCATCTGGAAGTGGGTTTCTCTACCCAATGCTTGAGCGCTGGTCTGTACCAACAGCACGACTGCGACAAGCGTGTCGTAGCCTACGCTAGTAGGCCCCTGACTGGTCCAGAGCTAAAATACTCTGACTGTGAAAAAGCCCTGCTGTCCACCATGTGGGCAGTTAAACACTTTTCCAACTTCATTGGGGGCCAGAAAATCATCATTGAGACTCAACACCAGCCCGTGACCTTCTTGAACAGTCAACGCATCAGAGATGGTGTGGTGACTAATGCACGCATTGCTTCTTGGCTTTTAGCGCTGCAAAGCTTTGATATCGAGGTGCGCTATGATCTTAACAAAAGCAACGCTCTTGGCACGGGGTTGGCTGCCTGCCAACATTGTTCTGACGACGCTGGTGCGGCTAGCCCGCCTCCAGTGAGTCCAAGGGTTCTGGAGAACCCCAATCACCATTACTTTGACAAAACCCTCTGTGAGGGAATGACCACAGCCTACGTTGATGGCAGCTCCTTTCACCATGACAAAGACAGAAGCTCTGGCGTGGGCGTAGTGTGGCTTGATGATGGAAAAGAAGAGTCTTGGTGCTATAGATTGGGACCCCAGTCTTCGCAATATGCGGAGGTGGCTGGGATTCTGATAGTCCTCCAGGTGGCAGCGAACCGAGGCGTTCGCAACCTGGTGATTCGCACCGACTCCGACTATGCTCGGCTCAGTTTCACCTGTCACTTTCCCTCGTGGAAAGATAATGGGTTCTTGACCTCCAACCGAAAACCTGTCAGACACAGAGACCTCTTTGTCGCCTGCGACGCCTTAGTGACCTCAAATGACATGCACATTTATTGGCACAAGGTCAAAGGTCACTCAAAGACCCCTGGCATGGACAAAGAAAAGAATGACCTTGCCGACTCGTTGGCTAAACAGGGTGCCCACTGCGGCACGCCATGGTACTTTGACTCCCAGGAACCCCCTGAGAGTGACACTTCTCATTCACGTGCACCTGCAGAGGTGTGCGTGGTGACGCGAGCTCAAGCCGCCAAGACGTCCTCCGACCAACCGTCGGATGGGTTTGTCTCTGTCACTCCAGCTGTCTCTGAAAACGACATTGTCTCTCTCCAGGACCAGGACCCTGCTATCAGCAGGATGATCCGGTTTC
>SSNR01000309.1:266885-282749 GCA_006937965.1 Callopanchax toddi | reverse complement strand
TCTCTCTCTCTCTCTCTCTCTCTCTCTCTCTCTCTCTCTCTCTCTCTCTCTCTCTCTCTCTCTCATTGGGGTGAGCTGATGACCGGTGTGAGCTGATCAACATCACTTCCATCAAAACATGTTGTCTTTGAGTGGGACACAGAATATCTGCAGGATAAATTACCACACAGATTGTAGACTTTTGGTGACACTTTGCAAAAGTTCAGTTATTTAGTGTTTTATATAGTGTAGATCCCTGAGTCTACACTCAACAAATTAGCCAATAGTCAGTTTTGCTGCTTTTTGTTTCCTTGTAACCAAGTTCAAACATCTGAACTATCCTTTTAAGGTTGGACACATTCAGTTCAGTTTACTCCTATAGGTCCAGTTCACACACCAGTCATCTCAAAGCTGAACAAAGCAACAAATCCAGATCATCTCAGGTCCCAATTGTGACTACACTAAAAGGGATTCAGTTGGAAAGTCTGACGTCTGGTCCTAACAGTAGACAGGGTTTCTCCCTCAGGGATACAAACTAGAAGTTTTGTCCACCACCCTGAGAACTGAAAGCTCTGCCTCTCATTCTACTTTTAGAAACTCTAGAAACCACAGAAAACCTGCAGTCTGAGAGACAAGAGCTCTGATGGAGACATCTGGAACAAGAAGACCTCTGATAGAAGATGGAGCTGGTCTTTGAGATCTTTAGATGTTAAAAGCTAACCTATACGTGAAGTCTGTCTCTGACAGGGAGCCAATCTGACCTTATTTATTCAGGTAATGTCTCACTGAGGTTAGGAATGTCTTTTCTAATGGAGACCTGAAAGTCAGCTTGTGGTTCAGTATTTTGCCCAAGGATACTTCAACACATGGTGGCTGGGGATTGAACCTGGAGGGCAGCCTCTCCTCCCCTGGGCCACGGTCACTCATGATCTCACCTCCTAAGTCTCATCAGAACTCTGACAGCAGCATCTGGATCCACTGGAGGTTCTGAGAGAACATTTAGAACAGAGGTGAGCAGTCCTGGTCCTTGAGGGCTGTCATCCAGCATGTTGTAGAGGTTTCCTTGCTTCAACACACCTTATTTAAATATTGAGTTACGTCCTCACTGTGCCTTCAAGGCCATCAGAAATAATCCTCTTAATCACTCACTAATTCAGATCAGGTGTTTTGATGCAGAGAAACACCTAAAACATGCAGGGCCCAGTCCCAATACTCACACTTCTATCCTACAGTCTTCTATGAAGTACACTTGGAATTATGGGTAGTAACTGGTAGTAACCGATGCGGACTTCGGCGAAGTGCGTAGCGAGGGTGGAAAAGAGGGCGGAGACATAGTCTGGAGTCTCCACCCAAGAGAATTAGGACACCCTAAGCAGTTGCGCACCTCCGCGGGAACGTGCAACTGAGGGACGCAAGGGAAGTGCGAGTATTGGGACAGGGCCTAAGACTCTCTGACGCTCGAGGACCAGGACTGCCCACCTCGAGGACCAGGACTGCCCACCTCGAGGACCAGGACTGCCCACCTCGTTTAAAACATCCTGATAACAGAGAACTGCAGGAGTCACGTCTGGAAGTGATGAATGATGGACGAGTTTCTCTGCATCACTTTGGGCCAGTAAAACATGACCTGAATCAGTCCTTCAGGAAACCGTTTGATCTCTGACCCATGATGGAGTTCAGATTCCTTCACATAAACCAACTCTTAATGAATCTGTTCAGCTGTGGTTCTCTGCCTGGTTAGAAGGCTTCTGATGTGGACTTAGCAGCATCAGAACAACTAAAGTTGATTTAAAATGTCTTTGGACCACACGTGAAGAAACAGAGTTATGATCTAACTGATTTAAACTAGAGGAATGCAAAAAGCTAAAATGTTTAAAATCACTTCAAGAAATGAATTAAAGTAGGAGCTAAATAAAATAGAGTCAAGGTCATCTGGATGACTAGCAGAGCTCCATCACTTCCTGGTTTAATCTGGATGTTAAAGCGGCACTCTGGAGCATTTTTCTCTGTATCAAGGTTTTCTAAATGTTTTAAATGATATTTCAGGTCTAAACTATGATCTATGGGTTGAGTTCCACAACATCTGTCATTCTGATGAAGACCCTCCTTCCTCCTAGAGACCCCTTTCCATTATTTCTTGCCGCCGACATTTTTCAGCCAATGAAATTCAAATTTCTGCATTCTCTCAACATGCACACGCATTGACCAAACCTGTACCAGTAGGGGGCGCTGTCGTACAGGACGCTCCGTGTGTTTCTCTGCCGTCTCAGCCGTTCACTGAGGACTCACGGCTCATTCCTACTAAAAACCTACCCATTCTCCAGCTAAAGATGGATTTATTTTTAAACCTTTCACCTCACAGAATGGCAAGGCTTGACAGGATTATGCGTTTATTTTGGTCAGAAAGTTCATCCAGGGCCGAGTCAAGTTCAGCTTCAGAGTCCAGCAGCAGCTCTCTGCTAACAGAGCTAATATCAGAAGCAGCAGGGACAGAGAGGGCTCTTCAGACCCTCGTAGTATTGTTGGAATAAGATTGTTAACTGTGAGTGATTAAACCCTACACATTGAGCTATACAGTTCATGTCCGAAGTATATGCGCCGCGTGCACGCGCGCACACGCGACCGGACGCGCGTGTCGAGATGTTTTGAGGAGGAGCCTTTGGACATGAGATTCAAAAACTGCTCTCTTGATGAAATCCTCCGGAGTGCTGCTTTAAGCAGTTAGGGTGTTGACCCCTGTGACCTCTGATGGAGCATCATGTCTGATCTAGTGCATTTCCTTATAGTGTTTTAGAAACCAGTTTTAACATTTGAACTCTTCAAACCTGCTGAGGAAGGAGGACCTTAGACTCCAGAATCTGATGGGTTTTGAACTTTTATTGTGAAACTTTTCCGTTTATGACTGTAGATCAAAGATCATCCTCTCATCTCTGTTTGCTGAAAACCATTTTATTTCATGATAAACAAACTTTTCTGCTTTGTGCTTTAATCATCTCCCCCATTCTCCTCCTCTCTGCCTCACTTCCTCACCCATCTGACTCCCTGTCACCTCTTCCTGCTCTCCTAACCTGTTTCCACGTCTCTCCGTCCCTCTGTCTGTGCAGGTGGAGAGAGAAATAGCTATTCTTAAACTAATAGAGCACCCCCATGTTCTGAAGCTCCATGATGTCTATGAAAATAACAAATACCTGTAAGTCTGCACCGCTCACTAATAAACAAGCAGCTTCTCCTGAGTCCGCCCCAACAGGAGTGTTTTTGTGTCAGGTATCTGGTGTTGGAGCACGTGTCTGGAGGAGAGCTGTTCGACTACCTGGTGAAGAAAGGCAGGCTGACCCCCAAAGAGGCCCGCAAGTTCTTCAGACAGATCATCTCTGCTCTGGACTTCTGCCACAGTCACTCCATTTGGTCTGTGAGAAACAAACACCTCCCCATGCATCCTGTGACGTTTAATGTCTAGATTTTAATCTTTACATTTTCCTGCAGCAGCAGTCATTTTTAAATCATTTATTCTGCTACTTACACTTAAACTGGTTTTCTTAACATTTTGAAGTCTTTCTGTGTGAAAGTTATAATTAAAGCTTTTTTACCTGATGTAGGTGGCTTTCTGAACAGCCTCTGTTCAGAGAAATAGAGTTTATGTCCCACAGGATTGATGAGTTAACAGCTAGTATGAGTGTGACACAAGGAACCCGACCTGTCCCATTTCAGATCCCACCAGGCAGACCTGGTATCTGACTGTGGGAGTGAAACTTATAGTACAGCAGAATTTATTGATTTTCATTTAAACCTGTTGTCAAGTAAGCATCCATCCTACATAAAAGATACTTACCATTTTTTGGACATAGTAAGGTCCCTTACTATCCAACTGTCTTCTATTCACCATTGATATCAACAGTCTCTATACAAATATTGATACACCTTCCGGTATGGAGGCGGTAGAAGAAGTTTTTCAAAAATATCCAGATAATACTAGACCTGACAAAGAAATCTTGGAATTATTGCATATTAATCTTGTCAGGAATTATTTTGAATTCGATGGGATGTTTTATTTACAGGTCAAGGGGACGACCATGGGGAAGAGATTCGCCCCAGCCTATGCCAACATTTTTATGGCAAGGTGGGAGACCCAAGCCCTAGAGAAAGCCCACCTTAAACCTCTTCACTATCAAACGCTGGCAGTTTTACACAGTAATGTCCTGCAGGACCAGAAATGCTTCATTCAGCTGCTGCTGGTGACGTTTATGCTTTAAATCCCCATAGAGAATAAAAAGCATGATGAGAAGTAAAAATACCCAATAGTCCCACATGGGACTGAGAAGTAAAAATATTTATGATATTTACTCAGAAACACTTCTAAGTGGCTAAAAAAGTTCCTATTAAAGGTCCCATATTCTTCACTTTCTCTCCACTCTGAATCATTCCGTTTACTTCTCAATAACAAGTCAAAGCTCTGCATTGGTCAAACTGACCCTGACTTTAAGGTCAGCTGTTGTTCTTCCACCCCTCATCCAACCTCCTGAAGCTAAACTTTCCTTTCAAATGGGTGGGGCAAGCTTCTCTAAGCCCCGCCCATCTCTCTTCTCTCTGTTCACAAGACTTCGGTGGGTCTTCAGGGTCTCAGATGAAGGGAGAAGAAAAGACTTTTGTGCTCGTTGATCAACCATCTATTAAGCAGCTGCCGTGTTTTTCTCATAGCTTCACTGTGACTGTTAGCTAACGTTTGTGATGGGGTGGGCTCAGGTTGCCAAAGCTGCTCGTGATTGGCTCTGTCCTCTAGAGAGGAGCGGTCTTTTTCCTGTGATAAATTAATTAAAACCAGTTCATCTTCAACAACAGAATTCTGATTCAGTTTTAATCCAGTAACGCTCAGTGGAGCTGTGCCTTCAAATTCAATTATAATCATGGACTCTGAGCTTTGTACTTTATTATTTTTGTGTTTTTAAACTGTTTATTTCATAATTTATATTTATTTGTTATGTTTATTTTAACATTTTGATTAATTTAACTAATGACACTCTAGATTATTAGATATTTTTATAGTAGCTGTTGGTCATAACCAGTAAAAATCTATTTGATTTATTCACATAAAAAAATCATTTTTACATTGAAAGACAGTCAATTAGAAACCGGCTCTCTGTGATCCAAACTTAATGAGACATCTAAATGTGGTCCTGTTTGCCTCGTTAGATCTTAAATGATATTCTTTGATAAATATCTGGACATCATCGTCCACACAGCAGCTGCAGGGCGGCGTTCAGAACGCTCAGATGCTCTCCTGCTGGTTTCAGGAGATCTTGGCTACGCCTCTCTCTCCAATACTCTGCTGAACTTTGACTGGTTTGTGAGTTACTCTGCAGGAGGAAGAGGACGACCCTGGTCCTTTTTTATGCAGGATGCATGTCCCCCCACCACTCTGGTCCTACTCTCCTTCAAAAAAAGTGTTGGTTTTTGTTGCTGCACACACAAAAAAATTTTCCCACATGGGATTATTAAAGTAATCATCTATTTGTTATTTTGGGTGTTTATGTGTCCAGTCACAGAGATCTGAAGCCAGAGAATCTTCTCCTGGATGAGAAGAACAACATCAGGATAGCAGACTTTGGGATGGCCTCGTTGCAGGTTGGAGACAGTTTGCTGGAGACCAGCTGTGGGTGAGTTTTTGTCACGTAATGAAAAAAAGTCTAATTTCATAGAAAATTGATGCCACGGAACTCTTTACAGAAAACAGGTCGACCACAGCTGGCTGTTACAGGAAGTCCGAGGTCTGAATCTTAAGAAAACTACTAGAACCCCGTCGAGAACTTTGGGGATGTATACACACATTGGTCTTTTTTTAATTCTACTAGTTGGTTCTGGCTAATCTAGTAGTAAACGTATAGTTTCCTTATTGGGTGAAACTATGCAGGATCACACGTAGACCTTTGGGTATAGGTGCTTTGATGAAAAATACACTCTTGCCTAAATAAGTGCAGCACTGGTTTTGAAGAACTTGGTGTTCATTACCACCACCTAGTGGTTGTGTTAGCAGCATGTTACCAGGTGCCAAAGGGAGCAAAAATAGATAACAAAGAAAAGATCTGCTTTTCAAAACAATGGTTGCATTTTTTTTTCTAAAAAATTCATATATTTTAATACCAGTTCTTTAAGTATTTATAACGGACACCCCTAAAATAAATCACAAACAATCTGGAACAGCAAAATCACCAGTGTTGAATCAACACTACAGAGTGTATATATGAGACCACTGGACTCATATTCACTCTCTTTTTGCTGTGTAGGGTTAATTAGGGTTTGCTAGCTGCTGTGCTCAGTGGCTAGGCTAACTGTTAGTAGCAATACAAGCTGTATTTCTCTGCATTCAGACACTGCAGCGATATTTTCACTACTACATAGTAGTCAGACAGAACTGTGTGTGACTGAAGTACTGAAATACAGACCAACAGAAGTGTAAATAAAATGTTTACCTTTCACATCGTGTGAGGCAGTCATATTGGAGTTTGAAGTCAGGACTCTTTGCTCTTGAGGAGAGTTTTACAGTAGTGGATGTTTTTGATTTCAACTTCAGAAAAACTCCGAAGTACAAATGGAATGACGACGGTCATTAAACAACCTCATTTCTAACTTCATGTAGCTGCTCGCTGTGCTTTAATTCTAATGCTAGCTTAACAGGAACAAACCATTGAGATTATACTGCATTTTCCTATTTTTATCTTTCTCTGTAAGTTTGTGTTTTTGTTATAATCTCAGCTAGTAAAATATGTTCTCTGCTGCTGTTTATGTAAAGTTACTGTTGAGTTAAGCTGCTGTATCATTTGTCTACCACAGTAGACTGGGTTGTGACCCAGACAGTCTCTCACTTTCTCACCTTTTGCATCTGGTTAAATCTTTGTATTTCCTCCACATAGATCTCCTCATTATGCCTGCCCAGAGGTCATCAGGGTAAGTCTCCTCCCTCAGTGTGCATTTGCAGCGTGTGTGTTTTCATGTCTCATTCTGTCCTTTTGAATGTTTTAGGGAGAGAGGTATGATGGCCGCAGAGCTGATGTTTGGAGTTGTGGAGTTATTCTTTTTGCTCTTCTTGTGGTAAGATGTTCCTCTTCTTTTTTCTTTTTAGTTTCAAATGAATAATTCATCAGAAAGTCAAATAGAATTTGAAGAACAGATTGTTCATTTTAAAGTTTCTGTGTAACAGTTTTTTTTTAAATTAAACAAAAAACAACAACACAGTTTTATGGCATATTTATGCATTTATTATTTTTGTTTATTTATCTCTTACCTCGGGAACTTTCTGTTAATGATGCTGTCTTACAATCAATGTACTTTTTCTTTGAAACTGAATAACCAGATTTAAGTTATTTGGTTTTTGTTATGGAAAAACAAAATTGGAAATACGGGAAAACGGATCAGTTTTCATTATTTTGTTATTCCCTTTTTGCTAATAAAGAGTACACGGAACCAGGTCGACCAGAAACTAGTGTTACTCTGGAGGTGCCAGGACGGGGGCACAGGAAAAACTGAATGACCAGTGGAGGAAAACCCTCCACACATCCTTGCTGAGAAGAACCTCTGGTCTCCAATAAAAAGTAAATGCTCCTAAATAAAACAAGTACGTCTCGTGGCCTCGCGGATTTTTAAAATGCTTTTAAAACAAATACAGCGCATTGTGTTCTGCATCCTCCTGAGGAGGTCGGTTGCAGCTCCGACGCTGCTGCCTCTCAGCAGGTGAGAATGGTGCTACGGTCTTACTGTGACCAAACACGGTGTTCGGGTCTGATCTTTTATTCTGCCGTTCTGACGGTCCAACCGGTAACAACAAGAGTGTTTAAACAAGAGAGAAAAGTCTCGCCTTGCCTCCCTCCGCTTATCTGGACCTGGGTCGCTACTCACAAAGGCAGGATCCAAACTAGAGCATCCCGATTCCCGACCCATCCTCTCCCTCACACACCTCCTGTGTTTTGTTGAAGCACCAGAAAACTCGGGTCTGCCTTTTTATTTTTTGCCGTAACTGTTGAGAGGAGAGGGAAGGAGAGGGGCTGTGTCACTCAGCCTGTGTGTGCACACAGATCAGAGCGAGGCTGGAGCGGCGGCGGCGCATAGGGACATCTTATTGTAAAAGTACCAAAACTCTTTTGGTACTACTAAGCACCAAACGTTTTCGGTCGGTACCAAAAAGAAGTACAGAGTTTCGGTACCCAGCCCTAGCAGCTACATGTAGCATGTACAGGAGTTGAGTTTGGCAGGATTATATTAATTGTTCTAACATTTTTTAACATTGGCCCACCTGAATGAACTAACAGCATCTTTCAGGACCCTCTACAGTTTATTTATCACTGTGGTGTTAGAGTTGAAGACGTCGTCACAGACCTGCTTCAACAAACCCACAGTCATCTGGACAAAGCAGCAGCTCTGTGAGGATCAGGGTCTCTGATTTCTCCAGATCATTTAATAAAATCCAGACTGATTTATTATGTAGAAACTCCAGAAGACACAGGTGGATCCTCTACAATCACCTGGATTAAAGACTACCTGACTGACAGACCTCAGGTTGAGTGTCTGACCAGGTGGTCAGCAGCACAGGAGCACCACAGGGAACTGAACTCTCACCACTCCTTTTTACTCTGAACACCTCAGACCTTCAGTAGCAGTCAGAATCCTGACATCTGCAGAAACATTCTGCTGGTGGTGGTCAGAGGGTCTGGTGGTGGTTAGAGGGTCTGGTGGTGGTCAGAGGGTCTGGTGGTGGTCAAAGGGTCTGGTGGTGGTTAGAGGGTCTGGTGGTGGTCAGAGGGTCTGGTGGAGGTCAGAGGGTCTGGTGGTGATCAGAGGGTCTGGTGGTGGTCAGAGGGTCTGGTGGTGGTCAGAGGGTCTGGTGGTGGTCAGAGGGTCTGGTGGTGGTCAGAGGGTCTGGTGGAGGTCAGAGGGTCTGGTGGGGGTCAGAGGGTCTGGTGGTGGTCAGAGGGTCTGGTGGTGGTCAGAGGGTCTGGTGGAGGTCAGAGGGTCTGGTGGGGGTCAGAGGGTCTGGTGGTGGTCAGAGGGTCTGGTGGTGGTCAGAGGGTCTGGTGGAGGTCAGAGGGTCTGGTGGGGGTCAGAGGGTCTGGTGGGGGTCAGAGGGTCTGGTGGAGGTCAGAGGGTCTGGTGGAGGTCAGAGGGTCTGGTGGTGGTCAGAGGGTCTGGTGGTGGTCGGAGGGTCTGGTGGTGGTTAGAGGGTCTGGTGGGGTGAGGGGGTCTGGTGGTGGTCAGAGGGTCTGGTGGGGGTCAGAGGGTCTGGTGGGGGTCAGAGGGTCTGGTGGAGGTCAGAGGGTCTGGTGGAGGTCAGAGGGTCTGGTGGAGCTCAGAGGGTCTGGTGGGGGTCAGAGGGTCTGGTGGGGGTCAGAGGGTCTGGTGGTGGTCAGAGGGTCTGGTGGTGGTCAGAGGGTCTGGTGGGGGTCAGAGGGTCTGGTGGAGGTCAGAGGGTCTGGTGGAGGTCAGAGGGTCTGGTGGTGCCTTTGTCTGGTTGCATCCCATCTGTGGGTACAATGTAGCTCACTGACATCAGCATGTGGATGACTGACTGTGTGAGTCAGTGACTTAGAAAAGTGCTATGCAAATGCGAGACATTTACATTTGCATGTATCAGCGATGGACCAGAGACTGAGTCCAGAGACCTGGTGGATCACTTTATGGAATGGTGGCAACAATCATCTCATCTTAAATGTGAAAAAACAAAGGAGGTGACTGTGGATTTTAGGAGAAGCTGGAATATGTTCTATCACTCTGTTGTGGAGAGTTTGATCACATCTGCAGTCACCTGTTGGAGCAGCAGCATCAGAACCAGAGATCAGCTGATAAAGAAGGCGGCGTCTGTTCTGAGGACTCTAGAGCTGATTGGACAAAGGAGGACGCTTCATAAAGTGATGGATAAACCTGAGCATCCTCTACACAAGACAGTAACTCAACAACAGAGAGTCTTCAGTCAGAGGTTCTTCTGCAACACAGACTACTACAGAAGATCAACAGGACCAGTGCTGCTATAAAGGCAGGGAAACGCTGCTGGAGGCCCAAACAGAAAACCAGTGGGAATAAAAAGTGTTTCATTAGAACTACTGATACTCAGAAATAGACCCTTATGGAAAAAATATACACAAAGCATGTGGAGATCATACAGTCAGGTCTATAAATATTGGGACATCTACACAATTCTAACCGTTTTGGATTTGAAATGAAACACAGTGCTCTAACTGCAGACTGTCAGCTTTAATTTGAGGGTATTCACATCCAAATCAGGTGAACAATGTAGGAATTACAACAGTTTGCAAGGATTTGCAACCAAGTATTAAAAAGTGAAAGTTATGATTATTATTCTGTCCCATTACTTTAGGTCCCTTAAGAAGTGGGAGGCACATACTGTATGCAAACTGTTGTAATTCCTACACTGTTCACCTGATTTGGATGTAAATACCTTCGAATTAAAGCTGACAGTCTGCAGTTAGAGCACATTGTCTTTGTTTAATTTCAATTCCATTGTGGTGGTGTATAGAGCCAAAAATGTTAGAATTGTGTAAATGTCCCAATATTTATGGACCTGACTGTAGCCGACTGGAGGGGTGAGAGCTCTGGATCCGTGTTTGTGTAAAATAGCTAGTTGTACCTAGCTTGTTTTTCAAATTCGCTATAGCACAATTAACTTAAAAAAACCCACTACAGCTGATTAAACTACCTGTCTTTCCTAAGTTTCTGTTTTTCACTCCCTCCCTTCCCAGGGTGCCTTGCCTTTTGATCACGACAACCTGCGTCAGCTTCTGGAGAAAGTGAAGAGTGGAGTTTTCCACATGCCTCATTTCATCCCTCCTGACTGCCAAGCTTTGCTGAAAGGGATGATAGAAGTCACTCCAGACAAGAGACTCACAGTAAGAAAATATTAAGATTAAATTAATTAAATATTTAAAAAACAAAAAAGAAAGGAAGGGGGAATGTATGTCCACATACGTATATGCCTGAGTACAACATGGTGGAATTTGTTCTCTGCATTTAACCATTCCTGAGGGAGCAGAGGGAGTTGGAGACTATATGCTGAACCGCAACTAGTACGGCAAACATAAACAACCACCAGTACATGGACGAGGAGCGTTTCATTGTGGAATTGCTAAAAAAGAGTACAGGGATTCAATTACATAATTGAGCTTTTAGAAACAGATTATTGCAATGAATAGCTCACTTCCCCTTTGTTGAAGAATTTAAAAGATAATACCACAAAACACGACAGTAGTTTTGACCACATGCAGACCAAAAGATGTGCTTCATACTTACTGTTGTACACATGTTGTGACTATCACGCGATTTTGCAAGCAGCGTTCTATGGCTCCAGGAACGGGAGCGGCGCAGCGCTGACGTGTCTGGTGTGTTTCAGGCTTTAGCCTGTTCTATGGCACTAGTTTGCTGTGGTGGTGTAGCAGCACAGAGTGGTGGAGTTAACAGCTCTCGCCAACTGCACATTTTAGTGGATTGCTTGTGCAAAAGAAGTGCATTAGCTGCTATCTGTTTGATTTTTTTTTACAAACTGAACAATAGGCCTGCTGGTTATTTCATACTGAGCCAAACGTGGGGTCTTCCAGCCTTCAGAAAACTTGCATTTGCCCATGATGATGATGATGATGATGGTTGTCTGGATGTTGAAGATGAGCCTTAGCAAGACAAGATGAGAATCCTGACCTTTAGTAATGTACAGTATGTCATGCTAATGAATTAGTCTGATAGTTAATTCGTCTGAAAGTGTTTCAGTAGGTGCTTCTGGTTCTTTCAGTTCTTTTATATTTGCTCAACATGTCAAGAAATATTTCCTCCTTAAAGCAGCACTCTGGAGGATTTCATCAAGAGAGCAGTTTTTGAATCTAGCGTTCAAAGGCTCCTCCTCAAAACATCTCGACACGCGCGTCCGGTCGCGTGTGCGCACGTGCACACGGCGCATATACGTTGCGGGCATGAACTGTACAGCTCAATGTGTAGGGTTTAATCACTCACAGTTCACAATCTTATTCCAACACTACGAGGGTCTGATGAGCCCTCTCTGTCCCTGCTGCTTCTGATATTAGCTCTGTTAGAAGCGAGCTGCTGCTGGACTCTGAAGCTGAACTTGACTCGGCCCTGGATGAACTTTCTGACCAAAATAAATGTGTCACCCTGTCAAGCCTTGCCATTCTGTGAGGTGAAAGGTTTAAAAATAAAAATAAATCCATCTTTAGCTGGAGAATGGGTAGGTTTTTAGTAGGAATGAGCCGTGAGGCTGAGACGCAAACAGAGAAACACACGGAGCGTCCTGTACGAGAGCACCCCCTACTGATACAGGTTTGGTCGATGCGCGTGCATGTTGAGAGAATGCAGACATTTGAATTTCATTGGCTAAAAAATGTCGGCGGCAAGAAATAATGGAAAGGGGTCTCTAGGAGGAAGGAGGGTCTTCATCAGAATGACAGATGTTGTGGAACTCAACCCATATCATAGTTTAGACCTGAAATATCATTTAAAACATTTAGAAAACTGATACATAGAAAAATAATCCAGAGAGCCACTTTAAGTCTCTTTTCTCTCCAAAACCACCAGATTATATTAAAACTCGTATTGACTGAAATGAATTTTTTAAATTTTTGGTGTGGAAACAAAAGAGTTAAATATGAGACCACAGAGCCTGAGGCTGTAGTTTGTTCTCACCTTTTCTTTGTCAACTATTTATAAACTACAAGAGAACAGAAAGTCAGCAGACCTTTTCATGTACTCAACTTCGTGTTTGCTGAATTTACTAACCAGCTGTAGAGGATACAATGTTTTGTCATTTTTTTTTATGTATTTGCTAAATATTTTCTTCTGTATCCCATAAAATTTACTATTCATTATTTTTAATCAAATATACATTCAATAACATCCATTTTAGTGTAAATTCCCTTTGAATCAAAAGCAGGACTGTGAGACAGGAAGAGGAGAAAAGAGCTCAACCAGATGTTTTAAAAAGCAGAAGGAGAAAAAGCCCCAGGCTTTACTTCAGAAGGGACATAAATGAAACCTGACATAAGACCTTACTGAGGGAGGAAGAGGAGCTGGACCTGCTGACGGACTGCAGAGTCAGTCATCATATGACTTTTTTTGGTTTCAACGTTTAAAGGAGGATAAATTCATATTAAATCATCAGCATGCATTTATGTTTCAATAAAATTAAAGGCCTTAAATATTTGCTGGTTTAAAGATAGAATGAAGGAGGAAGAGAGCGAGTGAAGTGAAAGGCCAGTTTAAAGTCCTGAGGTCAGTGCCTGAACTGTACCCAGCAGGTCAGGGGTCAATGCTAGACTGTATGAGCTGTATGGAGGGTCAAGATCTACGTAAGTCAGGGTCTACAGAGTCTACAGACTCCCTTCTCTCTAACAGGATGAATTCTGATTCATCTTTATTCAGATGGAGGTCAGAGTTCATCCAGGTCTTGAAGTCATTTAGAGACAAACCAGTAGAGGTTGCAGTCAATCATTAGTTTTCACTTTTATTGGAAATTAAATCTGAATATCATCGGCGAAGCAGTGGAACTGGATATTAAAGTTTCTGAAGATGGATCCCTAAAGGCAGCGAGAACAAGAGAGGACCCAGAATAGAACCCTGAGGAACTCCACATGTCAGAGGTGTTGAAGACAAAGAGTACTGATCAATATGAACTCAGAAGATCCTGTCAGCCAGATATGATTTAACCAATTGTAAAATAGTTTCTCTAATACCTACACCAGTGGTTCCCAAACTATTTCTGTTTCTATCAGCATGATAACCACTAAACCTGTCTTCACCAGTATGTTCTATTGACAGCTACCATCTGATCGTCCCCATGAGCTCAGACTGATGTAAGAAAACCAGCTTCCCCCTCTGCCTGGAATACTTTACAGTCTGAACTGAAACTGAAACTCATCTCTCTCCGTGCTAAATGCTAATGTTTAGACAATGACACTGTGATCTGTGAGAACTCAACAATTTAAATGCAGTGTATGCAGTAATTTCTTTGTGTCTGTACTTTGAACCATACAGCTGGTCAGGAAGTCCTTGTAACAGAGGACTTTACCTGATTTAAAAAATACAAGTTCATCACTACAATGAAGCTAGTAACCATTTAGTAGAGAAACTAAAACATTTTAAAAAAGCCAACAGATGAAGACAACACTGATTTGGTGTTTTAGAGGAAATACAGAGAGAAAGAGAAAAGTCTGGTTAGTAAATCAGCTACAGCAGCTCAGATTTAATCAAAGCTGTGAGTTCATCTGATGAGCTGTTGATTAATGGAGCCTGAAACCAGGTCACACTGTCTCTGTCTCTCTCTCTCTCTCTGTCTCTCTACCTCGCTCTGTCTCTCTCTGTCTCTCTACCTCGCTCTGTCTCTCTCTGTCTCTCTACCTCGCTCTGTCTCTCTCTCTGTGTCTCTACCTCGCTCTGTCTCTCTCTCTGTGTCTCTACCTCGCTCTGTCTCTCTCTGTCTCTCTACCTCGCTCTGTCTCTCTCTCTCTCTGTGTCTCTCTACCTCCCTCTGTCTCTCTCTGTGTCTCTCTACCTCGCTCTGTCTCTCTCTCTGTCTCTCTACCTCGCTCTGTCTCTCTCTCTTTCTCTCTACCTTGCTCTGTCTCTCTCTCTGTGTCTCTACCTCTCTCTGTCTCTCTACCTCGCTCTGTCTCTCTCTGTGTCTCTATACCTCGCTCTGTCTCTCTCTGTCTCTCTATCTCTCTCTTTCTCTCTCTGTGTCTCTCTACCTCGCTCTGTCTCTCTACCTTGCTCTGTCTCTCTCTCTCTCTCTACCTCGCTCTGTCTCTCTCTCTTTCTCTCTACCTTGCTCTGTCTCTCTCTCTGTGTCTCTACCTCTCTCTGTCTCTCTACCTAGCTCTGTCTCTCTCTGTGTCTCTATACCTCTCTCTGTCTCTCTCTGTCTCTCTACCTTGCTCTGTCTCTCTCTCTGTGTCTCTACCTCGCTCTGTCTCTCTCTCTGTGTCTCTACCTCGCTCTGTCTCTCTCTGTCTCTCTCCCTCTCTCTCTCTCTCTCTCTCTCTCTTTGTTTCTACCTCGCTCTGTCTCTCTACCTTGCTCTGTCTCTCTCTGTCTCTCTACCTCGCTCTGTCTCTCTCTCTATGTCTCTGTACCTCGCTCTCTCTCTCTCTCTCTCTACCTTGCTCTGTCTCTCTACCTGTCTCTGTCTCTCTACCTCGCTCTGTCTCTCTCTCTATGTCTCTGTACCTCGCTCTGTCTCTCTCTGTGTCTCTCTACCTCGCTCTGTCTCTCTCTCTGTCTCTCTACCTTGCTCTGTCTCTCTCTGTCTCTCTACCTCGCTCTGTCTCTCTCTGTGTCTCTCTACCTCTCTCTGTCTCTCTACCTCGCTGTCTCTCGCTCTGTCTCTCTACCTCGCTCTGTCTCTCTCTCTTTCTCTCTACCTTGCTCTGTCTCTCTCTCTGTCTCTCTACCTCTCTCTGTCTCTCTACCTCGCTCTGTCTCTCTCTCTATGTCTCTGTACCTCGCTCTGTCTCTCTCTGTGTCTCTCTCCCTGCTCTGTCTCTCTCTGTCTCTCTACCTCGCTCTGTCTCTCTCTCTCTCTCTCCCTCTCTCTCTCTCTCTCTCTCTGTCTCTTTCCCTCTGTCTCTCTCTCTTTCTCTCTACCTTGCTCTGTCTCTCTCTCTGTCTCTCTACCTGTCTCTGTCTCTCTACCTCGCTCTGTCTCTCTCTCTATGTCTCTGTACCTCGCTCTGTCTCTCTCTGTGTCTCTCTACCTCGCTCTGTCTCTCTCTCTGTCTCTCTACCTTGCTCTGTCTCTCTCTGTCTCTCTACCTCGCTCTGTCTCTCTCTGTGTCTCTCTACCTCGCTCTGTCTCTCTCTCTGTCTCTCTACCTTGCTCTGTCTCTCTCT
>SSNR01000309.1:188515-266815 GCA_006937965.1 Callopanchax toddi | reverse complement strand
CTCTGTCTCTCTCTCTATGTCTCTCTACCTCGCTCTGTCTCTCTCTGTGTCTCTCTACCTTGCTCTGTCTCTCTACCTCGCTGTCTCTCTCTGTGTCTCTCTACCTCGCTGTCTCTCTGTGTCTCTCTACCTCGCTCTGTCTCTCTCTGTCTCTCTACCTCGCTGTCTCTCTGTGTCTCTCTACTTCGCTCTGTCGCTCTCAGTGTCTCTCTACCTCTGTCTGTCTCTCTCTGTCTCTATTTAGTTTACTACCCATCTCTACAGTCCTTTATGAGTGAGCTAACACTGCTAGCTCTTTCCTGGTGTAGGATAAGCAGGCCCATTTTGATGTGCTCACAGAGCAGCAGCTGCTCCATTACTCCACCCCCCAGAGACAGCAAGCTGTACTGATGCAACACTTTCCACTGTGTGCAGTTCTAATGCAGGGTGCATAATGCATGAGAGGATGTAGGACATCTGCAGGAAAAGTTTCCTGGAACTCATGAAAACCATGTTTCTCATCAGATAAGCAAGCAAGGCTTCATGGAGTCAACAACATTTATACAGCTACGTTCATTAAAACATGCTTGAGTTTTATCCATAAGATAGACCATCTGTCTTCTTTTGTCATTAAAGAATAAAGCTAAAACATCTCATTTCAGGCTTTGAAGGCCATGTTGTACTGGTTGGACCAGAGTGGAGCTAAACGTCCTGCCTTTCTTCAGCTCACAGTCATGAAGTTTTACTAAACATCAACTAACAACAACTAACTAGATTACATGTTACAGAACATAGAACAGGCAACATAATAATACACAACTTATATACATACCACTTACTATATTAGAACAGTTAGTGTCATAACAGACAGCAGAAATTTGAGGACTATGTGAATTTAATTCATTTATTTATATGGAGGTTGCGGGGCTTAAAGCTTCCAGCCACAACAGCTGTTTGGGTCAAAGCTGCTGTCGCAATGTTTGGGTTTTTGCTGTGTATGTTGATGTGTCTCAGAACCCTTTTTACATTAGAAACTAAGATTATTCTGTAAAAGGTCAAATCTATATACTGTATGTGGGACTGGGACTGGGACTGGTACTGGCACTAGAACTGGTACTGGGACTGGAACTGGTTCTGGGGCTGGGACTGGGACTGGTACTGGTACTAGAACTGGTAGTGGTACGGTACTGGGACTGAGACTGGTACTGGTACTATAACTGGGACTGTCATTGTGACTTGCACTGGGACTGGGACTGGGGCTGGGACTGGTACTGGGACTGGCACTGGTACTGGGACTGAGACTGGGACTGGTATTAGAACTGGTACTGGTACTGAGACTGGGACTGGTACTGGGACTGAGACTGGGACAAGGACTGGGGCTGGGACTGGGACTGGTACTGGGGCTGGGGCTGGGACTGGGGCTGGGGCTGGGACTGGGACTGGGGCTGAGACTGAGACTGGGGCTGGTACTAGAACTGGGACTGTGATTGTGACTGGTACTGGGACTGGAACTGGGAGTGGGGCTGGGACTGGGACTGGGACTGGGACTGGGACTGGGACTGGGACTGGGACTGTGATTGTGACTGTGGACTGGGACTGGGACTGGGGCTGGGACTGGGACTGGTACTGGGACTGGGGCTGGGACTGGGACTGGGACTGGTACTAGAACTGGGACTGGGACTGTGATTGTGACTGGCACTGGTACTGGGACTGGGGCTGGGACTGGGACTGGGACTGGGACTGTGATTGTGACTGTGACTGGGACTGGGACTGGGGCTGGGACTGGGACTGGTACTGGGGCTGAGACTGGGGCTGGGACTATCTCCAGCAGCCACAGGATGAGAGGCGAGGGACACCCTGGACAGGTCTCCAGTCCATCACAGAGATCAGACACACAAACTAAAGAATTCAGACACGGTGATGTGAGACAGATAGATATCTAATGATGATGTAATATTGTCTACTGTCTCTTCTTACAGCTAGAAGCAATACAGAAACACTCCTGGTACCTGTGAGTACATCAGCATGTTTTCTCTATTTGCCTTTTTTCACTTTTTAATTTTTCATCCATTGCAACCCAACACATTTCTTTATTTTTTTTACATTTGATTGGTTTCTCCAAATTGGGATGTTGCTACTATAGTGAGCGGTATCAGATAGTTTCCAGGTAGAATACCCTGAGTGAGTCCTGTGATCTATTTTGGGGAATTTATCTTTACCCTCCTGGCACAGTGAAGTGACAGAACAGAGACACAAAAAGACCAAAAGTAGCCTGGTCCCTGAGGACATGGACCAATCCAAACAGAACTTTATAATCAGTCCTTTACTTTTGTTGGTTTTTCACTGATGGTAGTGATGGTATCTGTGTTCATTTGAGCTTTTGTCTTATAGTTTATGAATTGTTATGAATCAGTACTTATTGGGTCATATCACTGGGCAGTAGCTTTTTGACACATTCAGATTTTTTATAGATATATAGACACATTTCTTCTCCTACTCTGTGCTGTTCCTAATAATTACCTGATCCCATAACATCATATGTTGAACCTCACTGTCTCTCAGTGCTGCACATACACTACTAGATGCTGCTAATTACACCAGCTGATCCCAGTGTGTCCTTCCTGTCAGGGGCGGTCGTAACGAGCCCTGCCCAGAGCAGCCTCCCCCTCGCAGGATGTGTGTGAAGAGGATCCTGTCCTTATCAGACCTGGACCCAGATGTCCTGGAGAGCATGTACTCCTTAGGGTGCTTCAGAGATCGGGTTAAACTCACTCAGGACCTTACAAGTGAGGAGTGAGTATATGAAGTCCATCTAACATTTGGCTTGACTCTGGAACAGAGAGAAACAAACAGGACTGGATATGTGACAGGAAAGAATCTAAAAAGACTGAAAATACTCTACAGTGTGTGTGTGTGTGTGTGTGTGTGTGTGTGCGTGCGTGCGTGCGTGCGTGCGTGTGTGTGTGTGTAGTTTCTTTGTCTCTGTTTGTTTCTCAATGCATCATTGAGCTCTGTGGCTCATTGAACACACCATTAACTGCCTGACTCGTTTAGTATCTCTTGTTCCTCCCTCCCTGTCCGTCCTTTCATTTCTCCCTATGTGCTCAGCCTCTATGAATTTTCACTTCCCACCTTCCAACAGCAGCAGGAGTAGATGATCTTATGTTATGTTGTAGTTTTCTTTGTGTACCCGCAGTGCTGAAAACCTAAAGCACAGTTCAGAATGTCACCAGCTGTTCAACCAGGCAGCAGTGGCACCACCAAGGGAGGGTGGGCTATAAATGTGTTGACCTTTCCACCCCCACTGGCATGACCCCAGCCATATGCATGATATTTTGTTTGAACATGAATTTAAGAGAGGTGCTTTCATCAGTTGCACCATTTATTTAATTATTTATGTAATTTTAACCTTCATAGCACAGATAATTTCTAAAAAGTTAGGAATCGATTATCTAAATAAGTCCTAATAACGATCAATCAGATAGTTTCACCTAAAACGCCCCAAATCCCTGTGTTCTCAAGGTCTGATTGTAACAACTTCCTTTCATTCTTTGAGAACAAAATTAGAAACATCAGGTCAGGTTTCTCACCCCCATCTGCTCCCTATTCTCCCATCCACCCTCCTCCTTCCCATACCTGGTCCTTCTTCACACCTGTTCATTTTCAGGACATCTGTCTCATTCTTAAAAACATGAAACAATCTTCAAGCCCTGTTGATATTCTCCCAACCTCTTTGCTTCTTAAAGCTTTGACCTAGTTGTCCCATGCATTGTTGATTTTATTAATCTATCCCTCCAAACCGGCTCTGTCCCCTCCATCTTTAAACACGCTGTTAATGAACCCATCCTTAAAAAACCCAGTCTGGACTCCTCTCAACCAAATAACTACAGGCCCATTTCCAAACTGAGCTATATCTCTAAACTCTTAGAGTCGTGGCTGACCAGCTGGTCTCTTTTCTGGAACAAAACAACATTTTTGATAAATTCCAATCTGGTTTCCGTAAAAAACATTTAACAGAAACAGCTTTACTCAAAGTATCCAGTGACATCATGATGGCAGCAGACTCTGGGGAGATTACAGTCTTAGTTTTGTTGGACCTTCCTGTTGATCACAGCACCTTAATGAACAGACTCCGTGACTTGGTGGGATCTCTGGAACAGTTTTAGACTGGTTCAGATCGTACCTCTCAAACAGAAGTTTCAGTGTCCATATAAACAACATCATGTCAAATACTACAGATCTGTTCTGTGGGGTACCCCAAGGCTCTGTTCTGGGTCCACTCCTGTTTTTACTATATATCCATCCTCTTGGACAGATCATTAGTAGATGTCACAATGTCTCCTACCACCTTTATGCAGATGACATTCAGCTGTACTGCTCCTTCAAGGACTCAGAGTTCTACAAACTGTCTGAACTACTGGAGTGTCTGTCAGCTACTAACTGGTTAGAAAATCACTTCCTTCACTTAAACCCTGAAAAGACTGAATGTCTGATTGTTGCCCCTGATAGGATGGTCCCTCTGATCAGTCAACAGATTGGACATTTAAGTTCTGCTGTAAAGTCAAACATGAGGAATCTGGGTGTTATTTTCGACCAATCAATGTCTCTTGAAGGTCACTCAAAACAGCTGGTCAGAAACTGTTTTTACCATCTGAAAAATATTTCCAAACTGAGAAAGTTGGTGTCAAAACCTGAACTGGAAATGGTTCTTCATGCTTTTATCTCCTCCCGTCTAGATTACTGTAACACACTTTTCACATGTTTGAACCAAAAAGCCCTTTATGGCCTTCAGCTGGTCCAGAACTCTGCAGTGAGGCTCCTCACTGGAGCAAACAGAAAAGATCACATCACTCCTATTCTGAGGTCTCTGCACTGGTTACCTGTTAAATGTAGAGTTCATTTTAAAATCCTGACTCTAACTTTCAGGGCCCTACATGGTCAAGCTCCTCTTTATGTTACTGAACTGATAAAGCCGTACGCTCCAACCCAAGCTCTCAGGTCCACAGACCAGAATCTCCTAACAGTTCCAAGGACCAGATTTAAAAGTCGAGGTGATCTCTCCTTCCAGTCTGTTGCACCGCGACTTTGGAATGACCTTCCTTTAGTTTTACGCTGTATAGACAGTCTGGACTCCTTTAAAAAGCAGTTGAAGACCCAATTATTCAAAACTGCTTTTAAATAACTCTTTTATGTTCTCTTGTTGTTGTTGTGTAATGATTTTGATTTGTAATGATATTTTGTTTGTTTTATTAATTTTATTTGTTTTATCATGTTTGATTCTGTTTTCTGTGAAGCACTTTGTGATTTTTTCTGTGAAAGGTGCTATATAAATAAACTTTACTTACTTACTTACTAATCATCAGTGTGTCCCATAGAGTGTCATTACAGTGCTGCTGACAGAGGAATAACGTGGACCAGGATGACTTCTATCTATTCATATCTATTCATTTACTGAGTTAGACGGCCCAGAAACCAGACAAACAGACCCCTCACAAATGTTAAATTATGTGGAGAAGATTTCATAGATCATTTAGCAGCTTTTTTTTTTATTTAGCAACTTTGACCTAAAGATAGGGACTCGAGTCTGAGACTTGGACTTGAGTTGGACTAAAGACTCTGTGGGCCAGGGGGGTATCCGCACCGATTCGTAGTGGATTTTTTTATTCTACAACAGCTCATCATGAGTTCATGAAGATGTTTTTAAAGGCAGAGGGCTGATTAAATGTTTAAACTGGTAGAGAAAGCCACCTGGGAGACCCAGGTTCAAATCCCGGCACGAGCATCTACCATTAGATGGCTTAGGGGTGCATGCAGGCCTACGCATGCACACACAAACTCACGCAAAACCAAACAAACAAAAAGTCTGTATATCTGGCTGGTGGGCCAGAAATATGCGGGTCATGGGCTGCATCTGGCCCGAGCCACCTATTGAATAGCCTGGGCCTAGTGCCATCATGATGGAAAGGTCATTGTTTATCACAGAACTCTTTGGAGGAGTTCCCCTGGGAGGATGTCTTGGTCCCGTTCTTTATTCATGGCTGTTCTGGGGCTAAACTGTGAGTGAGTCCTCTTCCTTGGCTGAGAAGCAACCAACAGATAAAGGGCCTCAGGATGCTTTACTGTTGTTATGACACAGGACTGATGGGAGCCTCACCTTTTCTTCTCCTGATTCCAGATGCTCCAAGCAATCAGAAATGAGATTCATCAGAGAACATGACATTCCTCTAGTCCCCAGCAGTCCAATTCCTGGACCTTTAGCAGAACATCCGTCTGTCCCTGATGGTTTTCTTGGAGAGAAGTGGCTTCTTTGCTGCCCTTCTTGACACCAGATCATCCTCTAGAAGTCTTCTCCTCACTGAGCTGCAGATATACTCACACCTGTTGCTGTTTACTGATCAGGGGATTGGGGCGGCACTAGCTCAGTTGGGAGAGTGGCCGGTCTGGTAACCGGAGGGTCACCGGTTCGATCCCCAGCTCTGGCTGGGTTAGATTGTCGTTGTGTCCTTGGGCAAGACACTTCACCCAACTTGCCTGTGTGAATGTGAGTGTGACTGTGTGTGAATGTTGGTGGTGGTCAGAAGGGCCGATGGCACAGAATGGCAGCCTCTCTTCTGTCAGTCTGCCCCAGGGCAGCTGTGACTACAGACATCTGTCGTAGTTTACCACCACTGGTGAGAATGACTGTGTGAATGAATAATGCAACTCTGTAAAGCGTCTTTGAGTGACCTAGAAAAGCGCTATATAAAACTGATGCATTATTATTATTATCAAACTCTACTCTGGTGGTTTCCTAGTCCCACAGCTGGATCAGCTTCAGGAGACCTGGTGCTGCTGGATCCTCTAGGTTGTTGTTAAATGTTCTAACAAAAGCAGTGGAATTGCACTTTTTGATATGTTTTTTCATTTCCAAATATCGTGATGATATTTGGGGTCAGTCTCACAGCATTTGGTCACAGCTGTACCATTTTATGAGGGAGACTGAGAATTATAATTCCATGTAGCTGCAAAAAACTCTTTTGTGGCCCTTTTAAATGAGAGAACGTCCTCCTTGTCTGTCGGTCTGGAGAGGTAGTTTCTATTTAGTGTTTTAACAGCCCAACATCATACAGGACTTTAGGAATAAAGCCTGGATCTCATCCTCTCTGACACTTTCTGTTGCTCCTTCAGTTCTTTCTGTCTCTTTTGACCTTATTTTCCTACCATCTCTCTGCCTGCAGGGACAACCAGGAGAAGATGATCTACTACCTCCTGTTGGACAGGAAGGAGCGATACCCCAGCTGTGAAGATGAGGACCTGCCACCTAGAAATGACCTTGGTGAGCAAAGTCTCTCTTTATAATCTTGATGAATTCATGAGAAACTAGATTCTAAATCATGACAAAAATGTTAGTTTCCTGAAACTTAGTTTTTTAATTGTACCAGTCCAGAGAATGTCCATGTTTTAGTTTTTGTTTTTTTAAAGACCCACCCAGGAAGCGGGTGGACTCGCCCATGTTGACTCGACACGGCCGATGTCGTCCAGAGAGGAAGAGCTTGGAGGTCCTCAGTGTCACAGATCAGGGGTCTCCCACCCCACCTCGCAGGGCTCTGGACTCTAATGCACACAGCCAGAGGTAAAAATTGATTTTAGCTTTGAGGCGTCAGAGAATCAGCCATGGACCAGAACAGCATTAGAGACAACAGAATGTATTCAGTTCGTTGAAGGTTCTCTTCTCCTTTTTACTCTCTGGTGAAGGTCCCGCTCAGTCAGTGGAGCTTCTACAGGTCTGTCCTCCAGCCCTCTCAGCAGTCCCAGGGTAAGAACTTCACTCTGATCTGTTCTCTTCATTCATCACGTAAGGTCTGAAATGGGTTTTAATGATAATATATAATATTTGACCTGTAGATAGACACATAACTAGAGACTTGTTTTTTTTTTGATCAAAGTCTTTTTATTAATAATTTTACATTTTAAACAACCAACAAAATAAAATAAAAACTAATCCCCCTCCCCCCACCCTGCTATACTGGATCAGACACAGTATGGTTTCACAAAAACAACAAAAGAAATATTCACGGGAAATTGTCAACAGATAAATTGTCAAAATAAGATAACAATGGTACCCACAAAGTATTAAATTTCTTGACTGAGCCTCTCAGACAGTGTCTAATTTTTTCCAGATGTATATGGCTCATAGTGTCCCTAATCCAATGTCCGAATGTTGGCGGAGAGGAATCCTTCCATTTTGACAATATGAGCTTTCTGGCCAACAGAGAACAAAACGCTATCATGTTCAGCTGGCAACCATCTAGTGAGATCTCCTCTGTGATCACCCCAAACAAGGCAATCATAGGGCTTGGGTGTATGGTTGTCCCACATATTCCAGAAAGTGCATCAAAAATAGAACACCAATATCCATACAGTTTTAGACAGGTCCAGAACATGTGGAAAAGCGTAGCAGGAAACTGTTTGCAGAGTTCACATGTTGGGTCCAAGTCTGGATTAATCCTAGTCAGCTTGTCTTTGGACCAGTGTAATCGGTGCACGACCTTGAACTGAACCACTCTGTGTCTCACACATATGGAGGATTTGTGGATATTTTTTAAAATCTTGTGCCAAACCACATCTGGCAGTTCTGAACCCAAGTCCAGTTCCCACTTCTGTTTTAAAGAATACAGACAAGTTTGATTGTATAAATTGGGCTGGGTATAAAGTCTGCTCAGATTTTTCTTAGAAGTTGTCTGACAGTCCAAGATTTTTTCAAGAAAAGTCTGAGGTGGACATAGGGGAAAACATTCAGAATTAGTTTTAATAAAGTGTCTTAATAGAAGATACCTGAAAAAATGTGAATTATGAATATGAAATGTAACTGCCAATTGCTCAAAGGAGGCAAAAGTACCATCAACATATAAATCATAGAAAGAATGTATCCCTCTAGTAGCCCTCCTATTAAAGGCCTCATCAGATATAGAGGGAATAAAGATATGATTCTTTGCCACGGGGGCAGCAAATGATTGTCCAATCAGCCCAAGAGACCGTCTACACTGATTCCAGATCTTAATTATTTGAACAACAATAGGATTGGCTGAATATGAAGAAACTGAAATGGGAAAGGGCAGCTGAGAGCAGAGAATAGCCATAGGAGAGCTAGAAACAAATGAAGCTTTCTCCATAGCCACCCAGCTCGGCTCAGGAACATCTCCCCTTATCCAAAACAATATCGCATTAAAGCGATAATATGCAGTTTTGCTTGTTTTGGGCTCCCTCTGGTGTCCGTTTTAAATTACTGCATTAAACAAGTTACCAGATCGTTTCAGCTTCTAAACGCCAATATCTACCTGTTGAAATGTCTCCTCAGCCTTCATAGCTTTCTACAGGAGCGATTATTTACTCTTTCAAAGAAATCAGCTGTGTTCAAGCAGGGAGAAACTGAAAAAAAGCAGGAATCATGAGCTAAAAACACTCCAGCGCTAGCATAACAGCTAGCCACATTGGGTTAGCCTAACCCTTGTGAGACACGTGACTTCCTGGACACGTGACTTCCTGGACACCGTGACGGCGACGGAGATCTTGCAATCGTGGTTTTCCGGCTGTAATCACCAGATGGGGCTAAGTGACTTTTCATTAACTTTGTAAAGGGTCATATTAGCACATACTGGCTCAAGGAAAAGATTTAAAAATATGAAAAAGTTGCATATTATCACATTAATGTTAGATGCCCAGTAATAATACATGAAATTAGGGAATGCCATGCCCCCCAAATCGTGGGGTAATTGTAACACCTTTTTATTAGCCCGTGGATGCTTATTATGCCACACAAAACTTGAAAGTAAACTATCCAAGTTTGAGAAAAAAGATTTAGAAAGAAAAATTGGCAGACATTGGAACAAATAAAGAAATTTTGTTAAGATATTCATTTTAACAGTGTTAATCCCCCCCCCCAAAAAAAAGACAAGGGAAAGGATTTCCATCTGGAAATATCCCGTTTAACAGTTGCTAACAAAGGATTATAATTAGTCCCATATAAATCTTTGAATTTACATGTGATCCAAATGCCCAGATATTTAAACTTATCATGACTTATTTTAAATGGAATAGAGCTATTAGGCTGTCCCTTTAAAGGAGTCACAGGCATCAATCATTTCACTTTTCTGAACATTAACCTTATAGCCTGACAGCCGATTAAATTTATTTAGCAGAGTCAATAACTCAGGGATGCAAGAAGGCGGATCAGAAAGAAATAGAAGCATATCATCGGCATAGAGAGCGACTTTATGTGTAATTCCCTGACGTGAGATACCCTTATATCTATATTTTGCCGTATGGCAATGGCTAAAGGTTCAATAGCAATTGCAAATAAAAGTGGAGACAGTGGGCATCCCTGTCTGGTACCCCGACTCAGTTCAAAGTAATCAGAAATATTATTATTAGTATGGACAGCTGCCAATGGAGAGGAATAAAGTAGTTTTACTCAAGCTACAAATTTGGGCCTAAACTTAAATCTCATCAAAGTTTCAAAGAGGTATTTCCACTCCACCCGGTCAAATGCTTTTTCAGCGTCTAATGAGAGTACCACTTCCTCTACCTTTTGATTGGGTGTAGTGGGCTTATATAGAATGTTAAACAGGCGTCTAATATTGAAAAAAGATTGCCGACCCTTTATAAATCCTGTCTGATCAGGTGAAATAACTGCAGGAAGCACCTTTTCCAGGCGCAGAGCCAGGATCTTTGCAAAAATATTGACATCTACATTTAAAAGCGACACCGGTCTATAGGATCCGCAGCATAAGGGATTTTTTCCTTTCTTCAAGAGCACAGAAATAATAGCTTGATTCATAGTTGGTGGAAGTGACTGACCAATTAAGGATTCATTAAATACCATTAACAACAGAGGTGAAAGTAGTCCATAAAATTTCTTAAAGAATTCGGTTGGAAAACCATCTGGTCCAGGAGATTTATTGCTTTGCATAGATTTAATCGCTGTGTCAATCTCAGACACAGAGATTTCTTTTTCTAGATCCTCAGCCATTTCATCTCTCACAGAGGGGATATCTATACCATCAAAAAAGGCTTCCAGATCATCCCCAGTAGCGGTGGGTTCAGATGAATACAGCAATTGATAAAACTGACTGAACCTTGAATTGATCTTTTCATTGTCTAAGTATTTTATTCCCTGATCGTCATTTATAGCTGGAATTCTTTGAGCGGTTGATTTTTGTTGTAACTGGTGTGCTAGCAGACGTCCTGTCTTTTCTCCATGCTCATAATGTTCACTACGTGATTTAGAAAGTCCATATTCGGCCTGTCGAGTCGTCAGAATATTAAATTCGGTTTGGAGCGCTAATCGATCCTTAATCAAAGTCGATGAGGGAGAGCGACTTAGTTCTTCATCTACTTTCTTCATCTTGTCTGTCAGCCATTCCAGTTTTTTGTCCCTTTCCCGTTTCTTATTTGCATAATAAGAGATGATTTGGCCCCTTAAATAAGCTTTCAAAGATTCCCAAACTATAGAAAATGACATTCCGGGTGTTTGATTTATTTCAATGAAAATTTTTATTTCAGAGTTTATGAACTCAACAAAACTTTCCTCTGAGAGGAGTAAAGAGTTAAAGCGCCAGGGGCAGTACTCTGGGCGTGAGCTCGGGATGTTTATTTTCATGCTAATTGGACCGTGGTCTGAGACAACAATGGCGCCATAGTCACACTCCTTCACCATGTGCAATATTCTAGTATCTAAAAAAAAAAATCAATTCGTGAAAAAAGTTTTATGAACTGATGAAAAAAACGAATACGCTCTGGAGGTTGGATTATGAAAACGCCACACATCGATCATCCCATATGAGTCCAAAAGATTTTGAATTGACTGAGCGGATTTTGTAAAAGTAAGTTTTCCAGTAGTGCTCCGATCCAACGATGAAAGCACACAGTTAGTGTCTCCGCCCATTATGACGTAATGCTGTGCAAGATCAGGTAATTGAGAAAACAACCCAGTGAAAAAGGCGTAATCATCCCAATTTGGAGCATACATCGAAACCAGGACGACTGGAAGAGTAAATAGTTCCCCCACTACAATTACATAATGCCCAGCAGAATCCTTATGTACTCTTGAAGCATTAAATTGTACATGATTACCCATTATAATTGCTACCCCCCTTGATTTAGTGCTATAAGTTGATTGAAACACCTGACCAGTCCATTTTTTCTTAAAGTGTGATTCGTCTGCTGAACATATATGTGTTTCTTGTAAGAAAGCAATATCTGATTTAAGCCGTTTTAAATTTGTCATGACTTACTTTAATGGGTTATTAAGAGATTTAACATTCCAACTCACGCAGGTTACCGCACATCCAGACATCTGACTGTTCTTGATCTTATTGATCATATTAAACATGTTAAATACATACACATAAGATGGAAACCATCACTCATGTAACAACAAAATAAACAATAAATAACCCAGTTCCATATAGATCCAGTGTAGCCCCAACCCCCTCTCCCACTAAAACCTGGAGATACATACCCTCCCAACGAAAATCCACACATCCCTGTGCTTGTACGTAGAGACCAAGCCTCCAATCCCCACCACCCGGGCTCCCTATCGGTCCCCCAAAACAAAACAAAAAAAAACACACACACACACAAATAATGCAAAAAAAACACACAAAAAAAGATAAACTGATCAGGATTTAATATACAAAGGCATTTCAATAATAGCCCCAACGCTGTCCCGTTTAATAATGACAGAAACAGTAACAATGAAGATAGAATGAAATCAGTCCCGCCCCCTTGTCCCAAACAAAACTCGCTAGGTATTCAGTAGATGCCACTCAAAACAAAGTCATCACCAGAAGTTCGTTCTGCAAAAACAGTATATAATGAAACCACCTGACCTGTACATCTTGTGCATTGCATCCGCAGCAATAGTTATGGAACCTTCAGTTTTCCGATCTGGTAGTTATATTTTCCTTCACGTATTTCATGGCTGCCTCCGGATCATTGAATATTTTATCTTTCCCCTTATGGGTCACACGGAGTCTTGCCGGAAAGAGCAGACCATATCGCACATCCTGCCGACCTTGAAGAAGCTTCCTCACGTCTGTAAACGCAGCTCTAGCTTTGGCTACTTTTGTTGTAAAATCCGGGAATACTGCAATCGATGTCCCGTTGTAGCGAAGCTGGCCTCGTTTACGTGCGCGGGTCAGGATCTCCACGCAGTCTTGATAGTAGTGTAATTTCACCACAATGGCTCGAGGTTTCTTACTCATTTGTTGAAAAACTCGATGAGATCGATCCACTATTGGTTCTTTTTCCAGTTGCAGTACTTCCTTTAGCATTTTAGCCACTTCTGCGGTTGAACTGGATCCAGGGCTCTCTGGAACTCCAAGTATCCGAACGTTGCTCCTCCTAGATCGGCCTTCAAGGTCCTCACACTTCTCCTGTAACTCCGAGATCTCCTTCCTTAGTTCCCCCACTGTATTTCGCAGGGAGACCACCTCCTCCGACCAGGTAGACATCCCATCTTCTACCTCCTTAATGCTCACTTTTATCTATTCAACATTAGAATGGAGCCCAGCTGCAGTGTTCTGCCATTCGGTCTTCATTGCCTGCAGCTCTTTTTTTAATGAAGTTGAAATCCTCCGCAAGGCCACCTTTCAATTCTACTCTGAGTGTTTCCACAAGTTCAGACTTCAGTGCGTTAATTATTTCTTCCTTCAGCTTTAATATATCCATCGTACTCGGGTTAGAAGTTGGTAAAGATGGGGCCGGATCTTCCGCGGCTTCGGGATTTTTCCGGTCCTAGGACACGCCAGCCTCGGCGGTCGCGGAGCGTGTATTCTTGTTCTTTTTAGAATTTGTTGCCATTCCAATTCTTTGTGTTCAAATCAAAGCGTTTAAGCGACAAGTTTGTAATGAAAGCTGGACAAAATTGCCACTTATAGGGGGAATCCTACGGGGAGCTGCCACGGGTGTCCTACGCCACCGCCACCATCTTGGTCTCCTCCAGCGTTTAATTTTCGACTTGTTTTAACCCAACTGACAAACTAAAGTCTAGTCACAGCAGAGCCAAGGACCAAGGCGGATTAGTCTTCCAATTACATCTTAGCCCAGGCATGTCCAAAGTGTGTCCCTCAGAGTGATTTTGTGCAGCCCTCAACTTCCTTTCAAGAATGGTAGCAAAAAGTCCTCCAGCAGGCAGAGAGCTGATGGCATTTTTATAACATGAAGCAGAAATACAAAAAATATAGAAAATTACATTTTAATCTTATTAAAATGTAAAAAGTTAAGTCCAATACAAAGTATGTGTCTTTTATTCAGCAGGTTTTTCTTTTAATTGAATTGTATGGGAATGGAACCACAAACCCTCACTGACTTTTACTAAAAAGCTGACCTGAGAGCACCTTTTTACATCTCAACAGTTTACACAGATTTACAGATCCATCTAGGGATGCAGCGATATCACTTTTTTCATACCAGTACAATACCGATACTTAGATCTGAGTACTTGCCGATACCGAGTACCAATACCGATACTTCTACCCCACAAAAAAATGCAATGAGTTGGAAGACAGGTTCTATTTTCTTCTCTGCTTGTTACAGCAAATGAGGGAGAATTAGATCAAAAAAAAATATATATATATTAATAAAATGATCCCAATACTAAAATATTTAGTGAAAAATAACAATTTTCTGTGAAATTATTGCAGTTTTCCACTCCTAAACACACTGATCCTCTTTAGCTCAACAGCTCCCCCTAGCCACCAATCTAGAAAACTACAACAGAACTGACAAGTCAGTGAAGCCGCCTTCTGACCGCAGTCAAAGCATTGGTATCAGGTAACTTTAACCAGTACGAGTACATGTATCAGTATCGGGCTGATACCGATACAGGTATTGGTATCGGGGCATTCCTAGATCCTTCTTTACAAAAAATAATACTAATAATCCCAGAATAATTTTTTTAATATAAGAAAATCTGTTGGAGGGGGGTGGCCCATGAATAGTTTAAACTTGGTGATTTTGGTTGGTACACCCCTGGCTCCGGCCTTCATGGGGTTTAAGTCATGTCTCTTGGTTGTTCTGCTCTTAGTTAAAGGTTCTAAAGCTGCTGCTGCTCCCCAGTGTTCTGCAGGAGAATCCAGCCTGCAATTTAGTGCACAATAAGAGTGCACGTAGATGGAGGTGGAGCATTAGAGCAGCAGCTGTAATGCCTCACCTGTGATAGTAAGTCTGTAAGTCTTGTTTTAGGCATTCAATTCTGATTGTTATACTGCCAGACAGGACAAGGAAAAGACTAAAACACAAACAAAAAAAAACAAATGCTCTATAATAATAATAATAATAATAATATCTTAAAGGTTATGATCTAAATTTGAGAATGATGTGGATTTTAACCATTACTTCCTTCATTTGTGTCTAACTTTGATCAAACTGACATGTAGACTTTAGTAAAAACTGTTTACCTAAATGTACTGAACTGTACATGATGCCTTATGAGTTCAGTTCCACAGATTGTTTCTACAGTCTGATTGGTTAGGAACACAGTGATGTCATCTTTCAGTAGATACCTGTCTCATCTGGAAGCCGAGCTCACACAGTGTTTATAGTTAACCTGTACATGTCTGTGGTTTTGTTGATCAAACACTCATTTCCTATAACGATAGGTTGCTCAGTTCGTCCCTGCTGCTTCTCCATCAAACTGTCACGTTTTCATTTCAGACACATCATGTTGCTTCATACCAAACATGAGCAAAGAGACAGAAACATGATTAGAGATCACCAGATCCATCTCCCATTGGTGCATGCTGGACTTGTTGGTCAAATGTCCATAAATCATAATTCATGACCATTGCTTCCTGTTCCATCTGTCCACATCCCTCTCCCTCCTCTTTCCATCTCTCTGTCTGTCCATCAGAGTCCAGTCTTCACTTTCAGCCAATCAGAGGTCACCTCCACCCCAACTTCCGCCTCCAAAGACTCCAAAGCAGGAAGTGCCACCAACCCCAGGCCCGCCCGTCCAACTCCTGACCCGAAAACCCAGACCTTGCCCTCCAAGGGCCCCTCTGAGCGGCCCCAGCTCCACTCCATGAAGTCCCTCCCTCTCCAGACCCCACGCTCTCCTTCCCCTTCCCCCTCCCCCATCCTGTCCCCTACTCCACGCATATTCAACTTCCCCTCTCCATCCGTCTTCAGGTCAAAGAATGTCCACTTGTCCTCTTACTCATCTGCTGCCCCCCCTCCTGTGTCGCAGGTCACGCCTCAGGGCTCGCCACTGCCCACCCCGCTCGGCACGCCTGTGCACCAAATCCAACACCCTTCCTCTACCACCCCTCCCTCTTCCTCTTCCTCCTCTTCCTCTTCAAGAGTGGATGGAGCGGGTGGGGCCTCTATGTCCCTCACCCCACCCTCCAGCCCCGGCGGGAGTGGAGGTTTGGCCGCCTCAAGCTCCACCCACTGGAGAACGAGACTCAACTCATTCAAAAACAACCTCCTGGGCTCCCCACGCTTTCATCGGCGCAAACTGCAAGGTGAATAAAGTCTGGAGAAATAAAAACACAAGATGATGTTAAAATGAGTCCCACAGCTGAGGGCTGAAGCCACAGGAAGTCCCTCCAGGCTGAGCACCAGGATGAGGAGGACTGTGTGTTCCAGCCTGCAGCTGTGAGGAGGGATTTCTGCAATAAGGACAATTCAATTAGAGCCTGTCACCAGGATTCACTGCCTTTCTCTCTTTACTCCTCCCTTTAGTTCCTACATCAGAGGACATGTCAAGTCTGACTCCAGAGTCCAGTCCAGAGTATGTACTCTTTGTTTATTGGTCTGTGTTTTGTTGTTAGGGGGACAAGGTATGTCAGGTGAAGCACCTGGGAACCTATTCTTACTCTGCTTCCTTTAGCTCCGCCCAGCAGGTGAAACTGAGAAGTCACAAATAAATTCAGTAAATTAATAAATTAATTAATAATTAATAAATTAGTAATTTGGTTGAATATTATAGAAATCATGGAGGAGAGGAGATAATGTGTGTTCAGTGACCACTGGGCTGAGCTTTGTGGAGTGAATCAGAAGTGAGACTCTCTCTCAGTGTGTTTGGAGCTTTGTGTTACATTATGGGCCTCTGGTATAGGAGTTTAACACCAGGACTAGAAACTTTGTGATTGCTCAAACTGCAGTAGCTTTACCTGATGTTGTTTGTTTGTTTGTGCAACAGTTGGCTTTGGATCAGGATGTTAAAGTGAAATATTAAGACCAGAGATTCACCTAAAAGTCAGCTGGTGATCCAAATCAGCCAATCTGACACTCAAAAGGCAGATTTTTCCCCCTGTCAGTGAACACACCATCACCAACAGAAACAAAACATAAGACATTTTACAGTCTGTGAACTGATCAGCTAGCCTGGTAAACCAGACTATATATGTGGATATATCGTCTGGCCACGGTCCACTGAAACGACTCATTCATAGGGGCGGGATCAATGGTTGTCAATCAAACCATCTTCACATGCTATTGGGTAGCGCTAGAGCCATTTAGCAACAACAGGAACCAGCTGGTAGATTTTCCGTGTCCCGTCGGCAAAGCGGTCAATAAATCCTCTTTCAAAATAAAAGACTTTGGTGCCTCTATCTGTTCACGTCTTAGAGAAAAGCCCAAATCTAAATCGTCTAAGTTGATAATAAAGACGTTTCAAACGAATGAGGTTCACGAACTGCCGCCATGTTTAAATTTCGAGTCTGAGTGCTGACGTCATTGGCTAATCCCGCCCTCCAACCCGTTTAAGCATTGTGATTGGCCCAGTACGAGACTGACCGGACCAATCAGTGGGCTGCTGAGGTTACAATGGAGCGTGTCTAGACCAAAGTCTAGGCTACTGATCACTGATCAGCATCAGTTCAAGCTAACAGACCTTCAGTATGGAAGTCTTTACTTTGACAATCATAATTTTCAAGTTAATCAGGAAAAAACGAAGACCATCAGCAGCAGGTTAGAGCTGATCGGTATCGACACTAAGAACCAGAGTCAGTGCTTCTCTGTCTGAAACTGTAACTGAATCAGAAGTTTTAGAACAAACACGTTTCCTTTTATAAAACAAGGAAGTGTTTATAAGTGTTTTGAGTAAATAAGAGCTGTTCACGTGTAAATCATCACCACCGCAAAAGTGCTTGAATTTTGTTTTGGTATAAAGGTGTGAGAACCCTGTTACCATTGATTATGATTCTGGTATGATTCATATCTGTGGTTGGAGGGATCTTAAGGTGGATTATCTGAAGTAAGAGATGGAAAACAGCTGAGTGAGATTCTAATTTAAGGAGGTCTAAATGTGAACACTATATACTGCATTTACTTTTGGATCTGGTTACCTTATCCAGCTCTGAATCTTGAGTTGACTTGTTTTTATCTGATCATCTAAATGATGTGACTGAAAACAGGACATTTTGTTGACTAAAGGTGGAACTATGGACTCTAAGATGAGTTTCTGGGGTTTTTGTTGACAAGTTCAAATTAAGGAAACGTTTTCTAAACTCATGTTTGTTTTGCATAGGTTGCACATTAATGACAGTTTAATGGCTATATGTGTGATTCACTGAGTGAACTGGATCTGTTCTGTACTGTTTGCAGACTGGCCAAGAGGTCGTGGTTTGGTAACTTCATCAGTCTGGAGAAGGAGGAGCAGATCTTTGTTCTAATCAGAGACAAGCCGCTCAGCTCCATCAAGGCGGACATCGTCCACGCCTTTCTCTCCGTGAGCGGTCAAGCTTTGACCTTCTTCGTGCCTACAGCACTCCTCTCAGCACTAAAGGCAGTGATTTTGAGGCTCGATCTTCTTCTTTTCCACAGATTCCGTCCCTCAGCCACAGTGTGGCATCTCAGAACAGTTTTCGGGCAGAATACAAGTCCTCAGGTGGTCCCTCTGTCTTCCAGAAACCTGTAAAGTTCCAGGTATGATTTCATCCTCTGACATCACAGGGCTCACAGTTTAATAACATGATTCTAACACATCTACAGCTCTCTGTCCTGAGCTAAAACACATTTAGGGAAGTTGGAATCACTTTGCTTTTACAGTTGATTTTCAGGTTTTTTTTAGCATTTCTTTTGATTCTCATATCAGTTGTGAGCTCTCGCTGTCAAATCATCACTTTAATAACGTTTAAACAGGCTGTGGCTCAAATATTTGACTTGTTTCTGCAGGTAGACATCATTTTCTCTGAAGGAGAGAGGGAACGAGAGAGGGAACGAGCAGAGAGAGAAGGGAAGGGAAAGAGAGAGATGGGCATCTACAGCGTCACCTTCACCTTACTCACAGGTGAGAGGCTGAAACCAACAGGAAGGAGGAAGACTGGAGCCTCAGGATCTGGTTCTGGACCTAATTCAGGACCTGGTTCTAGACCTGGTTCTGGACCTGGTTCTGGACCTGATTCAGGACCTGGTTCAGGACCTGGTTTAGGACCTGGTTCTAGACCTGGTTCTAGACCTGATTCAGGACCTGGTTCAGGACCTGGTTCTAGACCTGAGTCAGGACCTGGTTCTAGACCTGGTTCTGGACCTGATTCAGGACCTGGTTCTAGACCTCATTCAGGACCTGGTTGAGGAACTGAGTCTGGACCTGATTCAGACCCATCAGGTCTGATTCTCTGTGACCTCTTTGATCTGCCTGATGGGATTGAACCAGACATCTACAGTGTGAAGAACAGGTTAAATTTCTAGCACATGTTGCCACGGTAACATACCCAGGTAATATTATAAAACCCCAAACCTGAAGTGACCTAAGCTGCTGATCCTGATCCTTCTTGCTGTCTTGTCCAGGTCTCTGAGGACCAGAACTAAACCTGTTAAACTCTGGTAGTGTTTTAATAAAGCTCTGAACCATTAGACTGTCTTTTCTTCTGACACACATTCATGAAGCGCTCCAGGTAGAACTAAACTCTACATCTCAAAGAGTCACTACAGCTCTATGTTTACAGCTGTAAACATTCATATAAATATGACATTTCCATTCATTTATTCACTCACATGTTAGATTCCAACTAGCTTGTTTTTACTGCCCCCTAGTGGCCACAAAATATCCTGCAGAGCTAAAAGATTCTTAAAAGTCTGAAACTTTGAGGCAAACATTCTGATCAGCTCAGTTTATTGTTTTAATTCAAGATTAATGCTTGAATGAAGCAATTAGTGGGTTGAGTCAATAAAAACGTAACCATGTTCTCTGCTGAACAGCTGATTCTGCTTGTTTGGTGTCATTTGATGGAGTGTGTGACTGAAGTCATCTCACAGGACAGAGAGTTCCACATATGGTGATCCATTACTGTGTGCAGAATCTCATCTCATCTCTCTCTGCTCTGAGATCATCTACTGATGATGAGCCTTGTTTACCCAGAGAGGAAGATGCTGTCCCAAACCACCATACTGCCTCCACCACAAGCTACTACCTATCAGTGCAGCAATCAGCACAGCCTCCTGTTTCCCCGCACTCTGACTCCACAGTCCATCCTCCATAAGCAGAATCTGGACTCATCACTTCTTCAAACTTCATCCAATCAGATGAACACCAAACTAAAGTCAAGAGCAGAACCAGCTGTTTGGTAGAGAAGGTTTTCACATACTCAACTCTGCCTCTCAACTTACAAATACATCGTCCTCATAACTTACAAATACTGGCAGTGCAGCCAAGGAGTAATGGTAACGAAAAGGAAATAATATTTTAGTATTTTATAAAGATTTTTCTTTAAAAATCTCTGAGTCCATGGTTGGTGTTGGACAGCTGTGTCTCAGGTGGGACAGTGGTTTGAGATTCTGAGGGATGGAGGTCTGATCCTGGCTGTAGACCCCTGATTTGTGAATGTGTGGTTGTTGTGTATAATTGCTGTGAGCGCTGTAGAAAAAGTCCAGTTTATGTTTGTCTCTGTAGTTTACCCCTCCTTCAGGAATAGCTCATTCCTACCAACTTTAAAAGTTCTGAAATGGATCAAAAGTTACTTTACTGAATTTTCAGCAGCTCAGTTTCAGGGCATGTATGAATTATGTGACATCACTTTGAATGAAGTTGATGTGACAATGCATAATAAAAGTCCTGTTCTCCCTCCAGGTCCTAGTCGCAGATTCAAGCGAGTTGTGGAAACCATTCAGGCTCAGCTCCTCAGCACCCATGATCAGCCTTCAGTTCAGGCACTAGCAGGTGAGCAGCCCCCACGCAGTGAGACAGGAGAATCACAAATCCATCAGTCCACATGGAGGGATCAGAAACATTCTGTAAAGTCAAGAAACACAGAGCTTTGTGATGTGAGTGGCCCTTCCTCAGAATAACAAGCTCTAAATAACAGTCGCCATTTTAAAAATGAAAATAATCGCTTGATAAACATCTTTTGCAAAATGGATGGATACAAAAAAATCACATATAAATGCACATAGAAACTATCTGATTCATATTGACACAGAATCAATACCCAGCAGTATTATATGGTACAGTAGTCTAGTAAGTCTCATTGGCTGTTCGAATTCAGGGGTAGGATGCTTATGAGGACGCATTTTGAGGCCGATGACGTCACAGCGCAGCGACGAGTGCTGTCTGAATTCGAAGGATACTCATCCATGCGTCCTCAAATGCGTCCTCGCTCCACCCCAATTTTGAGGATGGGTCTGGTGTATCCTCGCTGGCCAAGGCTATCCCAGGATGCTTTGCGTGCCGGCCGTGGGATTCTACTTTTTTTTCTCTTCTCAACTTTATTGAATTTACAACACAGGACACAGTTGGATTCTACTGGTTCAATTTTGCAGCAGTAGCAGAAAAAAACCAGAGAGCAGTTCAGTTTTAAATGTCAGTTTTTCAAAAGATTATACAAAACTTGTGTTTAGGAATTTTTTGCTTATCTTTATATGAAGTTTAATAATAAAAATCTCCACAAAAGAGGTTGAATGTTTTATTTTTCACGTTATTAAAGACAAGAAATCAATGTAAGCTAGCTTGAATGTTTTAAATGAAAGTTTAGAAAAGAAGTCATCATAAAAGAGCTTAAAGTGTTTCTTTAGATCCATTTTATTAGCTTTAGCCTGCCTGTTGGCGCTGTCACGGTTGCTAAGCGACTGGACTGAGGGGCGGGGATAAGTATGAGGCTAGACCGTCTGAATTCAGAACCGTTTATTTCCGGTCTTAGCGGTCGAGCAAGGACCCAACCTAGGTAGACCAGCAAGTCCACGTCCTCAGAAGCGTCCTACCCCTGGATTCGAACACAGCCATTGTCTCACCACACCTCACCTCACCTCATCTCACCTCGTCCCATCTCGCCTCACTGTGCCTCGCCATGCCTCACCTCGCTTTCTACTGCTCATCCAAATCCGCGTCACAGAGGCAGCATTCCAAGTAGCAAGAAATTAGTCTTGGCATTACTGCAAACTCACAGAGGCTTTCAGGGACAGGTTCAGCTGTCAGAGGATGGCCGAGACTGGAGAATCTTCCCAGAAGTAAAGTTTAAATACAAAATACGTTTAACTAATCAAAGCCAAGAAAAGTTAAAGGCATTACCAAACTTCTCCAATCTTCCACTGATTCTCAGGAGAAATCCATGATCTAAGTTCATTAAAGATCATTATTAATGTACTGATATTACAGTTTTTCTCAATTGCTAAGACACATTTCTTGAAAACTGCTCTCCGTTTCTCCAAAGTTTGAACACAAACCCAATTTTCAAGCTAAATTCACAAAATTTCAGACTCGACTTGCAAAACCCAACTTTCACCTCAAAACAGTTCAGTCTCTGCCCAAAACTGAACTTTGTTGTCAAATCGTGCCCCGAGTCAATCAAAAATGATAAACACTAAGAACAGTCACCAAACACTACGTAGAAACATAGAAAACACAACGCTCAGTACATGAATCTGAGAAATACATGTTTATTGTTCACTGTAGGTGAAAAGCATGTTGTAAAACAAAAATAACTGAGCATTTAGCTCTGGTACAAAAAGACTAAACGGAAATCTGGTGCATTTACACGTAGCTCTGGTAAAACCAAACAAATCTGATGAGTTTGCTACTGGTGTAGAGTAAGACCATGTAAAAATAAGGTACAAAAATATACAAATACTATAAGTGCATGGTGGCGCAGTTGGTTAGCACTGTTGCCTCGCAGCAAGGAGGTCGTGGGTTCGCGTCCCGGCTCTGCGGCCTCTCTGCGTGGAGTTTGCATGTTCTCCCCGTGCATGCGTGGGTTTCCTCCGGGTACTCCGGTTTCCTCCCACAGTCCAAAGACATGACTGTCAGGCTAATTGGGCTGGTAAATTGTCCTTGGGTGTGAGTGGGTGTGTGGTTGTTTGTCTCGTTCGTCTCTGTGTGGCCCTGCGATGGACTGGCGACCTGTCCAGGGTGTCCCCCGCCTCTCGCCCCTTGACCGCTGGAGATAGGCACCAGCTGCCCCGCGACCCTCTGTGTAAGATTAAGCGGCTACAGAAAATGGATGGATGGACTATAAGTGCATTACTCAGCCACAGCATCATGTCTCCGTAATGGGTCAGGACACAGGACTTCATCCACATCACAGGACACATGTTGTCTGGCCAGGTAATGGAGGGGGGGGGGGGACTCATCAATACTGAATGTGAGAAAATAATTTTCTCTCATTCACTAGAATTGAGGGTTTTTCAATCTAGAGGTCCAGTGGGGTTTTACAGATGGGCGGGACTTATCAGCTCTACGGTTAGGGGTGCAACGGATCTTCATCGATCCGTGGTTCGTACGGATCACCCTCTATGGTTCGGAACGCACGTGGTTCGCGGTTCATGTAGAGCGCGTGCGTCGCTACATAATTCCCGACATTCTGTTCTCACGCGCTGTGAATCTGCAGATTATTCCCCTCTTAGAAAGGCGTTCGTTTTGCATCACGTATAGAGGTTAACTCTGTTGGCTTCAGCCGTTTTAGTACACCAGAACGAAGGATCGCTGATCAATATCCAGTCTCTGCTGCGCACGTGCGCGCGCGCTGCCTCTGATTCCTCCGTCTCTCTCTCCGTCAGCTGGAATCTTTCTGATAGACAAACTAGATTCACCTGTTTCTGTCTAAGATAACGTTATGTTGGGCTTTTATACGAGCTAATAAACGTTAATATAACCGGAGTTCAGTCAGCAGCACCTCGTGCGTCACGCCCCTCCGCAGCCGCCCCCCCCCAGCTGTGACCGCTAGTTTGACAGATGCAGGTCTGTGACCCTGAGGTGGCATATGAGTCTATCTCCCCCATTAATTTGTTTTAATATGATTCAAAACTTTATTGAAGCATCAGATTGACATCTTGAGTTAAATGCAGTTTGTATTTATGAGGATTGAGCATAAAAAAGTTGCTCAGTGTTTTAGAAAATAATGAGAGAACAAAGTTTTTTGTCTTTTCTTTTTCATTATGCTGATCCGAAAATTGATCCGAACCGTGACTCAAAACCGTGAACCGATCCGATCCGTGAGCTTTCTGATCCGTTGCACCCCTATCTACGGTATGATGTCATACAGTAATTGTTGTCAACATTTACATACTGTACTATAATATCAGAAGAAGGTCATTAGTTGTTCTCTGCTCTAAATCCTCAGACTGGTGGACACAGTGAATCTACTGATGTTCAGTTGTAGTCTTTGTCCCGCCTCCCTCATGCTCAGACCATGGACAAGAACATGGTCAATCACAGTAGCTCTGATGTCATCAGATATTACTGTTCTTTGTCTTCCTGACCACCTCAACCTCCTCTGACATGAATTCTTCCTCAGATTTCTGTCCATTGTAGGACCTCACAAACCAGTGCTCTGAACTGGTTACTGTGGATGTTCCCTTACATCATCAGACACAAGTGTGATCAGTTTTGACTTGTAGTGTTCAAGTGGTGAAAAAAAAAAAGATGAGCCCTTACTGAGTTTGTTGACCGGTTCCGTGGGTCTGGCAGCTTTGAGCAGGTTTTCTCTACAAGCTGAAGTGGAGATCTCCAGACTTGAAGTGTCGGTGTCCTCTGGGGAACAAAGTCACCGTTGGATCAACTGATAGCCCTGGATACTGGGATAGCCTGGATACTTTTAGGAAAAGAGGATAGCCAATGAGAGCTTGGGGAATGATGAAGGGTGTGTTTTTATCAAGGCCCAGACTTCAGTTTATTCTAAAGTCATATGTAGAATTTTAATTTACATAATAAATTCAATACTGTTATTATTAAACCAAGTATTACATGATCATTCGTGACTTTTCTCTAAAGGAAAAATATTAATAAAGTAAACCTTATTAATTTATCAAATAGAAATATTTAAGTTTAAAATTATGTATTTAACTAACCATTATCTAATGTTTAAATTATCAATGTTAAAAACTTTTGGTTAGACTTAGCATGAATAAAAATGCATTAAATATACTTTTTAATATCATTGACTGACTTATTCTGAGAAATAAGACAAAAGAAGGAATTTAAACTCATTACCAGGTGATGTAACTAATGATGAAGTTTAAGTGATCAACTCTGGATAATTTCACCTGTAAGGAAATGAATTCAGTGTTATACAGTAGAAACAACATTAAGTATTAGCAAAAGAAAAAGTCCAGTTTGAGGGAAATTATGATTAGGGGAGAAGCAGGCTGCACTGTTTAGACTGCAGTCTGCAGCTGTTTCTGTGTTATGGGTTTGAGCTGAAGGGAAGAAAATCAGGTTAAAAGTGATTCTGTCTTAAGGTGAAAGTGTGAATGGTTTAGAGTGGTCAGTCGGTCAGTCGACCTTGACTTTCTGGCCGCTACAATATTTTTAAATTTATTATTGCTGTCATTTTTATGTTTTTCCATAAATCAGCTCTTTTGGTCGTCTTTTACATCCATCTGTGGTTTTATGGACAACTTTTCAAAGCAACGGCTTAAAGGGACTATGAGTTAAGATTTTAATCAAAGTAATCATGCATGTTCAGATTATTTAGGTTAACGAGTGATGAAGCATTTTAAATCAAAAAGAATGAGTCCACCCATGTATCATTCCATAGTCTTGAACAGGCTGTGAGCTGTAAAATGTTCTGCAATTCGGGACCGAATTTCCCACGCTGTCCTACTGATGTGATGCCAACTGACACTGCTGCGCATTCTGGAAGCTAAAAAAGTAATAATAAATGTATATCCAGTAGGTGGCAGTATTGCACCGTTGTGTTGTGTTGCTGGTCAACGGCGGACTTCCTTCGTCTGAATCTGTGGTTTTTCTCATAATACTGGTGTTATTTTGGCAGCGTTTATGGAGCTGAAAACCTCTCTGATGGATTATAGGGGTTCACAGAGCTTAAAGGTGCTGTTATAGGCGACCGCACAGCAATCTGTGGAAGTGTATGGGTCTCGGCACGATAGGCCTCAAATCCCCGACTGTTTCCTGGACCTCAGTCTGCTTACAGTACATTAGAGGTGGTTCTGCTGCGCACGCTCCTCCGGGTCCATGATGCGGACTTGAGAAATCTAGGGTCATATATGCGGCGGGACATGATTCTATCACCCTAGATTTCTCAAACTCACCTCCGGGAGTCAGAGAACACCAACTGATTAAAGCTTTCAGCTATACAGGCAGCGGGGGAAGAACGAACATAGCAGCTAGCGAAATTAGCTCTGTCGGATCACCCCCGCTTTCGGACCCTGTGTGTGTGCGTGCGTGCGTGCCTGTGTGTGTGTGTGTGTGCATGTGTGTGTGGCGCAGGGCATTGTTTTACCATATTTAATTTTGTATTAATAAAATGTATTTTTATATGGAATCATGTCTCCGGCTGCCTTTGGTTGAACCCTTATGAGATAGTTGAGAAGTTTGTGCGTGCTCCCGTTCAAGGCTGCAGTTATTTGCAGCGCCAGGCGTGGCGATCGTGAGTTTTGTTTCTTATTCTTGACCCATGTCCCTTTAAGAAGAGCTTGAAACCTTGAGACTATCCAGGGTTTGTTTTTTGAACAAGAAACATGTTTTTTTTTTTCCATTTCCTCAAAAGTTGCATTATGGGAAAGATTTGGTTTGATCTAATTTACATTTTTCAACAGGTGTTTGTCACGTGATTGTTTGACTATTTAAAATGTTGACTCTGTTATTGAGAGCTTGTTAGTCTGAGGAAAGGCAGCAGCCTGAAGCGATGTTAATAATAAAACGTTTTGATGTTTCTGAAGCTTGACTGTGGATCTCTATTTCAGTAACTCTCACATGAGCCACATGAGTGTAGAGGAAATTGTTTATTTGACCTGTGTTGTGTTCAATGTGTCCTTTGCCATTTAGATGAGAAGAATGGCCAGCTTTCCCTCCAGCCCAGTGGTCCGTCTCGTCAGAACTCCCGGCAGTCTGAAGGTGGATCAGATCAAGGAGGAAGGGACCCTGTAGTTGATGGGGTGAGCACCAGCTGCAGCAGCAGCGCTACTGTCTTACAGCACCAAGAGTCGGGAAAAGACAAGACCAGACTCCTTCCATCCTCTAATGGAACACAGTCTCATTCGTGAAAAGAATGTTGCAACAGGGGAACAAGGTCGTCTTCTCCACTCAGTCTCATTATTTCCTTCCCTGTTTTCTGAAATCCTCCCAAAAGTCCCACTTTTGTTCCCTAGCAATGGGAAGAAGGGAAGAACTTCCTTGGAGGTCAATTAGGGATTTGTCAGAGGACCTCTCTGAACCTGCTGCCTCTAGGAATGTATTCTGTGGAGTCAAACCTCAAGGGCAGCTTCAACTCAGATATCAAAACTTCCCACCTCACTATAAAGTACAAGAAACACTCACAACCCTGGAAACCAGTCTACCCACTGCAGCAAGTCCAAAAGCACATGATGTTTCCATCAGGCAACTGTTGCTCATAGCAGGAAACCTCGACGTCAGCCTGGCTCAGGATGATGTTTGCCTCTACCTGAGCATCAAAGCATTCTCATTTATTACTTCCTGGTCATCCAGCACCATCATCTACATCATAACGTCTCCCACGAGGAGTCACATGGCTTTCCTCCACTCTCCACCCTCCACATATGGACAACAGTGTTAGCTCAAGCAAAGGAACAACCTGAGGACAAAAAGGCCAAGAATTATACCAGTCTTGATTGTTGAAAGTTGATTGTGTCCATTAATAATTAGCTAAGCTAACAGTGAGCAATGACCTCACCCAATCAGAGAGTCAGGAACAATCTGAGGAGGACTGAGGAGCACAAGAACAAAGAAAGAATGGATCTGCAGGGCCACATGTACATGTAGCTCTACATCCAGAGTTAGAAAGACAACTTTTCCTCGAGTGAATGAAGCCCCACAACTACTTATGAGTTACAATAATAAAGCTATGACACCACATTGCCTTTATAGGAGGAGAAACTGCTTGGATTCAGACCCATTTTAAGACCAAGGTCCCACCATAAGGACATGATGAGAGGGAGAAGTAAACAAGAGAGATAAAATAACAAGAAGGTCACAACTAAAGGTTCATTTTCTAGTTTGCTTTTAACATCATTAATATGTCTAGTTTGGTCAAGGATAGCTGTGGTTTCTCCTGCTCTACATGCTGGGTGTGAACCTTCCAAGATGGATTCTCAGAAAGACAGAGACAATGTGTTTTCCCACTAAATAAGGTACATGGAGGGCTAACATGAGGCTTTAGCACAATAACATCTTCTCACCATGGTCAGGTACAGCATCCCAATCAAACACTGGTTTTCTTCAGGCTTTTTATGTTCTGTAACAACTTAAAGCCTCAGCACCTCTGTGTTTACCTCTTGAGTGAGTATCTCACTGGGCTGGGACTGTGTGCAGCAAATGACCAATGACATGGGGTTCTTGTTTTTCTCACGGGTCACAGAAACATGCTCAGAGAATAAGATAAATGTTTAGTTGCAGACTCGTTGCGTTAATCTAGAGCTTGACTTGAATCAGTCTCTGGTCAGTTTTTGAGTAAGAAAGCAAAGAAACATGAGACATTTTGGTTGACGACCAAACTGTGAATAAAATGAGGATCAATTATGGTTACTTTTCTAGAAGATGCAATAACAACAAAGTGAGACAAAATAAACCTCAGCGGCTTCATGTCCAGTGGAAATCTGAACAAATACAGGTTTGAATAAATCATCATTTTCCTTGTTGATGGTTCAGTTCACAGATCTAACTACTATGTATGATTTAGATATTTGATCAAGGTATAAAAGTAAAAACACCCCATCTAAACAGTGTTTGTTTCTGAAAGTCAGCAGCCATATCTCAGATAGTAAAAACCCCATATTCACCTGTTAGCCCCACCTATTAGCCCATGTAGCTCATTTGAAACGTTATCTCCAGCCATGTTGCTCTGTAGGAAAACAGTCATGTTGTATCCTGATACCAACAACTCTCTGTGTTCATCTAGGAATTCAAATTGAAAATTCAATCATTCCTCAACTAAAAGGAACAATAAATAAAAATAAAGATTAAAGAAATGTGAAAATGCTTGAAATAGGTATGCAAGCTAGCTAAACCCTTTACTCAGCTGAAAGGACAAACGTAACATTTAACCTTTATGTTCAGTTTCTTTTGACGTTAAACTCAAATCAGATTTCATCAAAGGCCTCACTGTTTATCACTGTTTTCTGAAAAGAGAATTGAAGGGAAGACCAGGCCAGTAAAGGAATGTGAACTCTATACCTTTAACAAGACGGAAAACAAAAAGAACAAAAATCCTCGGTGTTGCTATTGCTGGAGGAGAAATGAAGCCAAACTAAAGGATGAGATGCTTCTATCATCTGTTCCTTTTCTCCAGCCTGTGTGTTATTTTTATCTTTGTGTTTAGAGGCTTAAAACAACCATATGAATGTCAAAAAAATGTTTTTTTTAACGGCTGCAACTTATTTTGCTCCATATGTTTCTTGATGATGTCACTTTTATAATGTATTTGTTTGTATGGGCTGAAATTGAGAGCTTTCTTTCTCCTGAACTTTTATTTTTTACCATTCAGAAAACGTCAGCGTTTTCAAGGCTTCTGGCTTCGTTTTGTTTGTGTTTCTAGTTTTGTTTAGATTTTGTTTATTTATCATATTTGTCACATAAGATATTTACCCTTTATGATGCTGAACCAAAACCTCACACACACTCTTCACATTCATGCAAAGGATTCATTCATTCATTCATTCATTCATTCATTCATTCATTCATTCATTCATTTATTAAATGTTTTTGACACAAAAATATTAAGATAAAAAGTTGCTGGAACGTTTCATGGATACATTGAATATGCGTGTGTGTTGCAAACACAAGCATGCACAAAGCACGCACGTGCACACACACACACGCACGCGCGCACACACACCTATTAAATGAAGTATTTCCGGCCCAGCTAACAGTTAAGAGGTTATTATTTGGTCATTTCAGTGCTCAGAAACATCTCTCCAGATGTGCACAATGCCCACAGAGACCAGTTAGATGTTCTACCTTTGGAACCGCTAGTTTATCCAGTAACATGGATCACTATGGAACACACCAAACTCCTTTCCTCTCATTGTTAGCTTTCTGTTTATAAATGTTAGCATGCTAGCATACATAACGTTAGCAAGTTCTGTAGTCTCCATACTGGTTTCAGTTCTGGTCCAGGACCAACATTGTAACCTTCCAATCACATTGTAGTGATGTCACTCCTTCTGATGTGAGCTCTGCTGGTATCGTCCTGTATTGACTCTCAGGCTGTAACAGCTGAGAGCATTTAGACCTAATGTAGGCTGGGAAAACATCTGGAGGATTGTTCTGGACACCTGCTGAGGCAAACCGGAACCTACTGTTGTATAGTCAAATTGTTCCCAAAGTTTTTATATTTTGATTAGCAAAATAAAAGTCTTTGAGGCTCCTTAAAGTTTGCTAATAAGCCACTTAACAAAGAGCCATGTTTACTAGTTCTGTGAGTTTTCACCTGTCTTCTGGCTGCAGTGTTGGTCACAACCAAATGTTAATGTCCAGGACTGAAATTAACAAGACAAATATAGATCAACAAATACCTACCTGACTTTCAGCATCTCATCAGAGTCACATTCAACAGAAATTCTAATTAAAAAACAAATCCTTTGGAATATTTTGTTCCACGCAGTCTAGCAGAGACCCTAGAGAACTCTTTGTATTGCCTTTGGAGAATTTTTTCTTGCAGTAAAAATGAATTTTCACTCTGTGATTGATTTGATCTTGAGTTTCATCAGAGGCTTTCTCCCCATCCTGGAGCTCCAGCAGTGCGATGCTCATGTTGAAGGTCCAGAGGTCTCACACAGAGAGGCTGGTTTTGATGTGGACCTGTTCTAAACCAGACTCAGGACAAGGATCAGCTTCTCTCCACCTTTAGAACACAAAAAACAGGAAAACCATATTTATCTTGTACATCTCCCCATTTCAACTCTTTGTATCCCCCCCTCCCCACCTGCACATATCTTACTCCCTTATATAATCACCTACTTATATACATTTTCTACTCTGTATTCTTTGATGCAGATGCTGTCTGTCTCCATTGTATTCCATTCATATCTATGTAACGTTCACTATGTTTTATTGGCTCTAGTCACCATTACTGCTCATTCTTTTTCTGTAGTGATGATGCTATAATCTCTACTGCTCTCCATCCTCGCTCCCTCACAGAACTCCCCTCCCCCTTGCCTCCATCCACACCCCTCCCCCACTTCACACAATAGAAAAATACTTTTTCACACTAATTAAATGAATGACATCAGTTGGAGTAGGAGGTGTGTGGAGGGGCGGGAGAGCAGCCCACATGACTAATGACGACGACGGCAAAGAGAAATGTCTGTAGTTCAGTTACTAAAAAGAAAAAGTGCACTATTATGACTATGATTATTATTGCCTGTGAGAAATACTGTCCAATAAACAACAGCTGAAATCTTCTGGGTGTTTGTTGTCTGTTTTACAAGCAGGAAGATATTATTTGAGGTCAGCAGGGCAGTAGAGGGTCAGAGGGTCAGTCCCAGCTCTGTCCTAGTCCTCCTGTCATTGTGTCCCAATGGCAGACACCATGCCTGTCCTGTGTGAATGTTGGTGGTGGTCAGAGTGACCAACGACACAAAGGCAGGAATTATGTTTTCCAGGTCTGCACTCGAAACCATTTTCTGTATTTCTGAAAAGTTTCTTAACGGAAAGAAAAAGAAACCAGAGACAGATTTAGTTTGCATCAAAGCTTCAAACAGAATCAAAGTTAACTCCTAGATTTTGTACATTGGACTTTTCTGTTGAGCTAACTGCTTGTTGATGTTTGAATGAAGTTAAGGAGGTTCAGTGATCAAGGCATTCAGAACCAGAAAACTTCTAGCTAGTTACTCATCTTTGTCAAACAGAATAAGGGAGGCAGGGGCGCCGTAAAGGGGGGGAAGGTTAGGAAGATTCTAAGGGCCCACGACTTTTAGGGGGCCCAAAAAAGTCTCTTAAAAAATTTTTTTTTAAGTTTAAAAATCACAAGTACTTTACTCCTCAGTATTTTTGTTAAAATTAAGACATTAAGCAAACAATCATTTTGTCTTCATAAGATGTATATCAGATGTCACTACTTTGTTTATTTTAAAAAATTATTTGAAACCCCCCTCATATCGGCATGAAATGGTACAGTCCGCCCAAGTCAGGTCTCTTCGGCTGAAGGAAACACGGAGCTGGAGCAGACCAACCTCCCGTCAGAACCTCCGTGTTTGTCCCTGTCAGCTCCGGGAAGCTGCATAACCGTTGGCGTAACTTCTCTCCAGGACCTCGCTAACAACTTTAACACACGTGTATCCATTATCAGAGAGTTAGAGGCGTTTGGTCATAAAGTGAAAGTTCATCACGGGAGCGCGTGCATGCAGCTCCTAGAGCGCGCAGCTTCAGCTGTTTCTCAGTGCAACTCAATGGTTTCAGCTTCAATTTCAGTCAATCAAACACTAAAAACCACATTTATCTGACAGGACTTCAGCAGAGTTTTGCTGTCCTTTAACCTGACAGCTGTTTTCAGAGACTCATCATGTTGTAAATAGTTTTATGGTTGAAACCTGCTGATACGTTCAGCTGACTGATCCAACTCCTCCATGATTCAAAGTTACTGTCAATAAAGGATTTGTTGTTGTTTTTTTACAGGTGACAAGATTAAAGCATTAATATATTTTTCTCCACATAATTTACCTTAAAAATACTTTATTTTCCACATCACAACATTGCAGATTAAGTTCTTAGCAATAAGTTAAATACCCCGAAATACTAGTTTCACCTAAACATGATGCAAAGAAGCCAGCATTCTGTGATGTGTATAATGACATTATACAGAACTATTACAAATAAACATAAATGGTTATTTTTTGTGATAAACACATTATTTTTCCACACAATGACGATTATATGAATCAGTAACAACTTACAGTCTGTGTTGGATGCTGGGCAGGTTGAAGCATTGTTATTTAGTCTGTTAATGTTACAGAAATTACTGTGAGATTACTATTAGAGCCTTTTTAAAGGAAATAAAGAAAACCTTCCACTAAATACCTTGAAATCAGATGTTTTGATGCTGAATAAATTATGGGAGGTCTCATAAGTGGCCATTTGTTTATGTAGCTTTTAGAACACAAACCAAAAATTCCAGTGATTTTCAAAGAATTCACCAGAGAGGTCAATGAAACAAAATCTCCTGATAATTTTAATTAATAAACATGATACGATAACCTTGAACACAATAAAATATCAAATCTAGTGTTGATGATGGAGAACAACAGCCAATATCTCATATATATTATATATATTTTAAAAAATGTTCTCCCTTCACATCAGGGAGGGCGGAGCCCCAGCGCCCCCTATGGAGCCAACTTGAAATTTTTTCATGGGGCCCAAAATCCCTGGCGGCCCCCCTGAAGGGAGGACAACCTGGTGGGGCCTGGAGGACATAAACAGCTGAATGTCATCAGCATAGCTGCAATACAAGATGTCAGCAAAGCACTGAATGATGCCAGCTAAAAGAAGGACATAATAATAGAGGCTCCAGAACAGAGCCCTGGGGAACCCCACAGGTTAAGCAGGCAGTGTCCAAGGAATTTTTTTCTGTCCTCACAGAGATGTTGTGTTGGAGCGATATGAAGAGAGCCAGTCTAATTCAGAGCAGCAAGGACTTTATGTCATTTGTTACAGTAGGACTCTGTTGAGCTGCAGTCCATAAGTCCAGAGACGGCCTTAAATAAACCCCACCTCATTATGATTTTGTCACAGTTATAATTAGGTCAATGAGATAGTTGTGGCCATCTCTCCCTTTAAAGATATTAAAATGTGTTTCACTATCCCTTAAAGAATGTTTTCCCTTTTTCATAAGATAGGTTTTTCAAGGGCTCTGATCACATGGTTAGAGAGGCTTGTTGTCTGTCACACCATGAAAGCACATTCAAGACTTCTGTCCTATCTTGGAATTGTGGTCCTTCCCAAAGACAGTGTTTTATGTGCCCTTTGTTTCACAACACATATATTTGGGACATTGGGGTCAAATTAGTTTAGCAAAGTTGGTATTAAACTCTATGTATTTAAATTGGGACTTAATAGATTGCATTTAGGATTTTAAACAGGCTCTCTGTCTGCCATTCTTGAACTAATACTGTGCTATTGAAGTCCTCACATCATGCACATCTTTTCTTCTCAATGCAAGCTCTACAGTAGAGCTGCCCATAATAATATCTGTTTTAAATACTTTGGATGTAAATCAAATTTCTGTCTCAGATGTTCAAAACTCATTAGTATATTTTTGTCAAACAGGTCAGCAACTGTACCAAGATCTCTGCTCTGCTGCTCCAGATGGGAGATTGGAATAGTACTGGTATTTCACCTGGATATTTATGCACCTCGTACTATACAGTAATTATATTTTTACTAAATTTTTTGTTTTGTTTTTTAGTTCTCTTGGTTCAGCTAACTAGTAGAGAGGTTGTGCAAACTTTTTCTAAATGTACTGATGTTTCAGAGATAGAAACAGGACAGGCGGCAGCAGAGAGACAGTTCGGTTTGGTAAGATTATTGTTCCAAATGAACTTACAGAAAATAGTTTTCACTTTAGTACAGAAGATGCCATAGGGGCTGAGAGGGCTGGATTGACAGAGAGAGGAATCCATAGCGACGCATCATCTTTTCGTGACGTCACTCACTGTCACTCACATGTGTTTTTTTCTATTTTCAGGCCAAACATGGTTCGTTTACCTCGAAGAAAGGGAAGTGACGTAACTCCTCTGCTCATCTATTGGCTGGGGATGTTTTTGTCACGTGTACACGCTTTAAGAGGCTCGCGCAGGGAGGAGCGCGCATCTTTGTTGGAGTTTGACTCAGCGGTCGAGGAGCTGCAGGTAGAGTTGTGTGTGTTTGTCTGAACGCTGCTCGGTCTCTGATGGACGAAGCCCGCTGTGGTGATGTGAATGGATCAGTTGGTGGTGAATGAACCAGTTTGTGGTGAATGAACCAGTTTGTGGTGTATGGACCAGTTGGTGGTGAATGGACCAGTGTGCGTTGAGTTCACGCTCCAGCGCGCTCCTCTTAAAGGGACAGTACATTTACCATTCAGTAATGTTCAGTGTTCGCTGTGAGGTAGATGGATGGTGGAGGTCAGAACAGCTCCAGGTGGTATAGTTAGTGATGGTGACCACTGCTAGCTGGAGGGAACAGGTCTGACTGGTTTCCAGCAGTCAGAGTGACTAGAGGAGGAGCCTCATTCCTGTGACGATCACATTCACCTTTACTCCAGCTGCATATCTAAAGTTGTCTTCTTGAATTTTGGTGTTTAGCAGTATAAACAGTAGGTCTGTGACTCGGATCAGACTGAAACACTTTGACCCTGAGAAACAACTTAGACGTATCTGTAGTCCTTGGTATCTAACTAACCCTGAGCTGGAGAGGATCTGTCATCTGTCACCTCATCTCATTTAGATTATTGTGTTTTTTTTCCGTTTGAATAAAAGGACCAGCCACTGTTTGTAACCGACACACATCCCACCTGTTTTAGTCTCTTACTGGTTTCAGAGTTTATGTTAAATTTGTAATCCTGACCTTTCTGAGCCTCCAGCCCACATCTCTGAACTTCTTTAACTCCACACCTCATCTGCCAGTCTGAGATCCTTTAGACACTGGAGACGATGGCTCCCAGGTGGTGGGAGGTGTTTTCTCTGTCTTTATGTTGCCTCTCATTTTATTGATTCCTTCTAAACCCAGCTGAAGACTCATTTAGTGCTTGAACTAGATTTGGTCTGTTTGTTTTTCCTTTTTACTTTAGAATTGATGCCTCTTGTGTTTTGTGTACACAGCAAAATCACCAGTGTGGTATAAACACCACCAGTGTTTAAAGTGCCCATGACATCGGTTTCCATGTTTTCTGACTTATCTATCATGTTGCAACGTTGAGTTCTCACCTTAAACCTTCCAGAAAGAGCAAAAAACGGCGTCCATCTGTCTCCTAGTCCAGCCAGTGAGAAGCTCTTCCAGATTTCAGACCCAGGTTTCAAACAGTTTTTTTCACTCCAGCCCGCTATGAGGTCATAGTGATCCGGACTTGCTTATATGGTAAATTCTCCTCCCACATGCACGTTCACGACAACTGGAGCGAGGCAGTGCCGCCGCCATTGCCCACAGACCGTGTAGTGTTTAGTTTCAGTTTCGTTTCTCTTTCACGCGACGGCACTGCCCCCTACTGCAGCAGAAGTGTCAGGCTGCCAAATAAGGAGAAACCCAGCAGAACCGGAAGGCGGCGCTTTCTTCTGATCTCTGAGTTGCTCGTTAGGAAATAATTACAGCGTATTTTGAGTTATAATGGTGCAACGCTAATCTAGAGGCATCAAAGATTACACCTGTTTAATATAAAGTGATTTAAATATGGAGTCACAGGCACTTTAAATCAACACTGAGAATGACTATTTGAATCCACTGGACCCAAATAGTCACTCTCAGTGTTGAGTTTACACTGGTGATTTTGCTGTGTACATTTGTTTTATATTTTTATTGTGAAGCGCTGTATCCTGTGAGATGTGCTGTAAACAAAGTTTACTTACTTATACGGGTGTGATGATACATTCATGATATGATAGGAAACTCAGAATGTTGAGTTTTGTCTCTCTTATTTTCAGTCCTTTTTTGTCAGCTCTTCAGTGCAATTCTGTGTTTTCTCCCCATTTTCTCTTCTTGTTAAAAAAGGTGGAATCCGTTCAGGCAAACTTCTCTAAAACCTTAAATCAGGTAATTAGTAGATGCAAAATTTAGCAAAAACTTTCCTTTTTCATAATAACAATGTGTTTAATATTGTAATAACTGTGTGAATATCTTCAGATGCACACACTGGGCAATATGGGCCCAAAATAGGTTAGATATTCAGAGTATTCTGACGACAATGATAAATCTGATAATATAAAAGTTTTCTTTATTATTATTTATTTGACAGCATAAATGGATTGCCTGAGAATAATCTATAAAAAAAAAAAGTATTCAGTCCTAAAGTATAAAAATAATTCTTCCTCTGTTCTTTGGACAAAAAAATGTAAAACATAAATAATATGTAAGTGTCTCACATTTACAGTATATAGAGCTTTTGTGAGTCATGAACTCCAAAGTGCTCTACAGTCATTCACATGTTTCCATACTGAGGCGGCTGGTGTTAGGGTCACTTTCGTGTACCGATAATGTCCATTGGACAATCCGAGATAACAGAAATATCCGGGTGTTTTAATATTGTGAGATTTTGTACGATGAGATCTCGTCACACCTAGAAAAACGTCCTTTATATTTATAATTCCAGGTGTGTTTGTCTCTTGAGTGCTGAGCTGGTTTAAAACCCTCCCTGCTCCGGCTCCAGCTGGTTCAACCAGTCTCACATTGTTTAGATATTTAGGTGTTCAACACAAAACTAAGATTCTTTTCTTCCTGGTATCAGAGTGAACTCAGTCTTTATCTTGCTTTAATAAATATCTAGTGTTTATTAATAACATGGCTGCCACTGATGGCTCTTATAGATTATTACATATCTACTAATCATTTATTCTGATTCTGATTATTTTCTTTCAGATGTTAAAATCAACAATTTTGGGGGGGGGGGGGAATTGGGGTGTGTGTGTGTCATTTTTACCTGTTAACTTTGGGATTTATTGTTTACTGCAAAATAATATCAACTCAAAATATTGATTCTTTTTGTTTTCCAGATTAAGTTGGCAAATGTTTCCTAAACTCAGTATAAATGTTTAAAATAATGAATATTAATAATAATACCTTTATTTAACCAGGCAAACAGATTAAGAACAAATTTCTTATTTGCAACTGTGGCCTGGCAAAAGACAATGTCTTTTGAGGGAGAAAGGAAAAGGGCTACAATATAAAAACAATTTAAAATAACATGAATTAGAAAAATTTTAAAAACAGTAAAAAGTTAAATTTACAAAAAATAATGAACACACACACACACACACACACACACACACACACACACACACACACACACACACACACACACACACACACACACACACACAAAAGCAATTTTATAAACACAAGATCAGAAGAGCAGCCATAAAAAATGAGGTGTCAGTCTAAGTGACAGCAGCAGGTTTCTTTAAAATGTTCTGTGATTGAAACGCTGCCTTTGAGATCAACGTGTCCAGTTTTTGGGTTTTCTGCAGGTCATTCCAGTCTCTGGCAGCAGCAGACTGAAAGGACAACAATCCTGATGCAGAAGCAGTTTTAGGAACTGTTAAAGGTACTGGCCAGAGGGAATTTTCCTTTTAATGACATGTGTAAAAAGTATTCAAATATCCTTTGGCAAAAAAACAAAATTTTTCCCAAGGCTGGATTTTAAGAAAAGCTACTTTTGTAAACGTCTCCAGAAAAAAAGACGCTATTTCTGTGTTTGCCCCCGCCCCGGCCACTTACGTCATACCAGGCATAGTTTTCAGAGCAAACAGGAAAAGGTTAAAACTATGTCAGAGAACACTTCATCAGAGTCAGATGTAGCATCATCAGAAACGTCTGCTAGTCAGTCAGAATTATCTGCTTTTATTCTGATGAAGACAGTGATTATCAGGTAAATAAAGATTTAGGAGATCAGGCGAACATGTTTGAGCCAGTTCGACCCCGACGAAAAAATTCGGTCATAATCTATTTTTATTCGTCATTTAGCCTAATAATAAAAAAACCTTGTATTTATTACATTTTTAATGGCATTTAATTTTCATTCATTTAAAATAATATATTAATTGTTCATTGGCCGCTTCATCCTCCACTGATTGTTGCGCTGCGGAGGTGAAGCGCTCTGAGTGACAGGTCGCTGCAGCGCTGAACGCTCAGAGATGAGCTCAGCGGCAGCAGACTGAATGAAGTGTGTCCGCAGACTGCTGGTCACTGAAGACGCCGTGCTGGCTTGTTCCTGATGCCAGCAGTGATGTTTAGAAAATCCGCAGCAGCCAGCAACATTTAAAAACGGCGATTCAGCGAACAGCATGAAGCGATCACGAACTGATTTTTAGACCCCATCATCTCTACTAAAGTTAAGCCAAATGGCTGCTCGGTTTGAAATCAACAACTCAATCACTGACAATTTGCTGCCTTTCATTTGTAAAGTTATCACCGTCCGCACAGAGCACAGATGATGGGCCACTGGAATGTGAAGGAGTGTTAGGGAAACATGAATATTCTGTCATCCAGATTCATCTTGTTTGCTTCTCTGTTGTAACTTTTGTGAAGACTTCAAATCAGCACACAAGTATGATGTATGTATGTATGTATGTATGTATGTATGTATGTAACAGTTTTTAAATTACATTTTGTTGTGTTAAAATTGTAGTTTCTATGTGAAGTCTTATTCCAATACAAAACAGTAAAATACATTTTTGAAAGTGGGTCAAATGTGACCCACTTTCAAGTTTAGGAATGTAAAAAGTAGCTTTCAGTGTTTTGTATTGGAAGAAGAGTTCATGTAATCCCCATAAAACTGGTACTCTGGTAAAAGAAACTGGTAAAAGTTTTGCAATCATAAACAGTGTGTTCATGCTGTAGCTCTCTTAGGGGCATGGTGGGGGGTGGAGTCAAGGTACATTTTGACGGGGGGAGTGAGGGGGGGCCCCCCACAGTCCATCTTGCCTAGGGCCCCCAAATACCTTGAAACGGCCCTGTGTGTGTGTGTGTGTGTGTGTGTGTGTGTGTGTGTGTGTGTACGCGCGCGGCCCACAGTCTGAAATAGTTTCTTAAATTAATCATTTTATAACTCAGCTCACCAGCTGAGCGGCCAGGTTTCCCGTCTCTAAAATGTGCATTTAATCCCAAAGTTTTCGGAGAAAGTGACGCACCTTTCAGGCCTGTTTTTTATAAATTAGGACGCTTTTTTTAGGATAATTTTTGGAGATGATGCTGCAGTTTTACAGGTCCCAGTGGGATATATAGTTGGAATCTGAGCTTTATTTTTTAGGTCCAACCTCCGATTAATAATATGGCTCCGATTTTTTTGTGCAGCCGTGCAGAAGGCATTTATACACCATTCTGACCACGAAGGTGAACAGAACTTAGCTAATCCTATTGTTTTCGACGGGAAGGTCTGGTTTTTTACAGATACAGTTGCCTCGATGAGCGTCATCAGTGACGTATGCGGAAAAACTTCTTCAAGATGAGACACGGGAATTTAGGCTGAATTGATTTAAATTTATGACAAATTTGCTGATCGACATGAAAAACTGATATCTGGTATTGCTCATATAAATAGTAAACTGTAGCTACATACTATTTATACAATTTTAATGCTTGGTCTGGCCAGTACCTTTAACAAAATCAGGTTTGCAAATCGAGTGTTGTATGCAGGGGATGAAAAATGCAACAGTTGTTGCAAGTAGGGAGGAGACAAACCAAGGAGAGTTTTGTAAATCAGGATAAACCAGTGGATTTTACAACGGGTGAACAATGATGCCCAGTCAAGAGAAGAATACAGAGAACAGTGGTGAGTTTTAAAAGGAGTATTTGTAACAAACCGGATGGCAGAGTGGTAAAGAACATCAAGCTTATGAAGCAAACTTCTGGATGCTGATCTGTAAATGACATCACCGTAATCAAACACTGGGAGAATGGTCATTTGCACCAATGTTTTCCTTGCAGATGAAATGAAAGAGGAACGCATTCTGTAGAGGAAACTGATTTTAGATTTAATCTTAGTCTGCAAATTGTTGATGTGCTTTGAAAAAGACAGAGTATTGTCTAACCAGATTCCCAGGTATTTATACTCAGTAACCTGCTCTAGAGTGGATGGTGCATGACCTTTTTTACCAAACCACATGACTTTAGTTTTAGATTTGTTTAACTGAAGATTCAAACTGGAAAGGGCCTTTTGTATCCTGTTGAAACGAAGCTGAAGTTGTTGAGAAACTATAGCACCTTCTGACCACCACCAACATTCACACACACTCACATTCACTCAGGCAAGTTGGGTGAAGTGTCTTGCCCAAGGACACAACGACAATCTAACCCAGCCAGAGCTGGAGATTGAACCGGTGACCCTCCGGTTACCAGACCGGCCACTCTCCCAACTGAGCTAATGCCGCCCCGACCAGGCTTGAAGTTCCTCTGGGTTTGTCACCACTTTACTGCTTCCCTCATTTGGCCTCAAATCACTGCAGCGTTGGATTATCTGTTGAAAGAGAAATCTGGCAGCAGAGCTGAAGTCCTTCTCATTGTTGTTTTTTAACCAGGAGCACTCTGTGTAGACGGTCTGTTGGGTGTACACTAGTGTAGTCAGTGATACAGTCTCACGCTAAACTGCAGAGGTTTACAAACGGGTAATATAGCATTTAATGCATTGAAGTGAATTTTTAACATGGTGACAAATGTCCATGATTGACTTAATTTGTCCATATATTTGTTCAGTGACCCCTGTGGCCCTCAGGCCCAGTGTCACCTTGTTCACTCCCAGTTTTAAGTCATCAGCTGTAACAAGTCTGCGTTGGTATCATGGACCCAGTGCTGCCAGTATCAGACAGAAACTGATTCTACTTTTACAAAAATGTAAACTGAACAGAAATATGAGAATACTGCATAAAGACAATAATGGAGAAGCTAAATATTTAGTAAATCACAATTTACTCATTAGCTTAATGGGTTAGAAGCAGAGTTCAGTCTGTTATTAGAACTGTAGAGTTCAGTTCAACATCAGTAATTAATGTAGATTTTTTTTGTTTCTGTAGCGATGGCGGAGGCCCACCAGGCAGTGGCCTTCCAGTTCACAATAACACCAGAGGGTATTGACCTACAGCTGTCCTACCAGGCCCTCAACCAGATCTACCTCTCTGGAGTCCGGTCCTGGAAGAAACGACTCAGCCGCATAAAGGTGAGGATTAAAGGAAGACGTGTTCATCTAGTCACTTATGGTTGGTTTTTGTACATCTAACCTCATTACGCCTTGATTCTTGCAGAAATCATAGTTGATGTTTTCAGATTTGTGTGAACACCTTTTCTCCAAATTTCCCCTGATTATCCCCCTGAACTGTTGAATAAACTGATCAGTTTGGTCAATGATGGAGTTAAAGTAGTAATGGAGCAGAACTCACCAAATATTCATAATTTAATGAAATTATGTGTACTCCTTGGGGCGGGGTTAAAGGTTTGTTAATGAACATGTTGATCAGAGGATGTGATGGGTTAGCCTTAGCTATGCCTGGACTAGCCCTCTCTCCAGTCAGTTGACTACTGGTGGTGTTGTAAACGGATGTAGAAGCATCAAGTGATGCCACAAACAGAAATAATCAATTTTCAGGGCACACTAGACCTTAGGGGCAGCTGTGGCTCAGCAGGTAAGGATCAGAATCCATGATTCCCTCAGACCGTGTTCTGAAGTGTCCTTGGGCAAAAACCTGAACCCTAAAGACACCAAAGGCCCTGTCCAGATGGCAGCACTGCTCCTCTGGGATGTGTCAAATGCAGAGAAGTAATTTGCACAACGGACAATAAAGGATGCATTATTATTACTGGTATTATTATTATTTGTTGTTATCTACTTTGAATATGTTTGGGAATGTATAAGTGGATCACCGCAGGCTTTGTATTGAAAGCATAAAGTTTTTGTGAGTTTTTCATTTTATTTAAAACCTAAAATATTTAGAGTTCACATTGTAGAGAGAGCAGACACCTGTTTACACCAGCAGGTGGCAGAGTGAAACTATTTGGTGATGATTAGAACTTATTAGCTTGTTTGATTATTCCTGGTACACTTTTCCAGCTGCAGCCAAGCTATACAGAATGATAGCTTGTCAGTTACCAACAACCAAAACGTTCTCTTCAGTCCCCGTCTCTAAATGGTAATCATTGTCTTTCCTACATGCAACTCTTTACATTTGGTTTCATTGACGTCCAGTAGTCACTCATTTGATCAGGACAAAGTTCTCAGTATCATTTAGTAGTCTTTGATAATCAACCATCAACAAAATGAGTCACGTTTAAAAGTAAAATTTATTTGTATTGCACCTTTCACAGACTCCTCCGTGAACCGTCACCTTATCGTGGTGGAGGAGTTTGAGTGCCCTAATGATCCTAGGAGCTATGTTGCCTGGGGCACTTGTGCCCCTGGTAGGGTCACCCATGGCAAATTGGTCCTAGGTGAGGGGTGAGACAAAGTGCCGTTCAAAAGACTCTTCATGCAAGTACAATCATCGAGCCAGTGTACCCGGCCCGGAGGGTTACCGGGGTCCCACCCTGGAGCCAGGCCTGGGGTTGGGGCCCGTGACCGAGCGCCTGGTGGCCGGGTTTTCGCCCATGGGGCCCGGCCGGGCCCAGCCCGAACTGGATACATGGGCTCATCCACCTGTGGGCCCACCTTCTGAAGGAGGAACACGAAGGGTCCAGTGCATTGTGGATTGGATGGCAGACCAAGGCGGGAGCTTTGGCGGTCCGATCCCCGGACACAAAAACTGGCTATTGGGACATGGAACGTCACCTCTCTGGCGGGGAAGGAGCTGGAGCTTGTGGAAGAGGCTGAGCGATACCGGCTAGATATAGTCGGGCTCACCTCGACACATAGCGTTGGCTCTGGAACCCAAGTCCTTGAGAGGGGTTGGACTCTCTTCTATGCTGAAGAGGCAACGGGTGAGAGGCGGAGGGCTGGGGTGGGCTTTCTGTTAGCCCCAAGACTCTCTGTCTGTATGTTGGGGTTTTCTCCGGGGGATGAAAGGGCAGCTTCCCTGCGCCTTCGGGTTGGGGAACGGGTCCTGACTGTTGTTTGTGCTTATGCACCAAATAGCAGCTCAGAGTACCCACCCTTTCTGGAGTCCCTGGGACGAGTGCTGGATAGCGCTCCTACTGGGGACTCCATAGTCCTGCTGGGAGACTTCAACGCTCACGTGGGCAATGACAGCGTGACCTGGAGGGGCGTGATTGGGAGGAACAGCCCGCCCAATCTGAACTCGAGTGGTGTTCTGTTTTTGGACTTCTGTGCAAGTCGCAGTTTGGCCATAACGAACACCATGTTCGAACATAAGGATGCCCACCGGTACACCTGGTACCAGGGCAGCCTAGGTTACAGGTCGATGATAGACTTTATAGTTGTATCATCTGACCTGAGACCGTATGTTTTGGACGCTCGAGTGAAGAAAGGAGCGGAGCTGTCAACTGATCACCACCTGGTGGTGAGTTGGATCAGGTGGCAGGGGAAGATGCTATGCAGACCTGGTAGACCCAAACGTATAAGTGAGGGTCTGCTGGGAATGCCTGGCAGAAGAGCCTGTCAAGATGGTCTTCAACTCCCACCTCTGGCAGAGCTTCGACCACGTCCCGAGAGCAGTGGGGGACATTGAGTCCGAATGGGCCTTGTTCCGCTCTGCGATTGTTGAGGCGGCTGTTGCTAGCTGTGGTCGCAAGGCAGCCGGTGCCAATCGTGGCGGTAACCCCCGTACCCGCTGGTGGACACCAGAGGTTAGGGGAGCCGTCAGGCTGAAGAAGGAGGCCTACAAGGCATGGCTAGTCTGTGGGTCTCCAGAGGCAGCTGATAGGTATCGGAGGGCCAAGCGGGGTGCAGCAGTGGCAGTTTCCGAGGCAAAATCTCGGATGTGGGAGGAGTTTGGTGAGACCATGGAGAAAGACTATCGGTCGGCTCCAAAAAGGTTCTGGCAAACCATCCGGCGCCTCAGGGGAGGAAGGCGGCAACTCGCTCACACTGTTTACAGTGGGGACAGGGAGCTGCTGACATCAATTGGGGCTATAGTTGGACGGTGGAAGGAATACTTTGAGGAGCTCCTCAATCCCACCAACACACATTCCTATGAGGAACCAGAGCTGGGAGACCTGGGGATGGACTGTCCAATCTCTGGGGCAGAAGTCGCTGAGGTAGTCAAAAAACTACGCAGTGGCAGAGCCCCAGGGGTGGATGAGATCCGACCTGGGTATCTCAAGGCTATGGATGTTGTAGGACTGTCGTGGTTGACACGTCTCTGCAACATTGCGTGGTCATCGGGGGCAGTTCCTGTTGAGTGGCAGACCGGGGTGGTGGTTCCCATTTTTAAGAAGGGGGACCAGAGGGTGTGTTCCAACTATAGGGGGATCACACTCCTCAGCCTCCCTGGAAAGGTCTACTCCAGGGTACTGGAGAAGAGGTTCCGGTCGATGGTTGAATCCTACCCTCGCTAGGGTGATGGAGGGGTCATGGGAGTTTGACCAACCAATCCACATATGTTTTGTGGATTTGGAGAAGGCTTATGACCGTGTCCCCAGGGACACCCTGTGGGGGACACTCCAGGAGTACGGGGTGGATGGTCTTTTGTTAAGGGCCATTCAGTCCCTGTACCAGAGGAGTGTGAGTCTGGTCCGCATAGCCGGCAGTAAGTCGGACCTGTTCCCAGTGAGGATTGGACTCCGCCAGGGCTGCCCTTTGTCACCGGTCCTGTTCATAACCTTTATGGACAGGATTTCTAGGCGCAGCCGTGGTGTGGAGGGTGTCGAGTTTGGTGACAGGAGAATCTCGTCTCTGCTTTTTGCAGATGATGTGGTCCTCCTAGCTTCATCAGGCTCTGACCTACAGCTCTTGCTGGGGAGGTTCGCAGCCGAGTGTGAAGCGGCTGGGATGAGGATCAGCACCTCCAAGTCTGAGGCCATGGTTCTCGGTCGGAAAAGGGTGGCTTGCCAACTCCAGGTTGGGAGAGAGATCCTGCCTCAAGTGGAGGAGTTCAAGTATCTCGGGGTCTTGTTCACGAGTGAGGGAAGGAGGGAGCGGGAGATCGACAGGCGGATTGGGGCAGCGTCTGCAGTGATGCGGATGCTGAACCGGTCTGTTGTGGTGAAGAAGGAGCTGAGCCGGAAAGCAAGGCTCTCGATTTACCGGTCGATCTACCTCCCAATCCTCACCTATGGTCATGAGCTTTGGGTAATGACCGAAAGAATGAGATCGCGGATACAAGCGGCCGAAATGAGTTTTCTCCGCAGGGTGGCCGGGCTCAGCCTTAGGGATACGGTGAGGAGTTTGGACATCCTGGAGAGACTCGGAGTAGAACCGCTGCTCCTCCATGTCGAAAGGAGCCAGCTGAGGTGGTTCGGGCATCTTGTTAGAATGCCCCCTGGACGCCTCCCCAGGGAGGTGTTTCAGGCACGTCCTGTCGGCAGGAGGCCCCCGGGTCGACCCAGGACATGCTGGAGAAAATATATCTCTGGTTTGGCCCTGGAGCGCCTTGGGATCCTGCCAGAGGAGCTAGTAGAAGTGGCTGGGGAAGAAGACTGTCTGGAGCTCCCTAATTGGGATGCTGCCCCCGCGAACCGGACTCGGATAAGCGGAAGAAGACGAGACGAGAGACGAGATCTTTCACAGATAAAATCACAAAGTGCTTCACAAAAAACAGAATTAAGCAACAGAATTAAAACATGATTAAAAGACAAAGAACCAAAAGCATCAAGATAAAACAAGACTATTAAAAACAAATCAAAATAATAAAAGACAGATTAAAATATCAAGATAAAATAAAATACTATTAAAACAAAGATCATAAAGACAAGTGAATAAATAAATAAAATTAAAAACACAAACTGATCATAAAACAAATAAAGATGCTTCCAAAACCAGCAAAAAACATAAAAGATTTAAAGCCGCACTCTGGAGGATTTCAGCAAGAGAGCAGTTTTTGAATCTAGCGTCCAAAGGCTCCTCCTCAAAACATCTCGACACGCGCGTCCGGTCGTGTGTGCGCGCGTGCACATGGCGCATATACGTTGCAGGCATGAACTGTACAGCTCAATGTGTAGGGTTTAATCACTCACAGTTCACAATCTTATTCCAACAATACTACGAGGGTCTGATGAGCCCTCTCTGTCCCTGCTGCTTCTGATATTAGCTCTGTTAGCAGAGAGCTGCTGCTGGACTCTGAAGCTGAACTTGACTTGGTCCTGGATGAACTTTCTGACCAAAATAAACGCGTAATCCTGTCAAGCCTTGCCATTCTGTGAGGTGAAAGGTTTAAAAATAAAAATAAATCCGTCTTTAGCTGGAGAATGGGTAGGTTTTTAGTAGAAATGAGCTGTGAGTCAGTGAACGGCTGAGACGGCAGAGAAACACACAGAGCATCCTGTCCTGTCTCTACGTAGGAGGAAGGAGGGTCTTCATCAGAATGACAGATGTTGTGGAACTCAACCCATAGATCATAGTTTAGACCTGAAATATCATTTAAAACATTTAGAAAACTTTGATACATAGAAAAATAATCCAGAGAGCTGCTTTAAGTAAAAGCAGGTTTAAATAACTGGGTCTTCAGCTGCTTTTTTAAGGGTCCAGTCCAGACTGTCCATACAGTGCGCAACCGACTGGACACACCCGGTGTTCCGACTTGTTCACAAACATGAGAAACAAGAGAGTTCTTTTGACTGATGTTTACTGTGGTCTTGCATTTCTTCCTTTACTTTTACACCACAGGTACACCGTAGAACTGGTGAAACATAAATGATGTACAAATTAGCTTAGCTTATTTTTAACTTACAAAAAACATACAATATAGAAAATATGAAATAAACATACCACTTTAGCCTGCTAGTGGACAAACCGGAGGACATTAAAACATCTTTTCTTTGTTAATAGTTCCTTACGTTGCACAAAACCGCGTCCACTTGCATCAACTGCTTTTGCGATCTCCGCCAAACAGGAAGTGATGTCACCTTTGCTCTTAACTAGACTTAACAAATTTACTGTTTTAATATCACTCTAATATGAAATGTTACTACTTGTTTACTATTATAAATTACATAAAATGTTGCAAAGCAAAAAATAAAGTTCCTAAAATAAACATGTTAAACAAACTTTCTCTGGCATAAACAATACTACAGCTCCATCTAGTGGTGAAACTTCATAACTCACACTGCCGTTACACCTGGACTTTTCTGTCTGTTCTTTGGAACTGCTAGAAGATTCTGGTTTGTGGACCTGAGGACTCGGGTTGGAGCAGTTTGCTTTAAAGGAACTAGGGGCAGGATTTGTTTTTAACAAAACCCAAAAAACCATGCATGTTCAGTTTTTTTAAGTTAATGAGTGATGAAGTGTTTTAAACTAAAAGGAATCATCCATGTATCGTTCCATTGTCTTGATCAGGCTGCGTTCTATACTGTAAAGTTGGTGCAGTTCGGGCCTGAATTTCCCGCGCTGTCCTACGAATGTGACGAGAACTGACACTGCTTGTGCGTCTCAACAGCTTCAAAACCGGAAAGAATTGTAGCCTACATGGTAGGTGGCAGTAATCAACCACCAACTGACTTCGTGGCTCGACATGTTGCTTTTTTCATAATACTGGTATATGGGCAGCGGTCTGAGGCTGTCGGCTGACTCTGCAGCTTCCGCTCCGCCTTTGCTCAGCATTCGGGCCAGTAGTGAGCATTGTCTTTTAGAAAGAATTCTACATTTAACAGGTAACCAGTGCAGAGACCTCAGAATAGGAGTGATGTGATCTTTTCTGTTTGCTCCAGTGAGGAGCCTCGCTGCAGAGTTCTGGACCAACTAAAGGCGGTAAAGAGCTATTTGGTTCAAACATGTGAAAACTGTTACAGTCATCTAGACGGGAGAAAATAAAAGCATTAAGAACCATTTCCAGTTCATCCAAAAAGTGTTTTAAATAAAGGCAACTGGACTTCTTTGGTTCTTTGAAGACGTTTCAGTTTTCATCCGAGGAGCTTTGTAAATTCTGTCTCTAGTAAGGGAGAGTGAAGCTCATAAACTGTGGTTATCTTTATCTATCTGTGATTCACCTCCCTCCCTGCCCCCTGAGATGTTGTTGGCTCTCCTGTGTTCGACTGATCCCCTGGTGAGTTTTTTTGTCTAGCTGGAAGGTGTGATTTAGATTGAAGTTGTTTAGGGATCAGGTTCAAAGGTGACTGGTAGACGCTGGAAAGGTGGAACTTGAGGCCTCCTCCTCGGTTTAATGTGGGGTTTTCCCATTTTTCCGTACCTTTACTCCTCTCAAACCATCCATCTTCTCTGTCCAAAATCAGGACATTGTCATTTTCAAAAGCATGTCCCTTGTCCTTGAGGTGTAGGTGGACTACTGAATCTTGACCTAAAGAAGTGTCTCTCCTGTGTTGTACCATGTTCTTGTGTAATTGTTTTGTTTCTCCTATGTAGAGGTCTGAACAGTCCTCACTGCACTGGACTGCATAAACAACACCACTAAGCTGCTGTTTGGGTGTCTTGTTGTTTGGATGAACCAGTTTCTGTCTGAGGGTGTTGTTGGGTTTGAAGATGTTGTGTTTGGAGAAGATTATTCTCAGTTTCTCTGAGACTCCTGCTACGTACAGGATGATGATGCTTTAGCGCATGTTGTCCTTGTCTTTTATTTACTGCTGTGGAGTCTTTTTCAGACTTCTTTGTTGATTTAACAAAGGCCCAGTTTGGGTATCTGCAGGTCTGGAGAGCTTCCTTGATGTGTTTCTGTTCCTTTCTTCTCTTCAGTTCTAGTGGGAATGTTATCAGCCCAATGGTGTAAACGGACAGTTTGTGTTCTAGTGGGTGATGTGAGTCAAAATGCAGGTACTGGTCTGTATGAGCAGGTTTCCTGTGACTGAGACTTCCATCCTGATCAATTTGTACAGCGCAGTCCAAGAAGGGCAGTTTGTTGTTGTGTGCATCCTCCCTGGTGAACCTGATGTTCTTGTTCACAGCGTTGGTGTGTCTCGTGAAACCTCCCCCCACCCATGTCCTGTCTCGGCGTTTAGCTCAGTTGGTAGCATGGCCGGTCTGGTAACCGAAGGGTTGCCAGTTCAATCCCCAGCTCCATCTGGGTTAGATTGTCGTTGTGTCCTTGGGCAATACACTTCACCCAACTTGCCTGTGTGACTGTGTGTGAATGTTGGTGGTGGTCAGAAGGGCCGATGGCGCAGAATGGTAGCCTTGCTTCTGTCAGACTGCCTGCTCTGCTGAAGCCTTCTACTTCATGAGTCAGAATCTTGACCCATGTATTCTCCGCATATCTGAACCAGTGGCTCGGTGCTGTTCCATTGTAGGAGTTCAGTGCTCTGTTTTCCACTTCTCCATGTAGATATTGGCAACAATGGGTGATACTGGAGAGCCCATAGCACATCCATGTTTCTGCCTGTAGAACTTGTCATTGGGCCCTTTTCCATTGTCGGAACTTCAGGGTAATTTTACCGGAACTTTGAGGTGCGCAACTGTTTCCATTATGCGGGGAATTTCGAGAGGGCCGTCTTCAGGGCCATTTCAGGGACCAACGGAGTCCCTGATCAGAAGGAGGTACTCGGTTCGGCCCAATAGATTCCCGGAGTGGGAAGTGTAGTTAACTCGTGCTGATTGGTTGTGGGATGAAGGAAAATGATGAAAGTAAACCGCGCCGAGATAAATGACCTGTGTGTTGTTGTCGGAGCTTGCAAAATGACCGTGTCTCCAAAGTTGGATTAGTTCGTCATGAAGTATACTCATCCTTCTGTTCAGCACTCCATCACTATGGATAAAAACAGCGAAATACACCACAACCATCACTTCTTCGTCCATTGTTTATTTATTTATTATTCTCCGCTTCCTTGTTGGTTCGTGCCTTTACGCTTGTCAGTGACATCGATGCTGACGTCTTACAAAAGTTCCGGAAAGGTGGGGGCTGTAATGGAGACACAACAGCTGAGAGGACCGAGCCACAGGAATGTCCCGGTCACTTTCCCCCTCACAGAAATTACCCCGAAGTTCCGATAGTGGAAATGAGGCTATTGTGTTTGAAGTAGGTGGTGGAGAGGCAAAGGTCCAGGAGGGCACAGATCTGGTCTGGGGTCAGGTTTGTCCTGTCAGTTAGAGACTGTTCCGGTTGTTTAACTGCTTCCACCGCTTCAGCTGTAGGAATTCATGTGAAGAGTGAAATATTTCTCAGATGATGAAAACAGCTGTGGGCCAGTTGTTTCGAGTGACCTTCAAGAATAAATTAGAAGAAACAATTTAGTGTTTATCAATAAATATTTTACATCTGGTACATTGTACAGTGAGCAAGCCATTCATGAAAAGTATAAATAATATAGTCCTATAAACAGACCCCTGAGGGACACCACTATTAACACTTTGTCCCAGGGGCGCCGTAAAGGGGGGGAAGGTTAGGAAGGGTTAGGGTTAGGGTTCTCCAGTGGCGTGCTGGGGTGTCTCGGGGTCTGGGACTGGGTGCTGGGGGCGTCTGCCTGCTCTTCTTCCTGTGGCTGCCTGGTGGGATCTGGGCCCTCGGGGGTGGTCTGGCCTCTGCTGGGGCTGGTTCGCTCCTGGGTCTCGGGTCTCTGGTTCCGGCTAGATCTACCCTGGATGGCCGGCTGCAGGCGGTGCCTGTGAGCTCCTAGCCGCGGCCCCCCAGGGGCTCTAGCGCGGCGACTGCCGGGGGGCCCACGTGGGGTGAGCCTCTGCGCCCTCTGGGGGAGAGTTTAGCGACTGCCCTGACGGCAGTCTCCCTGGGGTGTCCGTGCCCTGGGTGGCCTCTGGACGTCTGGGGCCTGGACCTCCTCCGCGTCCTCCGTGGGCCTTGGGGACGGGTCTGTGGCTCCTCGAACTTATTATTGAATGTTTCAATAGAGAAACCTTACATAAACAAGCGCGCATATATACACACAGGTGATCACAAGGTGCTCACATAAAGACGGACTCAGGTGTTTTCAGACACATTGACTGGGGCTGTGGTTGACACTGAACTCTCTTGAACTGGTGTATACGTATACATTTGAAGAATATCACAACTGTTGTATATTCATAAGCTGTTTGTTGCTGCTGTATCTTTTCTCCCTGTTTTGTTTGTTTGTTTGTTTGTGCTTTATTTACAGGTCTAGAAGTGGACTCTTCACGTCTCTTGTTCTCTTCTTTTTCTGTTTACTTTCTCCCCCATCCCTCTTTTCTGTACCCTTCCCTTCACTTTCAGGCTCCGTGTCCAATCAACCATAAAAATATTCTAATAAAGATTTTGGGGGTTATATTTAAACAAAAATCAGGAGGAGTTTTATAGCAGTGGCTGTAACCTCTCACCTGAAACAGCAACACTGTTGGGCTTGTTTTTGGCACTCAGACATTATTCTGTTTGCTCCACAGCCGGACAGGACATGGGGTTAAAAAAAACAAGGAAGATTCTAAGGGCCCACGACTTTTAGGGGGCCCAAAAAAGTCTTTTTTTTAAGTTTAAAAATCACAAGTACTTTATTCCTCAGTATTTTTGTTAAAATTAAGACATTAAGCAAACAATCATTTTGTCTTCATAAAATGTATATCAGATGTCACTACTTTATTTATTTTAAAAAATTATTTGAAACCCCCCTCATATCGGCATGAAATGGTACAGTCCGCCCAAGCCACGTCTCTTCGGCTGAAGGAAACACGGAGCTGGAGCAGACCAACCTCCCGTCAGAACCTCCGTGTTTGTCCCTGTCAGCTCCGGGAAGCTGCATAACCGTTGGCGTAACTTCTCTCCAGGACCTCGCTAACAACTTTAACACACGTGTATCCATTATCAGAGAGTTAGAGGCGTTTGGTCATAAAGTGAAAGTTCATCACGGGAGCGCGTGCATGCAGCTCCTAGAGCGCGCAGCTTCAGCTGTTTCTCAGTGCGACTCAATGGATGGTTTCAGCTTCAATTTCAGTCAATCAAACACTAAAAACCACTTTAATCTGACAGGACTTCAGCAGAGTTTTGCTGTCCTTTAACCTGACAGCTGTTTTCAGAGACTCATCATGTTGTAAATAGTTTTATGGTTGAAACCTGCTGATATGTTCACCTGACTGATCCAAATCCTCCATGATTCAAAGTTACTGTCAATAAAGGATTTGTTGTTGTTTTTTTACAGGTGACAAGATTAAAGCATTAATATATTTTTTAACAGTAACAGTAACAACTTACAGTCTGTGTTGGATGCTGGGCAGGTTGAAGCATTGTTATTTAGTCTGTTAATGTTACAGAAATTACTGTGAGATTACTATTAGAGCCTTTTTAAAGGAAATAAAGAAAACCTTCCACTAAATACCTTGAAATCAGATGTTTTGATGCTGAATAAATTATGGGAGGTCTCATAAGTGGCCATTTGTTTATGTAGCTTTTAGAACACAAACCAAAAATCCCAGTGATTTTCAAAGAATTCACCAGAGAGGTCAATGAAGCAAAATCTCCTGATAATTTTAATTAATAAACATGATACGATAACCTTGAACACAATAAAATATCAAATCTAGTGTTGATGATGGAGAACAACAGCTAATATCTCATATATATTATATATATTTTTAAAAATGTTCTCCCTTCACATCAGGGAGGGCGGAGCCCCAGCACCCCCTATGGAGCCGCCACCGGGCCCAACTTGATATTTTTTCATGGGGCCCAAAATCCCTGGCGGCCCCCCTGCTTTGTCCTATTGACTCTGTACTCGCTCTTTTTTACCACAATCAAATGAACACTAATTACTTTTCCTTCTCCTGTTACAGAACCGGGTGATTAAGGGAGTGTACCCAGCCAGCCCTTCCTCCTGGCTCTTTGTTGCTATAGGAATCCTGGCCACCATGTACATGCAGTCAGACCCCAGTATGGGGCTCATCGCCAAGATCCAGCAGCACCTCCCACTGAGGTACAGATACCAGGGCTCACCTCTGGCTTTTAACCTTCTTACAGCTGAAGGGATTTAACTTTGAAGATGGTAAAAGTGTTTTCCTAAATTTGTCCAAGAAATGTTGTGTATTTGTTTTTGGCAGAACGTGTCAGCTCCTCCTGAATAGTTGACATGTGCAGACAGATAGGAGGAATGACGTCTTTTAGACGAAGTTGTTTGTAGCTGATGAGTCAGTGGCAGAGGCAGGTGAACCCTCACCTACTTCCACACCTCTTTTTTCAGGAACTCCAGCTTTAGATGTTTACAACTGATTCACTCATACCTGAGCATTTAAGATGGTGAAATGAGCCTTTAGAGGTTATTGTTTACCAAATAGGAGCCTATAGACATAGTGGTTGAAGTTGAAAATGATATAAACAGACTTCAATACTTTGAATCTAATATACTGTTTCTGAAATTGATGTAAAGGTTTAATCTGGTTTTTCAGGGTGAGCGAGTACACGGGGTTCTTGCAGATGCTTGTGAACATGGTGTTTTCAGGGTTTGAAAGTACCTGAATTCTTTAATAAAGTGCTCGAAAGTACCTGAATTAAGAGATGCACCACTGGTGATCAGAATCAGCCAATACTCAAACCGACTGGCTGATCTGAAACTCAAAAATGCGATGATGTTTGGTCCGTGAACTCCTTATTGCCACTGGGGGCAATCCTTATCGCCAATCGCCAATTCATATCATGAACAACTATAGGCCAATTTCAATAGTCAACAGTGTGGTCAATATCTTTGAGAAAATAATCTTTAATCAATTATATAACTATATTTCAGATAATAACTTACTTATTCAGTGTCAGGCTTCAGGAAACACTTCTCTACAACCACTGCTCTCCTAAAATTTACTAATGATGTATTTTCCAGTTTTGATGATAGTTTGTGTACTGGTGCCGTTTTCTTGGGTCTCTCCAAAGAGTTTGATTTAGTTGACCACTATCTCTTACTGGATAAACTGCAAGCTATTGGCCTCTCGAGATCATCTCTACTTTGGTTCAACTCTTATCTGCATCATCGTCTCCAGTGTGTGTCGTATAGGGGCTCTCAGTCTGATTTCACTGGTATTGTTAAAGGTATCCCCCAATGTTCTTCTTTGGGACCTTTACTATTCTCCATATTTGTCAATGATATGCCTCTATGTTGCACAGACTGCAATATTCATCTTTATGCCGATGACACAGTCATCTACAGTAGTAAGCCAACTACGTATTGCCAGGATTAATCGTTCTTTACTTTAATTCAGTTCAGCAGTGGCTTTCAGCCAATAAACTTCTTCTCAATAAAACCAAGTCCTACTCATTACTGTTTCATAGGAAAGATCAAGATATAGCTGTAAAACTTCTTAATCTTCATTTTCTTGACTCTTCCCCTCTGGAGCCAACTGAGACCTATACCTTGGAGTTTGTCTGGAATCAGATCTATCCTTTTAAACTCATGTTCAAGCAACTACACATAAACTCAATTCTCATCTGAAAATACTTTATAAATCTGTTAACTGTTTTAATCTCCTGGTTAGGAAAAGAATAGCCACACAGCTGCTTTTGCCTACGTTAGACTATGCTGACATCATCTATCAGAACACTACTGCTTCCTGTCTGCATTCTATTGATGTGTCATACAACAGTATATGTCGTTTTGTGCTTCGCTGTCCCTTCAGGACACATCGCTGTGTGATGTACGAACAACTATCCTGGTTTGCACCTTCTGCCAGGAGACAGTTTCACTGGATTCAGTTTATTTTTAAGAGTTTTTATTTTAATTACCCAGAATATCTTAAGTTACATTTAATACGTTATAATTCACAACACAATGATCAGATCTTTTTTGTTGTTCCCAGAATTAAAAGAGAGGTTGGGAAATTTGCTTTTTGTTTTAAGGCTCCACATGACTGGAATAATCTTCTCTTATCCATCCGTTCCATGTCTTCATTCACAATTTTCCGTAGCGCTCTGGTTGAACATCTTCAGAACATTTGTCTATGTTACTAATTGTGTTAACTTCCTTTTTTGAGTTTATTGGTCATGTTTATATACTTTTTATTTATTTGTTTTTCTTTCTTTTTAATTCATTATTATTATTAATCATGCTTGTTGTGGGGATTGTGTTGGGTGGGGTGGGTTGGAGCATAGTGAGCCGTTGTGTGTGTGTGTGTGTTTTTTTTTATTGAACTTTTTATTGCAAAGCAGGAAAACAACAATCAAGAACATATGCCTACACAAGAAAGGAATGTTCTGAGATGTATGGAGGTCAAGGGAGTCAAAAATAATATTAATCAAAACAAACTAATTGTCTCTTTGTTGCCAAGCCAAATCCCATATGCCCAATCTCAACCTCTGAGCGGAGTGAGCGTCCAGATAGGCCAAAAATGGGTCCCAGTGCGATAGAAAAGGAAAGGTTTGTCCTTAAGCACGTGGAGAAGGCTTCCACTTATCACAGTCTTAATACTTATCACAGTCTGTAACCACTGGTTGATAGATAGAGCCTTATCAGAAATCCATAGTACCATGATGCACTTTCGAGCATAGTGTAACAATATGTGAAGTAGATCTTTGTTGCAGAAGTTGGCAGGTAGCTCATCATTTAGCCCCAATCATGTGGCAGTCATTGGGCGCAGTTGTAGTCGGCAGTTAAAAATGATGCACAACTTATCTATAAGTGTTCTCCAGAACTGTAGAATAACAGGGCAGCTCCACAGACAATGAAAAAAGAACCAACAGCGGATTGACATTTATTACAGAAATTTGACAATGCTGGAAACATTTAGTGCCTCTTCTCAGGTGTGATAAAAAGCCTATGAATGAGTTTAAATAGAATTGGATGTTAAGGCCTTAAAAGATCGACAACACAACTCATCCCAAGCCTCGGCATCTATAGCACCTACGTCTGATTCCCATTGGCTCTTTACTTTGTTAGAGTTATCCATTCTAAGATCAGAAAGGATGCTATAAATCTTTTTAGTTACACATTTTAGTTGAGTCATTTTTTCCATCAGTGATTCTATAGGAGAGACAGCAAACCCTCCCTTAAAATCCTTCAATTTAGAAATGATAAAGTTCTTTACCTGAAAGTACTTCAAAAAATCCTTATTGGTCAGACCATACTTGGTTTTTAATTGATTAAATCTAAGAAGAGAGTTCTCATGAACAAGATCACCCACTGTATTAATCCCCTTTTGAAACCAGTCCGCAAAACCAGCCCGAAGACCAGGTAAAAAATCAGGGTTTTCGTGAATGGGAGTAAGAAGGGAGAAACGGTTGTCATATCCTTCTAAACGCCTGACCTTGAGCCAAATAGTGAGCATGTTTTTTAACACCATGTTATCTTGTGTAAGTACTGTGGCTTTACCTATGGAAGTATATAGCAGATTGTGCAAAGGAATGCCCTTTAAAGGAATGGACTTGGCGCTGAGGTGAATAGAATCAGGATCATCCATAAACCATTCTGTGAGAAATTTAAACTGTGCTGCCCAGAGGTATTGTTGGAGGGAGGGAGCGGCAAGACCACCTTTCTGAACAGGTAAACACAGAAAACTGTATCTTAGTCTAGGTCTTTTCTTACGCCATATAAATGAAATGATGGAGCCGTTTAATTTTGAGAAATTTTTTTTAGACAGAACAAGCGGTAACATCTGAAATAAATACAAGAGGCGAGGAAGAATATTCATCTTGACCAGGTGTATTCGACCTAAAAGAGACAAAGGGAGGCTGCACCATCTATCCAAATCACTATTGACAGTCTGAATTAAAGGAGTGTAGTTCAGATTACACAAATCTTTTAGGTTTGGTGAAATCTTTACTCCCAAATAAGTAAAACCGGATGGGGACCAACGAAAAGGCTGGGAAACATTTGGGTCAACCCCATGTACCAGAAAGGGGCATAGCCTCACTCTTAGAAAAATTGATCTTATAGCCTGAAAAGGTGCCGTAATGGGAAATTAATGAAACTAACTTAGGAATTGAGTGAGCTGGAGAATTCAGGAAAATTAAAACGTCATCTGCATAAAGTGAAATATTGTCTTGAGAATTGTTCAAGCAGAGTCCTTCAGTAGTAGCATCCTTCCTAATGGCTGCGGCTAGGGGCTCCATGGCCAGAGCGAATAACAGAGGGCTCAGTGGACAGCCCTGCTGACTGCCACGTTCAATACTGAAATTACCCGACCTATGACCGTTCGTGATTACTGCTGAGAGAGGCGAAGCATACAGAATTTTGATCCATTTATTAATAAAGTCATCACCTAGACCGAATTCTTGAAGTGTAAAAAAAGAAACGGCTGTTCCAGACGATCAAAGGCTTTTTCAGCATCTAGTGAGATGACTAGAGCCTCAGGATTAAACAGGGATGAATGCTGAATAATGTTGAGTGTGTGTGTGTGTGTGTGTGTGTGTGTGTGTGTGTGTGTGTGTGTGTGTGTGTGTGTGTGTGTGTGTGTGTGTGTGTGTGTGTGTGTGTGTGTGTGTGTGTAGCCTCCATGTCTCTCTGAGTGCTCAGAGTCGGACCATGGTGTCGGCGCTGGTCTTCAGCACCCTGCTCTGGCTCTCCCTCATCCTTGCCCTGAGGTTCTGCCTCAAGCTGCTGCTCTCCTACCATCGCTGGGTGTTCGAGGTGCGCGGGACAGTTTCCAACACCACCAGAGTCTGGGGGGTAAGGCTTGTTTCTGCACAGTGCCCTCCTGAGGCTGCTCTGTGGGATCTAATCTAAAATGGTTTTAAATCAATAAAAACTAATATCACTGTCTCTTTTTCTTTTTAAATTCAGACTCTTTTGCGGTTATTCTCAAGCAGGAAGCCTTTGCTGTACAGCTATCAAACGTCTCTCCCTCACCTTCCTGTTCCTGCCGTCAGCGACACACTGAGCAGAGTAATTAACCTTCAAACTGCTAATCCACTCTGTACTGGCTCTAATTGCTAAACAAGACCAGTTTACACCAAGTGTGTCTACTCTCTGCCTTTGTCTCAGTACCTGGAGTCAGTGCGCCCCCTGCTGACCGACCCAGAGTTTAAGAGGATGACAGATTTGGCCAATGAGTTTGAGTCGACCCTGGGGAACCGGCTACAGCGCTATCTGAAGCTTAAAGCTCTGTGGGCCACCAACTACGTGAGTATATACTCACCAACAGAACAAGCAAAACAACATGTGCTCTCATGAGGGTGCTCTTCTTGTGACGTAGTACATTTATTTGGTTGAGTCCTTAACACAAGGACCTGCAGCTCTTCATCTTCAAGAAGTGGCTTCTTGTAGGTTTGGTCAGGAATGAGTTGATGATGTTTACAGGGGTGTTTATGGGTGCTTGAATTCCTTGAAAAGTATTTAATGTGACTTGAAGGCCATCTGCATTGTTAGGTCTGGTGTCTCCCATCTTCGTCTAGATGTGCTAGTGATAGCCCTCACACCCTGGGTCACCCACGAGGTGAGGGCTATCACCCAATGTTTTTATATCAGCTGAACTGTGGCTAATAAATGATCACCTCAGTGTGGATTGTGCATTTTCCCTGTCATTGCACCGTCCACCCTAAACATGGAAAGACTTCTCGGAGTTCCTGACTCCCCCTTGCAAAGTTTCGGGTCCAAACCTGGGAGAAAGAGTCTGCTATTTGTGGTCCATGCTGGGTGTGTCAAGTCAGTACAGAACTGTCCTACACTCTGTGACTGTCTCTGAGACAAGTCCATCCTTCCTGGATCATTAATCTAGTCATTGATCCTATGCATGAACAACACAGACCTCATATCATCTTCATGGACCACAACGCTCCAGATCATCCAGCTTCATCATTAGGGAACAGCTGCTGGAGACTGAGGACCTCAGAGGGAGAGACCTGGACTTTCTCCAGACCTGAATCTGTAGAAAACCTATGGGATCAGCTGAGTCTCCACGTAGAGGCTGGTAACTGTGAACCCAGAACCTGAAAGACCTGAGGACCGTCCATTGAGAAGAGTGAGATGTCATGACTCAGCAGCAGACAATCAGTGTGGTGTCATGTGGACACCATGAGACGTCGCTGTCCCTAACTTTTTGTGAATAGTAAAAGTTATTGTTATGCACTTGATGTGCTTTGTTGTGACCACAATAAGCCCCGCCCCTTCTAGTGTGTGGAAAAGTTTGTCTTGTATGAATTCAGACTGATGTGAACAAGTCAAGGTCACAGTGATCAATAACTTCAGATATGAACTCAGGTGGCTTTACCTGCTGGAGAATCCACTGCAGTCTACAAGAACACGTTTAGCTTTATTTGACCCTTTCAGGCAGTGTACTTGTCTGTCAGCATGTTTTGTAACGTAACTCATCCTGTTGACCGAGTTTCCAGTAATCCAGTTCACCTGGTGGATGTTATGGTGGAACCAGTTAAACGTTCATGGTCCCTCCAGCTGTTCATGAACACGTCCACTACAAAGTGCTGATGGATCTTAGGGGTCCTTCAGAGCTTTTTACTTTTGAGCTTGACAAAAAGGCTCAACTTGAAATAGTTTTCTACTGATCAGCTGGTGGTTTAAACTCATTACAATCACTCTTTATCACCTCTAACTTTACATTGAAGAGAAAAAGCTGGTGGTTGTTTTTATGGAACAGCCTTAGATGAAACTTTTTAAAATTTAAAATCTAAATGAGTTTAACTGATGCTCAACTGTCTGATTAAACCTGAAGTTCCTGTTTTTATTTAGTCAGATGTTTTGTTACTTCCAGGTGAGCGACTGGTGGGAGGAGTACATCTACCTGAGAGGCCGAGGTCCAATAATGGTCAACAGTAATTATTACGGCATGGTGAGATGCTGCTCTATCACAGAGCATCTTACAGGAGCAATGATCAGATCAAATAGCTTTTCTTGACATTCTTTATCTTCTACCCTCTTCCCAGGATTTGTTGTTTTAAACAACTTCCTGTAGTTTAGTTTAAATCTAAATATTGAGTCTAATTCTGTCCTCTGGTTTATTTGTTCCTTTCAGGACTTTTTGTACGTGACACCAACAACAATTCAAGCTGCGAGAGCAGGTAACACCATCACTGCTCTGCTGCTCTACCGCCGCAAAGTCAACAAGGAGGAGCTGACCCCGGTGAGAGGCTGACCCCCCGGCTGGATTCCAGCCTGGTGGTCACTCACACATCTGCTGGCCCTGAGGGGGCAAAGACATTTAAATAATATCAGGTGTCTGTGTGTCAGAGTCGTGTTCCAGGTACTGACATCCCTCTGTGTGCAGCTCAGTGTGAGAGGATGTTCAACACAACGCGCACACCAGGAGCTGAGACCGGTAACACACACACACACGCACACACACTTCTGCTGGTGTGAAACAATGCATATCGCCACCATCATAAAACAGCTCCAACCATAGGGCTTTATGTGTTATAAACCCGGGGTGGAGAACCTCTGGCCTCTGGGCCATTTGTCAGTCCTCAGAATCCTTTTATCTGGCCAGAGGTTCATGTGTTAACGGGAGATTTGACAGGTGTCCATCAGACACAGAGAAGAAAACAACAATGTGCTCATTTATAAAACTTTGCGTAGAGTCCTTACTAAAAACAAACTTAAGCTCAGCAAAAAATTTTCACTTACGCAAAATCCATTTCTGATTTATAAAACTCTGCGTACGCACAGATCCACGCCGTTCTGCTTTATAAATCACTCTCAGACGTAGAACTGTGCTCAGCTGTTTTTGAGTCGGAACCCTCCTCTACACACCCACATTCTGCCATATATGGTCAATGCAAAACACCTCATGAATAATTGCATATGCATAAGCTGGTGGATTTCTGGCTTTCAACAGTAAATCATGACTACAGAGAGGTTTAGAAAACATAATTTCACAGAGACTGAAACTCGAGGTGCTTGTGGTGGAGGGACGGAAAAAGGTTTTATTTGGTGATCAAATGTTGACGGATCATGAAGACACGAAAGTGCTCCGAGAGTCAGAGACCCACTGCAGGTGAACGCTGTCAGTCTGACAGAAAGATCTACAGGATCTAAGAGAAACGTTTAATGACAACATTTAATTTGATCCAAAGGGGAAGAAACGTCATGCTGTTCATTCTATCAAACAAACAGTCAACCTGTCGGATAATTCACTGGTTGAAGGGAAACCGAGAACGGTCAGAAGCTGCAGCGGTGCCGGTGGCACCGGGTTGTGCTGGTTCTGATGGTTCTGTTGATCCTACACTGAGTCCAGTTCAGCGCATAGATCCATAGGATGCTCTAGAGCAGGGGTGTCAAACTCGTTTTCATGTCGGGCCACATCAACATCATGACCGTCCTCAAAGGGTCGGATGTGGTAGAATGTATTGGCAAAACTACCCAGTGTTAAAAAAAAGTTTTAAATATGAATAAATACGGTAGCTAATTTGGCGCTATAGAAATAAAAAGCCAGTTCATTCATTCGCTCTGCGATGGTGTTTCTTGACAAACTGATGCTGCTTAATGCCAGCAGCATTTGGTTTGGGCGTACTTGCTCACACACCTTGAGTGTACACAGCTTCTAAAATACTCCCATTGAAAAACATCTTGCATTTCAAGCAACATCTTCACAATATTCTGAAACTGCACTCTTAATTCTTTGACCAGCTGTCTGTGTTTCATTGTTAAGTGCCGGCGTAAAGTGTATTCCTTCACAGAGCCTCGTAAAACAGAAGGCTGACTGGTTTTTCTTCTAGCAACACAAACTGGTATTTGGCTTCCCAACATTGGTTAAATCTTCTAACTTCAGCATCTATTTGTCTTTTCTTGAAAATTTTGGGAAAACTTCTATATTTCTCAACTTCATCTCTTGCTAAAAATCTACTTCAGTTAAACAAAATGACAACAATCTCTGGAGGGCCACATAAATAGTTATGGCAGGCCGGATTTGGCCCCCGGGCCTTGAGTTTGACACACATGCTCTAGAGAATCTATCAACTGATCGATCAGCCATCTAGTAATCTCTAAAAAATCTCCCCCATCCATCCGGAGTCTGTCATAAACTGACTGAGCAGCGCAGTGCAGAGTGTCACTGCAGGATTCATGTCTCAGAAATCACAAAGCAGCAATGTGGAGCACTTTTCTACGTATCAAAGTTTTCTAAATGTTTTAAATGATATTTCAGGTCTAAACTATGATCTATGGGTAGAGTTCCACAACATCTGTTAGTCTGCTGAAGACCCTCCTTCCTCCTATAGACCCCTTTGCATTAATTCTGAGCAGCAAACTTTTTCAGCCAATAAAATTCAAATTTCTGCATTGTCGGCTTTCTGTCAGCATGCACGCGCTTCGAGCAAACCTGTAGCAGTAGGGGGCGCTCTCATACAGGACGCTCCGTGTGTTTCTCTGTTTACAGCCTCTGATGTCATGGAGGAGTCAGAGCTCATTTCTACTAAATAGTTATCCATTCCCCGGCTACTGAGGGATTTATTTTTATTTTTAAACATTTCACCTCACAGAATGGCAAGGCTTGCCAAGGATACATGTTTATTTTGGTCAAGAACTTCATTCAGGACTGAGTCATTTCCGGGTTCAGCTTCAGAGTCCAGCAGCATCTTTCAGTTCCAGACCAACATATCAGAAGCACAGCAGGGACAGACAGAGCTCAGAGCCTCATCCAGTGTGAGAACATGATTTGCGAACTGTGAGTGATTGAACCCTGCTGTAATCGCAGTTTGAGCAGGAGTTGCACAGTTTATGCCCAGCTTACAGAACGAGGTAACGCGTGTCAGAGTGTTTTGGGAGGAGTCGTATGCTGAATTCAAAAACTGCTCTCTTGCTGAAATAATCCACATCTTTAATGCACCAATAAATGCACTTGCTATAAAATTTGAAGACATCTGTATGAACATAATGTGATATTATTCTAAAATGCGACACATTTTCATTCAGATTTTTATCCTGTTCTGAGACGGAATGGGGGGTGATTGTTGGTTTTGTGTGTGAGGGTCTAAAAGTCTGTAATTGTGTCATAAATTCAACATTTTTCCATCTCTCCAACTGCGCTGCCAGGTTTCCCAGAGTTTGTTTAAAGTTATGCACATTTTTCCATTACATTTTCTTTTATAAATCCCAAAGTTTGCGTAAAAAGTGACTAAAGACTAAAGCAATTTTCAGGCTCGTTTTTTGCGTAAGCAAGTTTTATAAATGAGCACCCTGATGATTAGGAATGTCACATTTTTCAGGAAAAATGGATGAGCACATTTTCTTTATGAGGTAAAGAATACATGGGTGTGTTTGGTTAGTGTGGCTGTGATGAAGACCTGGAGCCACATCACCGGAGTTCAGACTAAACTGGAGGAGCTGATAGGACAGATGGAGTCACCATGTTTATTTCTGCTGGACCTTGTAGGACCGAGGCAGTGAGGAGCGTTTTGATGGTAGCCGGGTCCGGACTAGAGTCTGGGAGGTGGTGGAGTCTGAGGCACCAACTCCTCTGGTCCCTGTGCCTGCCCCAGACAGGAAGTCCCTGATGAGGTGGGGAGGTAACCCCTCTCCTCCTCCTGCTCCTCCATGAGGGGGCTGACTTCCTTCCTGTCTGCAGCTAGAACCTGATGAATGACTTTTAGAAATGAACATAAATGAGTTATTGTAAAGTCTCATTTATTATTTGATTATTAGATGTTTTGATTAATTATTAAACTGACGTCTGCTTTGATTAACTTTAGCTGTTAGGTTCAGTTACTCTGTTTGAACTCATCAACTTTCATTCTCCTTAATATTTATTCATCTGTTTAAAATAGTTTGTTTCAGTTCTGACCTTTTCATCACATCAATAAGCTGGATTTAACAGTTTAACAGACCTTTATCTATGATCTCACTATGTTTCCTCAGGGTTTTCATTTCTTCAGCTCCTAGAACAGTCCTGTTTTACTTTTCTGTTTGAAGTTTAAACCTTCCACAAACCCTGCTAATGATTGGGATTTCAACTCATAGTGAAACTTAAAATCCTCTGTTGAAACTTTAGCTTTATGAAAAAGTTCAGCTTAGTTTAATTTCTCCGTTCTACTGAAACTTCAGCACTTTGAGTTCACTTTAAAGATAATTTTTAGGATGTCACAGTGTTTTAGGTGTTTTTTATTGAACATTTCAACTAATGGTGAAAGTTTAGCAGTTTTCAGCCATTTCAGCACTCAGCGTTCAAACAGCTTTTCTAAAGAAATGAAACCTTTTCTAGTTTTTTTCCACCAGATGTTATTCAGTCTGTTTCACTTTCCTTTTTGCATCCAGTCCAGATCAGATCAACTGAAACAGAAATCATTTAATTTCATTTATTGATTTATATAGCATCTTCACACCACCAATCAAGGCAGCCCAAAGCACTGAACACAATCAAAAGCACAGTTAATTACAAAGATAAGAACAAAAACAATTCAAAAATAAAAACAACAGGCTCATTCAAAATATATATAAATATGTATGTTAAATAATGAGTCTATTTTTAATGTAACATTTTCTAATTCAGTTGATCAAACGTTCAGTTTGACCTAAATCACCAGACTGATTCTGGTCATGTGATGAGATGTTGGCAGATGAAGAGTATTTCTCCTGTCCTTCACAGATGTTCTCCAGCACTGGCTAGACAGTGATTTTGTGGCAGTCTACCACAGGGGGCGCTATTTCCGCCTCTGGGTGTACAGAGGGGGTCGGCTGCTGTCTCCCAGAGAGATTGAGCATCAGATCCAGAGCATCCTGGATGACCCTTCCCCCCCAGCCCCTGGAGAGGAGCAGCTGGGCGCCCTCACAGCTGGAGACAGGTGACGCTGCAGGTGTCTGGTTAAAGTTCAGCTCTTCATCAAGGAATTTTAGTTTTTCTGGAAAACAATTAGAAAATGTTGGTGACTTGATTGCAGAATGATTGTTGTTCCAGGAAAATCCTTTTTTTTTTTTTTTTTTACTTTTACTGAGGTATGACTTAAACAAAACTATGAGACACGTCTCCAAAAACAGTGGGATTTAGGTGAGAAACAGGTGAGAAATCCCCGCCCCCTTTGGCGGTCTATAGCTCAGGTAGACATCAAAGACCAAACATGATTCAGAGTTTACATGACTGATGGTTTTAACACAGTCACACTTGAAGGTTTAGGATTTTGGGAGATTTGTTGTTTTCTCGTCTGTGTGGACATTTGAACTGAATAATTCATTTGACCATTAATTTGAAATGTCTTCTTGTCTCCTTCCTAAGGAGCCCTTGGTCTCAGATGAGGAAGCAGTACTTCAGCTCTGGGTCCAACAAGAGGTCACTGGATGCCATAGAGAAGGCAGCCTTCTTTGTGACCTTAGACGACGAAGAGCAAGGCATGAAGGGAGATGACCCGGCAGGAAATCTGGACCGCTACGCCAAGTCTCTGCTCCACGGGAAGTGTTACGATAGGTACGGCTAAAGAGAGCACGAGCACTGGAGGGCAGGGAAAAGGGCTGAATGTTGATGTATTTTCAAGGTTTTTTAAGTGGTTGAGGCTGTAGCTGAATTTCTTTTGGCATCAACATTTCCTTCTGTGGGACAAAGAAGTGAAATGTCACCTTTAGGATATACCGTATGAGCCGTTCACATCTTGTGTCCACTGGAAGGAGCTGGAAAAACTTCAAAACTCTTCGTAAAATGAGTTAGACGAGCCTGTTTTTTCTCTGTCCATTGCTGCCATGTTAAAGCTGTCCTTGGTGTCCTCTTCTCATTCACAACTGTTATTTTTATTCCTTATCATCGTTTTAGGTGGTTTGATAAATCCTTCTCCATCGTGATCTACAAAAATGGGAAGAACGGACTAAACGCGGAGCACTCGTGGGCTGATTCTCCAACCGTAGCTCACCTGTGGGAGGTATGTGAGTTTAATACACAGAGAAAACAGCCAAGTGCAGTGGACGGCATCCTGACAGCTGCTTAAATTCCTTAAAAATGCTTGAATTTGGACACACAAAGCACAAACAAGCACAAACAAACAAAACAGGGAGAAAAGATACAACAGCAACAAACAGCATATGAATATACAACAGTTGTGATATTCTTCAAATGTATACGTATACACCAGTTCAAGAGAGTTCAGTGTCAACCACAGCCCCAGTCAATGTGTCTGAAAACACCTGAGTCCATTTTTATGTGAACATCTTGTGACCTTACCTTCCCTTCACTTTCAGGCTCCGTGTCCAATCAACCATAACAATATTCTAATAAAGATTTTGGGGGTTATATTTAAACAAAAATCAGGAGGAGTTTTATAGCAGTGGCTGTAACCTCTCACCTGAAACAGCAACACTGTTGGGCTTGTTTTTGGCACTCAGACATTATTCTGTTTGCTCCACAGCCGGACAGGACACGGGGTTAAAAAAAAAATGCTTGAATTTGTGTACGATGTTTTTAGGGTTTTGAAAGTGCCTGAAACTGTCACTGAAATTTGTTTTTGCACAATAACGTCAGCTTTCATAAAATCATTTTTAGCATTTATTTACTGAATCGTCTCTACTGCAAGGTGCTGGAAAATCATGAAAACTCACCTTGAAATTGATTGAAAAGCAAAACAAAGCAGTCAGAGGCCTGAATGAGCTCCTGTGAAAACATGGAGTCTGTGTTCGCCTTAGGGACAGCTGGGTCCTTCTAGCAGATATTTCTCTAGGACCACACCCACATCCCTCAAAGCATGTGGAGTCTCTACAAACAGGAAGCAGTGCTCTGACTGGAGTGGCAGTCGGATCAGGAGAGACACTGCTGTAGATTGATGACAAATAAGCGGCTAATTTTCTGTTATTTAGGATGTTTCTTCCTCTAAATCGTGTTGATGGTTAAACTCTATATTAGCTGTTGTTGACCTGTACAGTTTAGCATGGACTACAGGTCCAGTAGCGACGTTGTTTGGTTGAAGCAAACTAAACAGACTGTCTTGTCATGTTGAGTTGAGACCTCCATGGTGATGGGTGTTGATGGGTTTAAGGTCATTTTGCTGCTTGGTGTCCAGCTGTGGGAGGTAAACCCACCTGTCCTGACCTCTCTGCCATGCTCTGTGTTTTTCAGTACACTCTGGCCACAGACACCTTCCAGCTGGGCTACACTGAGGATGGACACTGTAAAGGAGAGGTGGAGCGCTCGCTGCCCCCCCCTCAGAGGCTGGTGTGGGACATTCCATCAGAGGTACAGACATCGGTTTGTTTTTCCTTTTTGATCGTTTTCTTATCTGTAATAACCAGAATGGTCACATTACTAGAATTTTTCAAAACATTTATATTTCTTAAAAAGCTACCAGTCACCAGATTTAACAGCTCTGTTCAGGAACCAGACCTTGGTAAATCAATGGCTGGTTTTTTTTTTTAATTCCCATATTCATCACTTTCTCTCCACTCTGAATCATTTTTTTACGTCTCAAATAACAGGTCAAAGTTGTGCATTGGTCCAACTGACCCTTACTTTAAGGTCAGCTGTTGTTCTTCCACCCCCTCATCCAACCTCCTGAAGTTAAACTTTCCTTTCAAATGGACGGGGCAAGCTTCTTTAAGCCCCGCCCATCTCCCTTCTCCACGCATTTGCGAGACGTTGGTGGGTCTTCAGGGGCTCAGATGAAGAGAGTAAAAAAGCAACTAATGTGCTTTGCTCATAGCTTCACCATGACTGTTTGCTAACGTTTGTGAGGATGAGCACTCCCGTGGTTTTTAAAGGGCAGGGGTGGGCGCAGGTAGCCAAAGGTGCTCCTGATTGGCTCTGTCCTCTAGAGAGGAGTGGTCTGTTCCCTTCTTGACGTCAGCAGGAGAAAGATTTAGAAACCACCCGTTTTAGCAATAGCTCAAAACACATTTCCCAAAAATGAGAATCAGGAAGTGAAAATATTTTAACACTTTTGGGTCTCAGACACAGTCTGTGGGACTGATATAAAAGTTTGTAGATCTTTAGAAAGTGAATTTTGCAAAATATGCAAATAAATGCATAAAATGATCTGAGCACCGAGGCGACATCCTGCGCTCTGAAAAAGCTTCAGCACAGCGTTGTCACCTCCGCGCATCTGGCCTGGAAGGTTGAGCCAAAAAGTGGAGCGAAATGCGCAGAGCAGCTTGGGCACTGCTCTCTGAGCATAACACGTTCGTCTGGACGCCCTGGTGGCCTCACTGCTGCAGCAGTGTGTTCACGCTCCTGTTCAGTTCAGCTCAGTACTTTATTGCCCCACAAGGGGAAATTTGGTGCACAGCAGCATCAACAACACTCGAGGCACAATTCACACATAACCAGTAAGATAAAATAAAAATAAATAAATTCATTAAAAGAACATGTTAAAATCACAAAGAATAAAAACACTAAAATCATTACATCAGTTTAGAATGTGCCAAATTTGCTCAAGGTTGATTAAGAGCTTTGTTGCGCTTGGGACAAAGGAATGTTTGTACCGATTACACCTCATTGTTGGCAGCCTGTACCTTCAACCTGAGGGAAGGAGAACAAACTCCTCTCTAAGGGGTGGGCTCTGCTTGCTACAATGGTTTTGGCTTTTCTAATAATCAGTCTGTTCCAGAGTTCAGACAGGGGGCGCTGGTGAATGCCAATGATTCTTATTTTTCACAGACAAACCAACAAACCAAGCAATAAAACCAAACGTTAAAGCAGACTCAAAAGATCTATAAAATAAAACCGTCAGTGTTTTGTCAATGCTAAAATGATTCAGTCGTCTTAAAAGGTAGAGTCTTTGCAGGCCCTTCTTGCAGATTGCTGCAGTGTTTGGTCAAAGCTGAGAGTATTGTCTATGATGGTTCCCAGGTACCTGTAACTGTCCACAGTCTCCACAACAGATCCCTTTATAGATGTAGATCCAGCAGGGTGGGGAGTTTTCCTGAAGTCACTGACCATGTCCTTCGTTTTATTGATGTTCAGCTTCAGGTGATGCTCATCACACCACTTCACAAAGTCATCAAGTACAGGTCCATGTTGAGGCTCTCCATCCTGTAGCAGACTGACTAGAACAGTGTCCTGTGAGTGGATGCATGGAGGATTTGTCACTGCGGCCAAGTTGACATTTTAACTTGGGCACAGCGCGCTGGATGGCAAGTTGAGTGGTGTGCTGCACCTTGATCAGATTGTACCTCAGAAGGATGAAGCCCCTGAAGCATCAGGGTAATCGGATGGGGTAGGAGGAAATCGTGCTGCCAGTGTTCCTTTTTGCTTCAAATGCAAGCTGCGATTAATTGTGTTAATTATTTTTATGCATAATTCTTTTCCTAATTAATTGAAATTAACAGGTTAAAATCCCACCCCTAATTATATTATTATATAAAATGTTAAATGTTGTCAGTAGATGGAGCCCTTGCAGTCTGTTCTACAGTTTTGCTGTGTATATAGCCTTAACATATAAAATATATAATTATATTTCATAAATTTTATATATAATTATAGTTCATTCATTTTTAATAAATCATTAATAATAATGCAGCCTTGGTCAGCACCAGGCTGAATTAAACGTAATGCACTGTGAAGTGTTTCAGCTTCATAGGGTGCAGGACGCTGCTGCACACGTTTGAACATGCACACCAAAGTAGGGCAAACAATTATTTTGATCATCGATGAATGGGATGGGGTCTCGACACGATTAATCGGATAAATCTGGAAAAAATTTTTAAAGTCTTAGGGAAATGTTTTTTTTTCTCCTTCCTTCACTTTATTTAACAGAACATTATTAGAAAACAGTTCAATAGAGTGCAAAACAACATAATCTTACAGCTGTTTAAATATTAAATAATGAATAAATTAAAATAGTTTTAAATGGCTTTGCTTTATGAAAGTGCTGTAAGAACAAATTTGCCATATTACCAACATAAAAAAGTATTTTTGTTGCTTTAAAGTGACCTGAGTTATTAGAAACATGGCAAATTAACATGAAATCTAAAACCATCACAACATGCCCTCACCTCAAATATCCTACAGCTGTTAAAATATCAATTAATAAAGAATAAAAAACAGTTTTAAATGTCTTTGCTTTATAATAGAAATGTCGGACCAGAAAGCTGATTCTGATTCAGTTCAGCTGTTAAAGCTAACAGGCGGAGTGTGGACGGTTCAGTTGGGCTGAAGCCAGCAGTCCCCCCCCTTCCCCCGTTTGTATTTTTAAAGCGTTTTCGTTTCCAAGGACGCTGTGGAGAGCCGGTGGACATTTGTAAAGGTGTGGTCACTGTTAGCAGTGCAGTACGGGTGTGTTGTGCCTGTCTCGGCGCTAACGTGATGGCAGAAAACTGTGCATTAATCTGGGCCTGGGGGAGAGTCGCTCTTTTAAAATGACCTTAGTTTTTTGAAACTTACCCGGACACTGAGCTCTCCCCTTCCATGTGGATGACTCAGACATGCTCACGTTTAAGATGCTGCATCATCGCCGTCGTACTCAGTGCCATGCAAGGTTGTTGCATGTAACAAACTTCTTTGAGTTGTTTAACATAAACTGCTCCTAAAGTTTTTTTTTTTTAGGTCTACCTGCTTCTGCTATGCTCCAATTGTGTCATTATTACTCATCAAAACACGGGCTTTCCCTCTCGTTCTGATCTGTTTAGCTCTGCTCCGCTGCAGCCTACAGATGAGTTGTGCACTATGACTGTTAAATAAAGGTTGCAGGAAAAAAAAGTTGCATGACTGGTGACCTCATAATTGCGCGACACAACCAATTGATGGTGAAGTTTGTTGCCAACACATTTTATCATTGAATTTTATCGACTTCATGGATTCATTGTTGCGGCGCTACACCACAGTTTGACTACATTTTTCATATTGTAGCCTCCCTGCCTTTAGGCTACCTGAACGTTTCAGGATTCATTAAAAACTATTTCATTGTCTTTTAAAGCTCCTAATGGACTCTGTCTGATTTAAAACCCTCCTCTAAACCCAGCTCCTCTCCCTGACCTTTGACACCATTCGAGACATTGGCCGTTTTACTTTTATTATATTATTAAATTTATTTCCAATGCATTTGATCCTGATTGGTTTTATAATTGTTTTATTTTTATACAGGACTGTTTTATTTTTTGACCAGTTGACTTTACTATTAGTCTTTTAAAGGGGGAAGGGATTTGTGTCCACATACATATATATATCACAGTACTTCGTATATCCCTCAGTACTACGTATATCCCTCAGTACTACACAGTGGTGTTTGTTCTCTACATCTGACCCATCCCTGAGAGGAGGGTCAGCCAGTTTCACGGTTCCTGGGAGGCTGTTGGGGGTTCGGTATCATAATGAGAGTTGTATACATGAATCAGACCTGGGATTGAACCCTGACCTCCTGATCAGTCAACAACCTCTCTTCCCCTGAGCCACAATCACCTCATACTTGGAGTGTTTAGAGTGCTTGATGAATAAAGCTGGTGGTGTTTGTTTTGATTTAAGTGAAAACCATAATACTCTAACTTCTCTCCAATAATAGCCCGCCTTTGGTCCAGGTTGAAAAAGCTTTTCTTCTTCCTCTCAGGTCCAGACTCAGACACGCAGCTCTCTGGCTGTTGCCCGCATGTTGGCAGATGATGTGGACTGCCATGTATTTCCATTCAGAGAGTTTGGAAAAGGTAGGATCAAGAAGTGCAGAATCAGCCCTGACGCCTTCATCCAGATCAGTCTACAGCTGGCGTACTACAGGGTAAAACCTCCACTTCACCATTCAGTCGGTCAGACAAATATTAGCTTGTCTTCCAGCACAAATACAGTACACACAGACCTGCTTCCTGGAACGGTGATGGACCAGGATAAATGGTTTTAAATTATTTGCTGATGTGAATGTTTTAGGGCTAACCAGTGGCTCTGGCGTCATATGTTAGGTGGGGCACAACTCAAATATATAACTGTAGCACAAACTTTCACATTAAAAATGCAATTTAATCTAAATCTAATTTAAGAAAAACAACTATTTTATACATGAAATCACAAATAAAGGTTCACTCACCAGCGTTGTTCATTTCTTTAAAAGAAAAGATGCAAATCATTTTAAAAAATCTACTTCGAATTGTCTTTTTGTCCTGGTCGCTCATGAGCTAAACAACACTAGACTGAGAAGCTCTGCTTTCCCACCGAACGTGAAGGTAACGTCACGTGTGATATTCCAGTGTTTTAATTGGACGGTCTGGGTTTGGGGCCCAGCGCTTCGTGCCCCATGTGTGTCTACTGAGAGCGTGTTGCGCATACGCACAGTGATTTTCAGATGCTCGTCTTTTAGACAGGCTGCAAGGGGCTGGCCCGTCACCAGGATTTCAAGAGGATTTAACCTCCTTAGCTTGTCAGTATCAAAGCAAAGACTTAGATATGATTACACAGATATTTATAACAGAATATCTTAGTAACAGAATGGGTTTTTATGCAGCATTAGTCTAAAAATGAACTATTCTTTCCCACTGATCCCCACAGCGCCATCTGGTGGCTGGTGGGGCCGGGACCTACCGGCCCTACATGACGAGACGCCACTGGGGCTAACTAGTAAAATAGTTTTTATCAATTATTATGTCTAAACTAGTGCTGTCAGTCGATTAAAATAAATTAACTAATTAATCGCAAATTTGAAAGAAATTAATCGTGATTAATCACATTTAATCGCTTCTTTTCAGAAAAATGAAATTACATTTTACAATATCCAACCAAGAAATATGCCAAAATGTTTTAAAAAATAATTTTTAAAGCTTTTATAATTGATGAAAAAATGCATTTAAATTGCATTTCAGTTCAAAACAGTTGAAAAACAAAAATTCCTGACTAAAACTGGACAGACCCTAAATACAGTACTTTATAAATCTATTTGTTTATTTTATGTACAATTTCAGAAGGGTGTTGTTTTAAAATAATAATAAAATATTTCCAACATGTGGAAACACTATGAGAGAATCATTTTTTGCAGTGTTCAAACTGACCCACGGTCTGCCTCGTTTTCAATGAGGGGTCCGGGTCAGGTCTCTGTTGTTTTAAGACTAGTGTGGGAATGGGGATCGCCTCGGTTCGGTACTGGTTTTACTTTTCAGATAGAAGTAGGGTCTGAGTTCCTACCGAGCCGAACTGACACCTCCGTCCGCTCGGACCTCGGTGTCAGACTGGACGCGTAACACCTGCTCACTGCTGAACTGAACCGAACCGGACCGTACGGCGAGAAAGGAGCAGGAATAAACCTTAAAGGCTAGAGACCGTCCAGTTTGACCGCCGATTACTTTCGGTTTTCACGGTGGAAGGAGCGGAGAGTTGAGTTCCGCTACCGGGGAGACAGGTGAAGAGAGTGACCTGATGAGATCTGAGGAGCGGGTGGGAGGGAGGACACGGGCTGCGACGGGAGCTGCAGGAAATCTGATGCTGACAAGCGCTCCGCCTTGCTTCAAACACAAGTTGCGTTAACTTCGTTAATTTTTTTAACGCATTATGTCTTCCAAATTAATTATCGCAATTAACGCGTTAAATCTGACAGCACTAGTCTAAACATCTCAGACAGATTTATGTAACAAGGAGACAAGGAACAATTTTCAGCTTCAGTCTAATTTTCTTTTATGATTAATGAAGTCGTTTTGATTTTCAAGCCAAGATCATTAATCTACAAGTTCAGCATTTCAGAGACTCACTGAACTCATAAACGTGTAAAAAGCTAAATAGTCACCGTAAAAAACAACTCTTCTTGTTTATATTAGTTTACAGAAGTTGTTCCTAGATGTTCAGGGTGTGAAATAACCCAACATTAATATTTTGTCTGCAGGATCGAGGTGGTTTCTGTCTGACTTATGAGGCATCAATGACCCGTTTGTTCAGGGAGGGCCGAACAGAGACTGTGAGGTCCTGCTCCAGTGAGAGCTGTGCCTTCATTCAGGCTCTGGAGAGTGGAGAGGTAACTATGTTGTTTTCAGTCCCACTATTACTGGGTCCATCCACATCCATAACAAATCGCCAATTAAAGTTTTCTTTTGGAACGTCTTACTGCTGTAAAAACCTAGGACAAAAATGAGACGTGTTCTTTTTAGACTTAATGAATGTGTGGTTTGGGTTCCAGACACAGGAAGAATGCCGGCGTCTCTTCCAGCTGGCCTCCGAGAAACACCAGAACCTTTACCGTATGGCCATGACCGGAGCCGGCATCGACAGACACCTCTTCTGCCTCTACGTGGTCTCCAAATACCTGGGAGTGGACTCACCCTTCCTCAAAGAGGTAAACATTCACTCAGTTTCTAACAGGAGAGTTCATTTCCAATTAGAATCAGTAATAATCCCTAAACTCAGTCATAAAGCTCTGGTTTCATAATTAAGTCCATGTGACGTGGATTATTTTAAACGTTTTGTACCAGATTCAGTAGTTTTTGATTTCATTAGAGACTTCAGCTGCTATAGTGAGTGAATATTTGTGATATTATGAGTAGACTTTAACAACAGTAGAGTTTAAGACGCTGAGTAGAAACATCAGTTTGACTCTGAGTTAAATCAGTTTATGGCTTTGTGATAGCATTCTACAGCTGGGAGAACACTGAGAATGTTCACTGGTTGTGATCCCTAAACTGAATGGGAAGAGCAAATCGGCTACATCAGGACGAAGGTCTGCAGGATGAAATACCAAAATAACAACATGAAACATCAACAGGCCGTTTGTTCTGAGGACCCACTCAGCAGGAAGTTGCTTTAAATGTTCAAATCAAGGACTGGAAGACAGAACAGACCCCACATTATGTTCATGTTGATTCAGTTAGCTTTGACCCAAAGCACATTTCCTGTCTATTCATCACACCTGAATATAAGCCACACCGACTAACTTAAAAAAAATGTAATAATCAGTCCGTTCAGGATACACTTTGCAGTGTTTTTTGTGATTGTTGCAGCTGTAGAGAGGGGAACTCCACATCCTTTCCAATGAAATATTAAACTCATTTAAAAATTATATGATAAGTTAGGAACGTTAACATTAACCTTTTTAAATGGATAATATTTATTGAAAGTAAACTTTAGGTTATTTTCAGTTGTATTTCAGGGAATAATACCTTTTAATAATCTGAAGCGTAGTCAAAATCAGTGGCGGCTGGTGAATAAAACCTTTGGGGGGCTGAAGTGCCACTGCATTTCCCTTAAAAACATTTAAGTAAACAGTCAAAAAAATTGAATTATATTATTTCCTTTTTGAAATGAACAGTTTCACATACAGTAAATCAGCCGATTTAAAGTTAATAAATCTCATTAGATTTAAGTGCAACTAAAAAATCTACAGACTTACAGTTTCTGTCAAAGTGTTCTCAAAACCTGATACAGCACCAGTTCATCACTGCAGCTCTGGAACTCCTCGCTGTCATCAATCAGAGACAGTTCAGTTGACAGTCTGGTCCTGGTCCAGTGAGGGACAGTCTGGTCCTGGTCCAGTGAGGGACAGTCTGGTCCTGGTCCAGTGAGGGACCTCTGTGGTTTTCAGGGCTGAAGAAGGGAAGTCTCTGCTGTGTGATGGAACAAGCCTCCTTACAACAGAGTGCTGCTGACCAGATGCTGGTGACGGCAGACCTCTCCTTAACATGTCTCGTGATGATGTCACATACTGTACCTCTGCAATGATATTCAGTTTTAAAATGTGATCTTAAAATGTCTCATTCTAAAGAACTATCCATCCATCCATTCATCTTCTGAAACCGTTTAATCCTCCACAGAGGGTCGCGGGGGAGCCGGTGCCTATCTCCAGCGGTCAAGGGGCGAGAGGCGGGGGACACCCTGGACGGGTCGCCAGTCCATCGCAGGGCCAGTTCTAAAGAACTAGCTCAGTGTAAAGAACCAACATGGCTGACTGTCACTGTTCATATCCTAATAGGATCAAATACATTTCAGTCAGGATGGCTGCAGATGTCTAGCTTTACATTTTATTTGATCATTTGATTCAAATTAGGCCAAACAGCAAGCGCTGACCTCCAGGTGTGTCTTCACTCAGTGTCCTTCGTCTCCTAGTGGGTGACTCCTCAACAGGTCCCTGTAGACCTGGTCCTCAACAGGCCCCTGTAGACCTGGTCCTCTACCAGGTTAGGAACAGCCTCCCTGTTCAAATACAGAAGCTTCATGAGTAACTTCAGAAAACTGTTAGAATTAAATGTCATAAACTTCACAGCAGTCCTTTATCTGTGGAACTGTTAGAATGTTTTGAGTTATGGGATGAAGAGAGTTAAGACACGGATGAACCCAGTTTACCAGTCAGGAAAGTGAAGAAGTGTGTGTGGAATGAAAAGAGGTCAAATGTCAATGAACCTTGATGATCCCTCATGTTACACAGCCTAAAATCGCACTTTTCTTACAAAAAGGTTTTTTTTCCAACCTTTTTTTTAATTTATACACACATACATTGTATGCACTGTTTTTCACCATAACGTGAGGACTATAAAGATGCTGTAATCTCCATGGCAACAACGCTGTCAAATTAATTAATCAAATTATAGAATCAAATTAATTACCGTATTGACCCACATATAAGACGAGGTTTTTTTCATTGAAAATAATTTTTAAAACGGGGGAGGGGGGGGTCGTCTTATTATCGCGCCCTAGTTTTTCCAGCAGAGGGCGCAGGCTTTTTGGTCAAAGCGGCAGGAAGCAGCTCAGACCGCGAGCGGTTCCAGAGGTCCAGGCCCAGTCCAGCTCAAAGTTACAGGTCCACTGAGGATTAAAATGTCCAGAACATTTCCAGACCCAGCAGGTGCTTTCAGCGAGCAGACTGTACAGGTGAGGGCTCACATCGCTCGCTTGATTCACACACGCATTCTCCCTCAGAACCTCATCCGTCTCACCATTCTTTATATGCACCCCCCCCACACACACACTCCCTCACACACGCAGCGGGTTTGTGTGTGTGTGTGCGCGCGGTCATGGTGCAACAGTAGGTTTGTGTGTGTGTGTGCGCGCGGTCATGGCGCAGCAGCGGGTTTGTGTGTGTGTGCGCGCGGTCATGGCGCAACAGCAGGTTTGTGTGTGTGTTTGTGTGTGTGCGCGCGTGGTCATGGCGCAACAGCAGGTTTATGTGTGTGTGTTTGTGTGTGTGCGCGCGGTCATGGCGCAACAGCAGGTTTGTGTGTGTGCGCGCGCGGTCATGGTGCAGCAGCGGGTTTGTGTGTGTGCGTGTGTGTGTGCGCGTGCGATCATGGTGCAGCAGCGGGTTTGTGTGTGTGTGTGTGTGCGCGCGCGGTCATGGTGCAGCAGCGGGTTTGTGTGTGTGTGTGTGTGTGTGTGTGCGCGCGCGGGCATGGCGCAACAGCAGGTTTGTGTGTGTGCGCGCGCGTCATGGCGCAGCAGCAGGTTTGTGTGTGTGTGCGCGCGGTCATGGCGCAGCAGCGGGTTTGTGTGGTGTGTGTGTGCGCGCGGGCATGGCGCAACAGCGGGTTTGTGTGTGTGTGTGTGTGTGCGCGAGCATGGCGCAGAAGCGGGTTTGTGTGTGTGTGTGCACGATTATGGCGCAACAGCAGGTTTGTGTGTGTGTGTGTGTGCGCGCGGTCATGGCGCAGCA
>SSNR01000309.1:176015-186015 GCA_006937965.1 Callopanchax toddi | reverse complement strand
CAGCAGCGGGTTGTGTGTGTGTGTGTGCGCGCGGTCATGGCGCAACAGCAGGTTTGTGTGTGTGTGTGTGTGTGTGTGTGCGCGCGCGGTCATGGTGCAGCAGCGGGTGTGTGTGTGTGTGTGTGTGCGCGCGCGGTCATGGTGCAGCAGCGGGTTTGTGTGTGTGTGTGTGTGCGCGCGCGGTCATGGCGCAACAGCAGGTTTGTGTGTGTGTGCGCGCGGTCATGGCGCAGCAGCAGGTTTGTGTGTGTGTGGTGTGGCGCGCGCGATCATGGTGCAGCAGCGGGTTTGTGTGTGTGTGTGTGCGCGCGCGGTCATGGCGCAACAGCAGGTTGTGTGTGTGTGTGTGCGCGCGGTCATGGCGCAGCAGCGTGTGTGTGTGTGTGTGTGCGCGCGGTCATGGCGCAACAGCAGGTTTGTGTGTGTGTGTGTGTGCGCGCGCGGTCATGGTGCAGCAGCGGGTTTGTGTGTGTGTGTGTGTGCGCGCGCGCGATCATGGTGCAGCAGCGGGTTTGTGTGTGTGTGTGTGTGTGTGTGTGTGCGCGCGCGGTCATGGCGCAACAGCAGGTTTTGTGTGTGTGTGCGCGCGCGGTCATGGCGCAACAGCAGGTTTGTGTGTGTGTGTGTGTGCGCGCGCGGTCATGGTGCAGCAGCGGGTTTGTGTGTGTGTGTGTGTGCGCGCGCGCGGTCATGGCGCAACAGCGGGTTTGTGTGTGTGTGTGTGTGCGCGCGCGGTCATGGTGCAGCAGCGGGTTTGTGTGTGTGTGTGTGTGCGCGCGGTCATGGCGCAGCAGCGGGTTTGTGTGTGTGTGTGTGTGTGTGTGTGTGTGCGCGCGCGCGGTCATGGCGCAAAAGAGGGTTTGTGTGTGTGTGTGTGTGTGTGTGTGCGCGCGGTCATGGCGCAACAGCAGGTTTGTGTGTGTGTGTGTGTGCGCGCGGTCATGGCGCAGCAGCAGGTTTGTGTGTGTGTGTGTGTGTGTGTGTGTGCGCGCGCGATCATGGTGCAGCAGCGGGTTTGTGTGTGTGTGTGTGCGCGCGCGGTCATGGCGCAGCAGCGGGTTTGTGTGTGTGTGTGTGTGCGCGCGGTCATGGTGCAGCAGCGGGTTTGTGTGTGTGTGTGTGTGTGTGTGTGCGCGCGGTCATGGCGCAACAGCAGGTGTGTGTGTGCGCGCGCGGTCATGGTGCAGCAGCGGGTTTGTGTGTGTGTGTGTGTGCGCGCGCGGGCGTGGCGCAACAGCAGGTTTGTGTGTGTGTGTGTGTGCGCGCGGTCATGGCGCAGCAGCGTGTGTGTGTGTGTGTGCGCGCGCGGTCATGGTGCAGCAGCGGGTTTGTGTGTGTGTGTGTGTGTGTGCGCGTGCGATCATGGTGCAGCAGCGGGTTTGTGTGTGTGTGTGTGCGCGCGGTCATGGCGCAACAGCAGGTTTGTGTGTGTGTGTGTGTGTGTGTGTGCGCGCGGTCATGGCGCAGCAGCGGGTTTGTGTGTGTGTGTGTGTGTGTGTGTGTGCGCGCGCGATCATGGTGCAGCAGCGGGTTTGTGTGTGTGTGTGTGTGCGCGCGCGGTCATGGCGCAACAGCAGGTTTGTGTGTGTGTGTGTGTGCGCGCGCGGTCATGGTGCAGCAGCGGGTTTGTGTGTGTGTGTGTGTGTGTGCGCGTGCGATCATGGTGCAGCAGCGGGTTTGTGTGTGTGTGTGTGTGCGCGCGCGGTCATGGCGCAACAGCAGGTGTGTGTGTGTGTGTGTGTGTGTGTGCGCGCGGTGATGGCGCAACAGCAGGTTTGTGTGTGTGTGCGCGCGGTCATGGCGCAGCAGCAGGTTTGTGTGTGTGTGCGCGCGGTCATGGCGCAACAGCGGGTTTGTGTGTGTGTGTATGTGTGCGCGCGGTCATGGCGCAGCAGCGGGTTTGTGTGTGTGTGTGTGTGCGCGCGGTCATGGCGCAGCAGCGGGTTTGTGTGTGTGTGTGTGTGTGTGCGCGCGGTCATGGCGCAGCAGCAGGTGTGTGTGTGTGTGTGTGTGTGTGCGCGCGGTCATGGCGCAGCAGCGGGTTTGTGTGTGTGTGTGTGTGCGCGCGGTCATGGCGCAGCAGCAGGTTTGTGTGTGTGTGTGCGCGCGGTCATGGCACAGCAGCGGGTTTGTGTGTGTGTGTGCGCGCGCGCGATCATGGTGCAGCAGCGGGTTTGTGTGTGTGTGCGCGCGGTCATGGCGCAACAGCAGGTGTGTGTGTGTGTGTGTGCGCGCGGTCATGGCGCAGCAGCGGGTTTGTGTGTGTGTGTGTGTGCGCGCGGTCATGGCGCAGCAGCGGGTTTGTGTGTGTGTGTGTGTGTGTGTGTGTGTGCGCGCGGTCATGGCGCAACAGCAGGTTTGTGTGTGCGCGCGCGGTCATGGCGCAACAGCAGGTTTGTGTGTGTGTGTGTGTGCGCGCGGTCATGGTGCAGCAGCGGGTTTGTGTGTGTGTTCATTCATGGCGCAGCTGTGTGTGTGTGTGTGTCTGTGCATTTTGCCGTAAACAAGCTTCCCCTACATGAAAACTCCCATCTCAGCGCCACAACTGGATGTGAAGATCATCAGTGTCTGATGATCGCGAAGTTGCACAATCCGACCATGAAAGCTCCTGTCAGCAAAGGTGCCTTCGGGCAGAGATCAGTACGGTGGACTAATGGACTAGTTGTGTTCTCCCCTGCTAATAAGCAAATATTAAAGCAGTCTGTCATTATTAGTAGTATTATTTAAATTATTTTCTCAAAATTTCAATACAAATTGTTTCTTTAAAAAGTGAATTTAGTCTTTTTTTCTGAAGATTAGTCTTGAAAAGGGAGTCGTCCTATATTCGGGCAAATACGGTACATACTTTCTGATTAATCACTCACAATAAGTACCGGTATTTTAAACCAACAAGGATTTTTGCCCCAGAAGCATTTTTCATTTTAATTTAAAATAATTTTAGTGGAGACAGAATCAAATAGACCTGATCTTTTAATATACATATATTAATATAATATACAATATACTGTATACAATGTACACTCAAGCTCCTTTACTTTCTGGAAAAATACATTTAAATTGCATTTCAGTTCAAAACTGTAGAAAAACAAATGCATATCCCTGACTAAAATTGGACAGACCTAAATGTACAGAACTTTATTATTTTATTTATTCATTTTAAGTACATTTTCAGAAGGGTATTGTTTTTAAATAATAATAATAATAACAGATTTCCTCTGTGTGGAAACACCCTGAGTGGCTCTTTTTTGCCTCAGTCTGGTTTGTTTCCTTTGTATTACAAATTGAAAAGGGGCACAGAAGATGCTCTAAGCCTGTCTGCTGCTACACCTCCTTCTTCAGCACTGCAGGACACTTTGCTCGAATACTCTTTGTGGACGTTATTCTGCCTATAATTCCATTCAGAGACATGTGATGATCTAGGTGTGATCTAATGTGATGTTTCTATGTGCAGCCGTGGTGTGGAGGGTGTCGAGTTTGGTGACAGGAGAATCGCGTCTCTGCTTTTTGTGGATGATGTGGTCCTCCAGCTTCATCGAGCTCTGACCTACAGCTCTTGCTGGGGAGGTTCACAGCTGAGTGTGAAGCGGCTGGGATGAGGATCAGCACCTCCAAGTCTGAGGCCATGGTTCTCGGTCGGAAAAGGGTGGCTTGCCAACTCCAGGTCGGGAGAGAGGTCCTGCCTCAAGTGGAGGAGTTCAAGTATCTCGGGGTTTTGTTCACGAGTGAGGGAAGGAGGGAGTGGGAGATCGACAGGCGGATTGGGGCAGCGTCTGCAGTGATGCGGACGCTGAACCGGTCTGTTGTGGTAAAGAAGGAGCTGAGTCGGAAAGCAAGGCTCTCGATTTACCGGTCGATCTACCTCCCAATCCTCACCTATGGCCATGAGCTCTGGGTAATGACCGAAAGAACGAGATCGCGGATACAAGCGGCCGAAATGAGTTTTCTCCGCAGGGTGGCCGGGCTCAGCCTTAGGGATAGGGTGAGGAGCTCGGACATTCGAGAGAGACTCGGACTAGAACCGCTGCTCCTCCATGTCGAAAGGAGCCAGTTGAGGTGGTTCGGGCATCTTGTTAGGATGCCCCCTGGACGCCTCCCCAGGGAGGTGTTTCAGGCATGTCCTGCCGGCAGGAGGCCCCCGGGTCGACCCAGGACACGCTGGAGAAAATATATCTCTGGTTTGGCCCTGGAGCGCCTTGGGATCCTGCCAGAGGAGCTGGTAGAAGTGGCTGGGGAGAGGACCGTCTGGAACTCCCTAATTGGGATGCTGCCCAGACCCGGATAAGCGGAAGAAGACGAGACGAGACGACATGTGATGATCCAGAAGCTACATCACTTCAACATCCCCACCTGGTTGATCTGTCTCATTCATGACTTCCTCAGCAACAGGCAACAAATAGTAAGGTTGGGCTCAATCACATCTCCAACTCTAACCCTACCTTCCAGACCTGCCCAATGAAAACCAACTAATCAGGACATTTATCCAGGGCAGGTTGTCTTGAGGATTCAGTACACTCCCTCAGACTGGGGCATTTAGTTACTCCTCTATGGAAACCTCTCAGATGGATGCACACATTGTTCTACGGAGATAAAATGAAAAGTTCTCGCCATCTGCTGGCAGTCAAAACCGATCAGGCGGTAGGGATTACATCATCAAGAAAGACTGGCACTCACAGATGTTATCAACACCTCTGTTTTTTTCCCCCTGTTCTCTTCAAAGCTAACCGCTGGTGACTGGACACATAGGAATTTTCTAATTGTGTTTGTTCGTAACAGGCAACCATTCCTTTGATACCATCAAACCTATAAAACCTGTCACAGAAAAGAGCCTCTGGCCTGAAAGGCTGAATAAACAATTCACTTTCCTTCTAATGATCTACAAACCCAGCTTCTTACAGCTGATTGAAATTCTTAAAAATGCTTAAATTTGAATGTTATTGTCCAGGTTTCTAAAGTTTTGATCTTTAATAACTGAAACTGGTGTTTCTGAGTGAATGTTTACACTGTAAGAAAAGGTGACTGATTTTTCCCTTTAGGAGTTTGAACATTTCAGTTTATCTTGATGCAGCATTTAGTGAAATATACCAGTCAAACAGCTGTAAAAATGTAGATTTTCTTCACATTTTGCCCTATTTTTAGAAAAACCTTTTCTAGTGTATACAGTTCATATGTATAAAGATGCTGGAACAACTTTTAAAATCCAACTTAAAGGGATTAGGGGCAGGATTCTAAATAAAAATAATCATGCATGTTCAGTTTTAAAATGATAATATGCAACTTTTTCATATTTTTAAATCTTTTCCTTGAGCCAGTCTGTGCTAATATGACCCTTTACAGAGTTAATGAAAAGTCACTTAGCCCCATCTGGTGATTAGATCCGGAAAACCACGATTGCAAGATCTCCGTCGCCGTCCCGGTACCCAGGAAGTCACGTGTCTCACGAGGGTTAGGCTAACCCAATGTGGCTAGCTGTTATGCTAGCGCTGGAGTGTTTTTAGCTCATGATTCCTGATTTTTTTTTCAATCTCTCCCTGCTTGAACACAGCTGATTTCTTTGAAGGAGTAAATATCCTGTACTGTAGAAAGCTATGAAGACTGAGGAGACATTTCAACAGTTAGATTTAGGCGTTTATTGCTAAAACAATATGCTAACTTGTGTAATGCATAGGGTGACCAGATTTTCAAAACTAAAAACTGGGACACTTACATTTTTCCAAAAATGAAAGGTTGACGTATCGTTGCTGGTGACTTATAACGGTTTTTTATTGTGGAAAATGCAAAAGTAGTGATATTTGAACATATACCGGTATATTCAAAATAAGGACACCCTTTTGTAATCTTTTTAGTGCAACATTTTTAAAGAAACTATGCTGTATTTTTATAACACATTTGTTGTTTGGCCAGTAAAATACATCATTAAATAAATGACACAATTGCATGCATTTGTGAAAATCTACATTACGAAATATTCAGTTAACTATCAGTCAAAACAACTGGACTGATTGAGGGTATTAATGAAATTTTAACAGTCTGACTGGGATATATTTGATAAATCCTGTTATTTATCTAACCCATGGAATATTTTCCTATGATCTTTTTATTTTAAAGTTAACATTAAGAGTTTTATTTTAAGTACAATAAATTTCAACAACACTTGGTCTGTAATGTTTAAACTTTAAACCAATCAACACATTAAACCTTACCTGAATACTCACTGAAATCCTGGGATTTCAGGGAAACATGAAATAATCCAACTGGAATTCCTGCAGCTCTTTATTGCAGCATTCCCAATCACATGGATTTATTATAGAGCTTCAGTGTTTCAACTGAAGCCAAACCACAACGGTGATAAAATTAAGGAAAATAATACAATAAATAGGGAGTGTCTGTTTTGGTAACTGCTTTTTACAATAAATGTATTTTATTTACTTATTTCTGACTCTAATTTTTTTGTTCCTAAAGTCAACCGTTTTTTCCATCTCATCCTTTGCATTCTAAATGGAAATCTGAATAAATAGGATGCTGTAGATTAAAAAATACAAGAGACTGTGTTTGAATAACAATAAATGTTTAGCAGCACCTGTCTCCTCTGCACTACTCCTCTTCATCACGTCTTCAGACTCCGTCTTGTGACTTATTTAAAATGTTTTATAAGGTGTGTGGTGTTAGAGCAGTACCTCACAGTCTTCCAACAGATGTCACAGCCTGTATCGTTGTTTTTTGTGATGCTAAAATTGCTCCACGGGACTCTGTTTACGTTATGCCGCTAGCTAACTCACAGAACGTGTTCTCAGTCAGTGCTGCAGCCAGTGACAGGAGGGGAGGAGTCAACTCGCTGCCTGACTTCGCTCTGCTGACTGGCTGCGTTCCTTTACTATTTTTCCTTCATTGATAAAACTTTATTACTTTAAAATATTGATATTTTAATAAGAGAATCGCACTGTAAGCCACTACTTTGGTTTAAAATCGGGACGCCCGGGACACAGGCTGGGAAAAAACGGGACAATATAATGGGATTGTAAAAATCCTTTGGGACACGGGACACATGACTCAAAATCAGGACTGTCCCGGGTAAAACGGGACGTCTGGTCACCCTAGTAATGCAGTGATTTAAAACGGACACCAGAGGGAGCCCAAAACAAGCAAAACTACATATTATCACTTTAAGTGATGAAGCATTTTAAATAAAAAAGAATGAGGCCACCCATGTATCATTCCATTATCCTGAACAGGCTGTGAGCTGTAAATGTTCTGTAATTCGGGACCAAATTTCCCTCACTGTCCTACGGATGTGACGTCAACTGACGCTGCTGTGTGTTCTGGAAGCTAAAAAAGCAATAAGAAATGTAGGTGGCAGCATTGCACCGTTGTGTTGTGTTGCTGGTCAATGGCGGACTTCCTTCGTCTGAATCTGTGGGTTTTCTCATAAAAATTGTGTTATCTTGGCAGCGTTTATGGAGCTGAAAACCTCTCTGATGGATTATAGGGTTTCACAGAGCTAAAGGTGCTGTTATAGGCGACCGCACAGCAATCTGTGGAAGTTTATGGGTCTCGGGACTATAGGCAAGGGCGTAAATTTGGCATCGACGGAGGGGACGTGTCCCCACCAATATTCAGAAATCACTGAAATGTCCCCACCAATAATTTGATCCAAGGATGCAGAAATAGCGTTGCATCCCCACCATAGAGCGAGGTGCTGCGCGAGGCACTGTGTCAGCCATGCTCTCCTGCCTCCGCGGGCTTGGCGGTGTGTCTCTGATCGACCGACATGAGCCCCTCGCGGCCCGCGCCGAGCCGCTGTCGCTGACAGGACCTGCTGTGGAGCGGACTGGACTGGCCATCGAGCATTTTACCAGTCGTGATGTTAACTTTGGACCGGACCGGTCCAGGACCAGCGCTACAGGACGGCATGCTTAAATCTGCACTTCCTGTTTCATCGCTCAGAACTAAGGAGGAAGCAGAAGCCCCCTTTTCTGTCTCGCGCTTTGCCAGACTCACAGCTCGCGCCGTTGTCATAACAACCAGCTGACAGACAGCTGTAGAGGTTGTATTTACACATCAGGTCAAAAGCATCAGAGAACATCTCAAATCTGACCTTAAAACAAAATAACAGAACATTAACTGGATATTCAGTCCAGTCGAATCTAGTTCTAGACCTGTTAGGTCCAGGTCTCAGTCAGGTCCAGGTCTCAGTCAGGTCCAGGTCTCTGTTCAGCTTTTAGTGATTGTTTTGTCTCTCATTATCATTACGATGCAGAAACAAAGGAGTCAGAAATCCTTTATGTAAAATTACTAAAAAGGTAAAAGACATTTTCATAGAAAAATTATAGTTTTTGGATTTAACCATAAATCATTTAAACTTAAACTGTTTATTAGTTAAAGTTTGGAGAATAAATCAACTAAAGCAGGTGGTGTGTTTGAGGACATGTAAGTAAGTAAGTAAAGTTTATTTCTATAACAGCTTTCACAAACAAAAATCACAAAGTGCTTCACAAAAAACAGAATTAAACCTGATTAAAAGACAAAGAACCAAAAGCATCAAGACAAAATAAAAGACTTAAAAGAAATGAAATAATAAAGGGCAGGTTAAGATTTCTTAGACAAAATAAAAGACTATAAAACAAATACAATTAATGAAACAAATAAAAAATATCATTAAAAATCGACATGTTTTAACACCAATAAGAGAACATAAAAGATTTAGTTAAAAGCAGTTTTAAATAATTGGGTCTTCAGCTGCTTTTTAAAGGTGTCCAGACTGTCTATACAGCGTAAAACTAAAGGAAGTTCATTCCAAAATCCTGGTGCATGATGATCAGTAAAAAGTCCTCCAGTTGCAGGACAAGACATCACCTGTCCTGTTTGTAGTGAATGGAGGTCATCAGCTGCTAGCCGGGTTGGGATGGGGGCTGTGGGTCTGTAGTTCTGTTCACTGTTTTAGGGAACAGACTTTGTTTTAAAGTCAGTTACAGGGTTTTCCTGTGTGGATTTTATTAAACTAAAAACGACCCAATATGGATATTGACATATTTTTGGATAATTATAAATATTACATTAAAACACTGTATTTCAAGGAAAATACAAGAACCAGATTAGATTTATAGTTTAAATAAGACTTAACACTGCTCTCATAGCTGTAAAAAGCTAAAAGAAATTATAATGTAGAAATATACAAGTTTTTTTTAGATCCCCCCCCCTTCCATCCTGGTCCCCACCAATGTCAAGAGCAAATCTACTCCCTTGACTATAGGCCTCAAATCCCCGACTGTTTCCTGGACCTCAGTCCACTTACAGTGCATCAAAGGCGTGTGTGCTTCGCACGCTCCTCCGGGTGCTCCGGAGCTCCACTCTGTGATGTGAATTTGAGAAATCTAGGGTGATGTATACGGCGGGACATGATTCTATCACCCTAGATTTCTCAAACTCACCTCCAGGAGTCGGAGAACAAAGAGTGATTAAAGCTTTTAGCGATACGAGCAGCTGGGATGGACTGGAACATAGCAGCTAGCGAAATTAGCTCTGTTGGATCGGCTCCCTCGGTCTGACCCTGTGTGTGAGTGTGTGGCGTGGGGCATTGTTTTACCATATTTCCTTTTGTATTAATAAAATTTATTTTTATTTATGGAATCATGTCTCCAGCTGCCTTTGGTTGAACCCTTATGAGATGAACTAGTGAGAAGTTTGTGCGCGCTCCCGTTCAAGGCTGCAGTTATTCGCAGCACCAGGCGTGGCGCTCGTGAGGTTCGTTTCTCAAAGCTGACCCTAGTTCCTTTAAAAGGGCTTGAAATAAATGTTGGCGATATGCCTGATAAATAAGTTAAATGTTATTTGACTGTTAAACTATACTGGGTAGAAATGCTGCTCTACAGTATTGTCAGCTGGATGTGTGTTTAGTTAGAGTGGGTGCTGGTACAGGTCAGTGATTTATGTAAGGGAGTTTACAGAAGTTTGTGGTGAATTAAACATACGAAGTTCAACTTTAGCAGTCCTGATCTAACCACGT
>SSNR01000309.1:150039-166174 GCA_006937965.1 Callopanchax toddi | reverse complement strand
GTTAATCTCCACAATATATTTATGGCTATACTATGTTGGAAGGTTGTTAAGAGGCTTTAAAAAAAATGTTAAAAGCTACATTGTTTACCTGGCTACTGAGTATGCCTTTAACAAATTAAATATAGTGATAATCAATTACAACTAGGGATGTACCGATACCGATACTGGTACCAGATATAAAGATATTGGTATCAGTATCGGCCCAATACCGATACAGATACTACATACTCGTACTCGTTAAAGTTACCCGATACCAGGAACCGATACCAAGGCAGTTGCTAGAAAGTGGCTTCACTGTCTGTGACTTGTGATTTATGTTGTAGTTTCCTATATTGAACCCTAGGGGGAGTTGTTGAGCTAAAGAGGAACAGTGTGGGTTGAGAGCTGGAGATGGTGCCAAATAGCTCATTTTATTTGGTTAAAATGTGGAAAACTGCAATAATTTCACTGTGAAATCACAGGAAATGGTTATTTTTCACCTTATATTTTAGTTTTGTGATCATTTTTATTAATATATTTTATTTGTTTTATCTAACTCAGTTATTTGTTGTAAAAAGCAGAGAAGAAAAAATAAAACCTGTATTCCAATTTGTTGCATTTTTTTGTGTGGTAGAAGTATCGGTATCGGTACTCGGTATCGGCGAGTACTCAGATTTAAGTATCGGATCGGATCGGTTTTGAAAAAAGTGGTATCGGCACATCCCTAGTTACAACTGTCAATCCTTTTACAGTAAATGTCCATGCATTCAGTTTTATGTACAAATGCATTTGTATGTAGTATAAAAACAACACTGTGTTATTACAGCTAAGAGGATGTCTCCATTAAATAAATAGAAATGTAAACTTCACCATTTTGTTTTGTTGCTTTTATTCAAACTTTACAATAAAGTGGTTCATGAAATCAAAGAAGTGTAGTGTGTGTGTGTGTGTGTGCGGGTGGTTGTGTGGCTGAGTGGGAGGAGGAGCGAGTCACTGATTGCAGCTAAGTGGGTTCACCTGTGCACGCTGAGAGGAGAGAAAGGAGGCAGGTTGCAGGTCGGCAGTGTGTCTGGGGAGCAGGGCTTAGTGTCAGCTGAATCGGGTTGTAGCCCAACCAAGCCAATTGTCATAGCACTCGCGGGCGGGGCAGGTGCCGTTCGCATGCTGTTTAGGGCTGCCGGCGGTGAAGACAGCTAGGGGCTCAGGGACAGGTTCCAGCGACAGGCAGGGACACGAATAGCCAGAGGGGACCATAGGAGTGCGCTCCACTGCTCTCCAGCGAAGGACGATACTCCTGCAGTCTGTGGAGGATTCCAGGGCGCATAGGCCGGCGGCTGACGTCACGCTGTACCGTCGGACCGAACACGGACTGAAACGCGCCCAAGCTCAGACCCCAGGGCGGGATCTTGAACAGCGGAGGAGCTAAGTGGTTTTAACTTTTCTATTTGAACTTTTATTGTTAGTGTTTTGTGTTTTTAGCCTGCAGCTATGGGGGAAAGTTAGCAGGACATCAGGGCAGAAAAAGGGGGAGGGGTTACCATTAGTGGCGTCTCTAGGTCACGGTGTGTGTGCTGTGGTGTGACGGTTTGAACCGGGTGCCGTGGTTGCAGTGCCCCCTTTGGGATGTGGATGTGGTTTGGCTCCGCGTAGAGCCCTGACACCAGTCTGAGCAGTGCCACTAACTGGGCCTGAGCCTGAAGTAGGTCCGGCTGGACCCTGCTGCATTTCTCTGTATGCTGCCTTAATTTATTATACGTAAATAAAGCGAGATTGTGTTATACACAAAAACTCCTCCATTGTGTTAGTGTGCCTCCTTCCGCAAATCACTACTCATACACCAAGGTTTTATTACAGAAGCTTTACTGTGTCCAGTTATCCTATCAGTTGTGAGACCATTTAATCTGTAACGTGACGGAATACGCTAATCCAATGACATTTGACCCCTGGTCACTCACACACACACTACTGTATTGTTCCTGCCAATAATCTGGATTATATGACCCTTCATCATGTCCTAACCTCTTGATAACCTGACTCTTGACGCTGCCTATTGGAGCCGCCATCTTGGATGGGTTCCCAGACGGCCCCAGTCAACTTCTTTCTACTGAGGAAGGTGTTTACTAAACTATAAAAACACATTTTATTTTGCTCTTTAACAAAATCAGGCTTACGCAGCGGGAAGCTGCCTTCAGCATTTCTGCTCCAACAATCTGGAACACTCTTATAGTTTTTGCCCATTGCTTGAACACATTTAGCAAAACTTGGCTCATTGTGCCAAAACTCTACACACAAGTAAACATAACACAACACTGGGAAATATACCATTCACTTCTGTGTCAAATTGAAACTCGACTATCAAAACCTAAACTCTGCTATCAAAACGTAACATTCCTTTGTCAAAATGAAACTCTGACGACAAAATGATACACACTTGCATCATGTGAATACACTTTCAGATTGGAAGCAACACACTAGAGTACTTTATATAAAACAATGCAGTCTTTCGTTTTCACTGTTTTTATTCTGTTCATCAGTTAGCTTTCTGTAAAGCTCAATGGAACACTGGTTTTGTTCACAACAAAGGTTTTCCCAACAATCAAAAATGAAAGTACTGAAACAATATCAACTAAATACTGCACATCGCAGTACTACAGTATACTTTACAGTACAGTACTGTAAATACTGTGGATACAGTCTGGAGTAGAGAGTTGAAGACATACCTGTTTTCCAATCTAAAGGTCCTTATGATGGAAGCAACTGTGAACCGGCTTAGGTGTGGGTGGACTCTCTGCCCAGCTTCCCTCATTGTCAGGCCATGATTGATTACATGATCCACCAAAGTTGCTCTAATGTCATCGGGAATATTGTTCCGTACATGACCTCTTCAACCACGTCCACATCCTCCACGTCCTCCTCCTCCTCCTCTCTCTGCTTGTCTTCCTCTACCTCTTGCTCTTTCTGCCTCCATGCTTGCAAAGTTCTGAAAATGGCTGAACTGAGGCCTATTTACTGTATGTCTGGCTGATTGATGTTGAGTTTTGTAAGTGAGTGTTGTCAGGTGTGTGTCTAGATGTTTTCAGTCACCCAATGTGTTTTGTATTTGGAAGAGATGTGTTGTCCCAATGGTACCATGAGATTTCATTTATGAACAAAGTGTCTTATGCATGAAATAGTGTGTAGTGTGCAGGAGCAAGTGTGTTGCAGAAATGGAACTAAAGTGCAAAGCAGCACTTTTGTTTAAGGAATGGTTACACTGTGTTTAAGGTATTGCACAAAAGCTTCAGGTTTTGTTACTTTGGTCTAAGCATGTGTCTATAGTGTTCAAGCAATGGGCAAAAACTAATCTCATCAGACAAGTTGTTGTTTTTACATTTTTTTATGTATAATTATTTTCAATTCAAAAACACTTTCTCTCACTCTCTCTCTCACTCACTCTCTCACTCTCTCTCAGCTGTCCCAGCGTAAATGCCAATTTATTCTCCACTAGAAGTCAGCTGCCAGGTCAGGTGTGTGCAGATTACAGTTTTTTACTATCGTTTACCCACTAAAATTTAAATTTCCACACAATTTTCAAACAGTTTACTCCAATTAGCAAAACACCTCCACAGGTCACTACAACACTACACACAATGTCCACTTCACTCTTCTTGCAAAACTTACACACAATGATTTTTCAGATTGAACACACATTTTCTTAGTTTAGACACAGATAAGGATTGTGACATCACTTCCTTGTCATTACAAAGCCCCGGATTACCAATGACTACACTAATGAAGAACTGGATAAACACATCCACCAGGTGTGGAAGCACACAGGTGCAAATTTGAAAACACAGCATTCAGGTATGTTATAATTTCAAAGTATAAGATAAGATATCCATGCAACACTTCCTGCATGTTATCAACATGGACTGACACTGATGGATGGTGGATTCATCACATGAGGCGATTCTTCTAACAGTGCTAATGAAGACACACACAGCCTGATGTGGATGAAACCTGTCCTGATCCAGCCAGATGGACAGATGATGAATACACTGCCAGAAATGAAAGTAAAGAATTGTACCTTTTGTCGTCACTGGGGTGGTACCCTCAAAAGTACAGTTTTGTACCTTTTAACTGGGGGGTTGTATCCTATAAGGGGTACAAATATGTACCCTAAGGTACAGGTTTGACTAGTAAAAAGTACTGTAACAGCCCATGTCTGTACTTGATGCCACAGTCTAGATTGTGTACTTACACTTGATGCATGTATAAGATGAGTGAGACGACTGTCTTGGGGATCATGATGTTTTTATTTCTTTGTTTGGTTTGTTTGTTTTTTCTTTTTGCATGAAGGCTGTATCAGGTTATGGTGATATCCTGTTTTATTTTGTTTGTTTGCTTTGTTTACCTATTGGCTCAGTGTCTATAAGAGGGGTGCGTTAATGAGGAGACACGCCCAAGTCGTGTCATCTCACCTGTGGAGAAAACGCTGCAGCGAGGTGGAAGTGCGCTTGCTTATATGCTGCCAAGCAGCCTGTGGATTAAGGAAAGACAAGAGGAAGACCAGTGTTGTTGTTTTTTTTGCTTCCTTGCTCGGATGTGCTGGAGGGAAAAGGCTGGGAGCGTGTTTCACTGATGAACCACAGCAAGCAGCGGCCTGTCGGATCCGCACCGGTACTGTGAGTAAACAGCTGATTGTCACGGGCGGCGTGTGCTGCGTTTGCTGCAGCTGCTATGAACTGAATCGGAAGATAACCGGTTATATATGTTTTTTTCTCCTCTGTTGAGTGGATCGTATATAAACGTTTTTTTCGTATTTGAACTGAACTGAAACTTATTGAAACGAACGTAACGGGGCCGGACCCGAACCGGGCCGAACCGAACCGAACGCGACTCGGACTATTAATGAACTGCTGTAAATATTCTGAGCGCTTTATGATTTAATACAACTAAGTTTTTGCACTATGATATTGTGGTTATGTGGGTTTGTTTCAAGTCAATGTTTTGTTTAGGGTGATGAACACTAAAAGACTGTTTACATCCTTTGTGAAAATTCAGAGTGTTAGAAGGGAAAGTTATATATATTATCTATTATTATTATTATTATTATTATTATTATCATTATTATTATTATTCAGTGTTTAAATCTTATATGTCAGGAGAGAGACCTGACTGGCACCTGACTAAACCCCTTGTTTACACCTGTTTCCGTCACATAAAAATAAGTGGCACCTGACATGGGACTGTTAAGAGTATATACATTGGTATTGAAGTACAAACCCAGTAGTGATAGATAAATATTTGGAGATAATAATTAGGGAATACAAAGTTATACTTATTCTAGGACACCAAAGTACATGAACAGTATTTAGTTTTAAAACACACACATATGGCAGCACCGGTTGAGTCAGAGGAACCGGCCACATCATACTCTCTGCTGGATATGGAGCTGACTGAACCCTCAGAGCTCGCCACGCCATTAAACCCTCTTAGACACTCTGATGAAACACAAACAGTGAACCCCTCCTGTTCCCCACCTAATGTGGATGTGGATCAGAACATACAGGAACAGACTGACAGTGAAGAGGAGGACCAAGACCAATACCAAAAAGAGATCAAAACAAGCATTGAACAGTTATCCAAAGGACTAACCTCTCAAATGGAGCAACTACACACAAAACTGACAGAGTCATTCATAGAGCAGCAAAAACAACTGGTCAAGCATGTGGATAAACGAGTTGAGTATTTAAGAACCCAGTTGGACGCTTCACTAGGATGGAGGCTAAAGGAACAGTATACTGAAATCACATCAAAACTCATACCAGATATCATTCAGCCAGTGAAGGAGGAGCTTGCTCACTGTCTCAACACATTACGCACTATGGCCGAAGAAATCACAACAACACGAGTAACCTCCTCAACTGGACATGCAGGTGTGCAGACTCTACCAGATGACTTACTAGGTGAGAAACAGCCAGGCGCTGCAGGTCATCCCAGACTGCAGTCAACATTAAGAGTGAACAAGCCGGCTAATCTGCTTGAGTCTCCTGGAAGTTTAACCCTCCAGGGAGAAACTCAGAGCAGACTCATGGGAAAGACTCCTATCAAATTACAGTTCCCAACATTTGGAAGAGTCGATGACTCCTCTGACCCCCTTCAGTACCTGGAGAGGTGTGAGGATTTTCTAGCCCTCAATCCACTCACCGATGAGGAACTTATGGCTACTCTTCGCAATGTGCTACATGGTACTTCCAGGGACTGGTGGGATGTAGCACGTCATAAAGTCCAAACCTGGAGTGGAATCAACAAGCAGTTTCGTGCTGCGTTCTTATTTGAGGACTATGAGGATGAGCTGGCTGAGAGGGTGCGCAACAGAATCCAGGAAGAGGATGAAGGCATCAGAGATTTTGCCTACATGTATCAATCCTTGTGCAAACGATGGAAGCCCTCAATAACTGAAGGGGATGTCGTTAAGTTGATCCTGAAGAATATTAACCCCCAACTAGCCAGCCAACTACGGAGTAGGGTCACCACTGTGGATGAACTTGTCCGTTTGGGACAACAATTGGAGAAGGACCGACGGAACCAACGGCAGTATGAACAGAGAAAAAATCTGTGGAAAGCAGTACAGAAGCCTCCTTCCAGCATAACTCCCATACCATCAACTACAAAAACCACATCATACCCCCAGAGTCCAGCTGCCTCCACCCAACCTCAGGTGTTCTGCTGGCGCTGCAAAGGACAACATGCACCTGCTACATGTCCTCAGTGGAGGGCTGAGAAAAACAGGGCTCCTCCTCCAAACTCATCCAGTTCACAAACTCCTAGTAACTCTCAAAGGCTACTTCAAGGACCATTTCGCTCTCATCCTCCCCAAAACCAACCAGGAGCTACTGCCTCTGTGAGTTACTTCCCACCACCTGTTGAACCCAGCCTGCCATGTCAGCTATTGATTCCGTTGAATATTGGTGCATGGTCAGGAACTGTCATCCTCGACACAGGCTCCTCTTACACCCTGATCAATGAGAATGTTTGGTCCACAGTAAATGGTCCACAGGATATACTCAAACCCTGGACCAGGGAACCCTTATATCTGGCAGATGGGGAGAGTCGACAACCGTTAGGATGGAGCGAACTCACTCTCACTATACAAACTGCAAAAGTGACATTACCTTGTGTGATCCTGCCTGAAAAAACCTGGCTTTCCCTGCAGTAGTTGGAATCGACTTCATTTTCTTTGCCGGCCTACAGTTTGATGTCTCCGAAAACAGTTATTGGTTCAAAGGCAATAAGAATCAGCGATATCCATTCATAAGTACATCTGCTGTGAAGCCAGACCATTTCCATCCCCGTGTTACTTTCTTCTCTGCTATGGCTCCAGTGCAAGTACTAACTCCTCCTCACGACTTCCTAGAAATGGCTGTGCATAATGCCCATCTGGATGACTTTGGAAAGAAACAACTGTTACAGCAACTACAAAGTAACAAAAGTATATGTACTAATACTTTGGGCCATACTAAAATTCTTACCCACAAAATATTTCTCACTCATAATGTCCCTATTAAACAGAAGCCTTACCGGGTGTCACCCATCAAGTCGCAGGTCGTCAAAGAGCATGTACAGGAAATGCTGGAGAAAGATATTATAGAGTCATCCACCTCACCTTATGCTGCTCCAGTGGTTTTGGTACCAAAAAAGCAAGAGTCCAAACCAAGGTTCTGTGTTGATTACCGGAAACTAAACGCTGCAACCCATACTGATGCCTATCCCATCCCTAATATTCAGGAGATATTAGAATCACTGACTGGAGCCACCATATTCACCACATTGGACTTGAACAGTGGCTACTGGCAAGTCCAAATGGATGAAGAAAGTCGTGAAAAAACTGCTTTTATCTGTCCTATCGGCTTATTCCAATTTAAGGTGATGCCATTTGGACTGAAAAATGCACCAGCCACCTTCCAACGACTAATGGAGGTAGTCCTGGGAGACTTAAAGAGCATATTTTAAGTTCTTTTTTTAATTATTATTCTGATAAAACTCTGTCCAAAAATACTATTTGAAATGTTTATTGAGGGTATTTTGTTTTACAATACATTTTTTTAAACCATTTTTCTAGTCCAAAGTGCCCCTTTTTGCAAAGCTTCTAAAAACGCTTTTTTTTTCATATGTGGACCTGTGACGTCAGCTAAGGGAGCTCCTAGCTAGGTGGCGCTGCTTACAGTGTTGTCAGATGTAGATAAATAAAGTATTTGTAGGATAATTTAACACTCTGTACGATCAATAATCCCATAAATATGATCATTTGAGCCCTTTGTTGTGTGGAGTTTGTGTAACAGATGCTTGTTTTAATCATTGTGTAGATTTTTTAAAGCTAAACTACTTTAACATCTCAGACTGGCACCGCTCTAGTCTGCCAGCTGCCTGCTCGCTGTCGGCCATGAGTTGTTAGTTTTAGGTTAGAGCGCTCTTTAATCCAGTCGGTGTGAATTCATTTTAATAAAAAATGCTAAATTATTATGTTTGTGAATGCCAATCGCCAGTCTGTCAGGACACTGAGTCAACAACGGGACGGCTTCCTTACCGGTACGGTGACTTCTGTTTGGAGACGAAAAACCCCGGCGGTCCTGGTCTAGTCCAGGACTGGATGTGATGGAGTCCCACATACCGACGAAAAACATTCAGTGTGACTCTAAACAGGCGCCGTTACTTCGATCCATTCACCGGAACCGCTGTTAGCACACAGCAGCTAACAGGAGCTAACCGCTGTTAGCACGCAGCAGCTAACAGGAGCTAACCGCTGTTAGCACGCAGCAGCTAACAGGAGCTAACCGCTGTTAGCATGCAGCAGCTAACAGGAGCTAACGGGGAGACTTGAGTCTCGTTTCCATGCCAGGTTTGGTACGGTTCGTGGTGGGTCGTAGTCCGGTACCGATCCGCGATTTCATGAGAGCATTTCCTTCAGGTGTCTGACCCTCACCTGGCTGGCGGGGTACAGTAAATCCATGCGGCGATGCTCTCCAGAGGGGCTTCCCGTTCCCAGCGGGGCTACCAAGAGGGGCTTCACGGCGGGGGTTCCAGCCTGACCCGACACTGTTCCGGTCAGCCTCGAATCGTTCAGCTGCATCCTGTGAAACTTTTTATAAACTCTTTCATTTCTTATACTTTACTGTGTTCATTATGTCTTCTTTTCCAAATAGTTTATACGTTCTTTTTTTCAGACATGTATTTTTTTTTTTGTAAGTTTTTACCTTGACATGTTTCGACTGCTCCTGCGGTCTTCATCAGAAGTGTCACTGGTGTTGGTGTGACGTGTCGCTTATCAGCTGTTCTTCCCGATGGGCGTGGCCAACCCCGATCTGTCAAATGTGCGGGGTTGGCCACGCCCATCTCCACCGGCTGGTCCCTGGAGCAGTGAATCCCAGGTGTGAGACAGCTGGTAGGCCCCCTACCACCCCAGCTAGTTCACCCCAAAGACAAGATACAACCGGAGAAAAAATGCAACGGCATATACGAAATACCCTGCATGTCGTGCAATAAAACATACATAGGGGAAACAGGACGGACATACAACACAAGAAAGAAAGAACACCAGACGGAATGTGAAAAGGAAACAGCAGAACGACTCACACGAACCACAAAAAAGAAAGCAGAACAGGAGAACCTAAAATCAGCCATCACAGACCATTGTAAAAGAAATAACCACATCATGGACTGGGAACAGGGGAGAGTCATACACACTGAGGAGAACCGATACAGACGTTGGATCAGGGAGGCAGTGGAGATAAGGAAGCGAGCCAAGTGGTCCATCAACAGGGACGAGGGGGCCTACCAGCTGTCTCACACCTGGGATTCACTGCTCCAGGGACCAGCCGGTGGAGATGGGCGTGGCCAACCCCGCACATTTGACAGATCGGGGTTGGCCACGCCCATCGGGAAGAACAGCTGATAAGCGACACGTCACACCAACACCAGTGACACTTCTGATGAAGACCGCAGGAGCAGTCGAAACATGTCAAGGTAAAAACTTACAAAAAAATATACATGTCTGAAAAAAAGAACGTATAAACTATCTTTCATTTCTTAACAATCCACCTGAACGCAGCTCAATGTTTGGAGCTCTGATGATCAAAAACCTGGTGCTAAACGCTGGTATTTTATCCAGACCCAAGTGAGGAGGTGGGTCACGGTCTACAGCTGGACCGACAGGGTACAGCCTTACAGGACTGATTGTTTTTATCTTTTTTTTTTTTAATCTTAATAAAATAACTTCTCACTATAGTAATAAAGTAATAAAATAACGGCACTCTGGGGGTTTGTTTTGCTCGTCACAAGTAGTGATCAGTGGATCCGTTTTCTATATAGAGAACGAACGGTCTCCCTGAACTGTCGTCACTTCCGGTTTGGTGAAAAAATTGACAATTCTCACAAAAACGAGTCCAAGAGCCTAAATAAGCTGAATTTGTGTAAATTTTTATTCAGAAAAAGTTTCTATTATATTTCTCTAAACATTTGTTTAAGGGAGTGTCTAACTTAAAATATGCTCTTTAAGAGGGGAAAACTGTTTTGTCTACTTAGATGATATCATAGTTTATTCCTCCGCACTAGAACAGCACATGTTCGACCTACAAGCTGTCTTTGACAAACTGCAGATGGCAAATCTGACAGTAAACATGAAAAAAGTCAGTTTTTCCGTACCTCATTGAAATTTTTAGGTCATGTTGTCTCCTCCTCTGGAGTGGAGGTGGATGCAGAAAAAACAAAGGCTGTTCAGGACTTCTCTATCTCACAGAATGTAAAGGAGCTACAGCGGTTTCTTGGAATAGCTGGATGGTACCATCGCTTTGTGCCTGGATTCTCACAGCTAACTGAACAACTCAATGCCCTAAAACGGAGTGGGACAAAGTACGTCTGGACCCCTCAATGCCAAGCAGCTTTTGAAACCCTCAAGAAACATCTTGTCTCGCCACCAATACTTGGCCACCCGGATTTTAACCTCCCTTTCATAGTGTACACTGATGCCAGTGAAGTTGGGGCTGTCCTGACTCAACCAACAGGACTTGGGACAGAACAAGTTCTTGCCTTTGCCAGTCGCACACTAAATAAAGCAGAGAGAAATTACTCTACCACAGAACAAGAGTGTCTTGCTGTGGTATGGGCTCTCGAGAAGTGGCGATATTATCTAGAAGGAAGGCACTTTACTGTTGTTACCGACCATTCTTCCCTTGTCTGGGTCTTTAGGACCACCAAACCAAGCACAAGACTGATAGGTTGGGCTCTTCGCCTACAAGAGTTCTCCTTCACAGTGGAATACCGGAAAGGCCGATATAACACTGTACCAGATGCTCTATCAAGAGCTCCAGTGGACCTTGGTCAAAAAGCCACCTGTGCTGCTGTGTTGTGCTCATCAAAGGACACCTCGCAAGATTTACACGTAACGGATGAGGATATCTGGAAAGCACAGCAGGTGGACCCTGATGTTCAAAGCCTGTATGAAAAAATCATTGAAACAGGAGAAATCATTGAAAGTCCCACCACCAAGTTCACTATCATAGAGGATAAAGTGTACAGAGTGACCCAACTACCTCATAAAACCATGCATCAGATCTACGTTCCCTCATCTCTCCGTCAACAGTTGCTCCACCACTCCCATGACAATCCCTTATCCGGCCACCTTGGACGATATAAAACATACAAGCAATTACAATCCCTTGTGTATTGGCCCAAGATGAGCTTAGATGTTAGGGATTACATACGCAACTGTAAGGTGTGTCAGCTTTACAAACCTGAGAATCGGAAACCTCGTGGGAAACTTCAACAGACTCGAGTCAGTAGCCCGTGGGAGATGTTGGGGGTGGATCTCATGGGGCCTTTTCCCCGGAGCACCAATGGAGTATAATAGTATTATAGTATAGTATTATGGAATAATAATGGTTATTATTATTGTTATTATTATTCAGTGTTTAAATCTTATATGTCAGGAGAGAGACCTGACTGGCACCTGACTAAACCCCTTGTTTACACCTGTTTCCGTCACATAAAAATAAGTGGCACCTGACATGGGACTGTTAAGAGTATATACATTGGTATTGAAGTACAAACCCAGTAGTGATAGATAAATATTTGGAGATAATAATTAGGGAATACAAAGTTATACTTATTCTAGGACACCAAAGTACATGAACAGTATTTAGTTTTAAAACACACACATATGGCAGCACCGGTTGAGTCAGAGGAACCGGCCACATCATACTCTCTGCTGGATATGGAGCTGACTGAACCCTCAGAGCTCGCCACGCCATTAAACCCTCTTAGACACTCTGATGAAACACAAACAGTGAACCCCTCCTGTTCCCCACCTAATGTGGATGTGGATCAGAACATACAGGAACAGACTGACAGTGAAGAGGAGGACCAAGACCAATACCAAAAAGAGATCAAAACAAGCATTGAACAGTTATCCAAAGGACTAACCTCTCAAATGGAGCAACTACACACAAAACTGACAGAGTCATTCATAGAGCAGCAAAAACAACTGGTCAAGCATGTGGATAAACGAGTTGAGTATTTAAGAACCCAGTTGGACGCTTCACTAGGATGGAGGCTAAAGGAACAGTATACTGAAATCACATCAAAACTCATACCAGATATCATTCAGCCAGTGAAGGAGGAGCTTGCTCACTGTCTCAACACATTACGCACTATGGCCGAAGAAATCACAACAACACGAGTAACCTCCTCAACTGGACATGCAGGTGTGCAGACTCTACCAGATGACTTACTAGGTGAGAAACAGCCAGGCGCTGCAGGTCATCCCAGACTGCAGTCAACATTAAGAGTGAACAAGCCGGCTAATCTGCTTGAGTCTCCTGGAAGTTTAACCCTCCAGGGAGAAACTCAGAGCAGACTCATGGGAAAGACTCCTATCAAATTACAGTTCCCAACATTTGGAAGAGTCGATGACTCCTCTGACCCCCTTCAGTACCTGGAGAGGTGTGAGGATTTTCTAGCCCTCAATCCACTCACCGATGAGGAACTTATGGCTACTCTTCGCAATGTGCTACATGGTACTTCCAGGGACTGGTGGGATGTAGCACGTCATAAAGTCCAAACCTGGAGTGGAATCAACAAGCAGTTTCGTGCTGCGTTCTTATTTGAGGACTATGAGGATGAGCTGGCTGAGAGGGTGCGCAACAGAATCCAGGAAGAGGATGAAGGCATCAGAGATTTTGCCTACATGTATCAATCCTTGTGCAAACGATGGAAGCCCTCAATAACTGAAGGGGATGTCGTTAAGTTGATCCTGAAGAATATTAACCCCCAACTAGCCAGCCAACTACGGAGTAGGGTCACCACTGTGGATGAACTTGTCCGTTTGGGACAACAATTGGAGAAGGACCGACGGAACCAACGGCAGTATGAACAGAGAAAAAATCTGTGGAAAGCAGTACAGAAGCCTCCTTCCAGCATAACTCCCATACCATCAACTACAAAAACCACATCATACCCCCAGAGTCCAGCTGCCTCCACCCAACCTCAGGTGTTCTGCTGGCGCTGCAAAGGACAACATGCACCTGCTACATGTCCTCAGTGGAGGGCTGAGAAAAACAGGGCTCCTCCTCCAAACTCATCCAGTTCACAAACTCCTAGTAACTCTCAAAGGCTACTTCAAGGACCATTTCGCTCTCATCCTCCCCAAAACCAACCAGGAGCTACTGCCTCTGTGAGTTACTTCCCACCACCTGTTGAACCCAGCCTGCCATGTCAGCTATTGATTCCGTTGAATATTGGTGCATGGTCAGGAACTGTCATCCTCGACACAGGCTCCTCTTACACCCTGATCAATGAGAATGTTTGGTCCACAGTAAATGGTCCACAGGATATACTCAAACCCTGGACCAGGGAACCCTTATATCTGGCAGATGGGGAGAGTCGACAACCGTTAGGATGGAGCGAACTCACTCTCACTATACAAACTGCAAAAGTGACATTACCTTGTGTGATCCTGCCTGAAAAAACCTGGCTTTCCCTGCAGTAGTTGGAATCGACTTCATTTTCTTTGCCGGCCTACAGTTTGATGTCTCCGAAAACAGTTATTGGTTCAAAGGCAATAAGAATCAGCGATATCCATTCATAAGTACATCTGCTGTGAAGCCAGACCATTTCCATCCCCGTGTTACTTTCTTCTCTGCTATGGCTCCAGTGCAAGTACTAACTCCTCCTCACGACTTCCTAGAAATGGCTGTGCATAATGCCCATCTGGATGACTTTGGAAAGAAACAACTGTTACAGCAACTACAAAGTAACAAAAGTATATGTACTAATACTTTGGGCCATACTAAAATTCTTACCCACAAAATATTTCTCACTCATAATGTCCCTATTAAACAGAAGCCTTACCGGGTGTCACCCATCAAGTCGCAGGTCGTCAAAGAGCATGTACAGGAAATGCTGGAGAAAGATATTATAGAGTCATCCACCTCACCTTATGCTGCTCCAGTGGTTTTGGTACCAAAAAAGCAAGAGTCCAAACCAAGGTTCTGTGTTGATTACCGGAAACTAAACGCTGCAACCCATACTGATGCCTATCCCATCCCTAATATTCAGGAGATATTAGAATCACTGACTGGAGCCACCATATTCACCACATTGGACTTGAACAGTGGCTACTGGCAAGTCCAAATGGATGAAGAAAGTCGTGAAAAAACTGCTTTTATCTGTCCTATCGGCTTATTCCAATTTAAGGTGATGCCATTTGGACTGAAAAATGCACCAGCCACCTTCCAACGACTAATGGAGGTAGTCCTGGGAGACTTAAAGAGCATATTTTAAGTTCTTTTTTTAATTATTATTCTGATAAAACTCTGTCCAAAAATACTATTTGAAATGTTTATTGAGGGTATTTTGTTTTACAATACATTTTTTTAAACCATTTTTCTAGTCCAAAGTGCCCCTTTTTGCAAAGCTTCTAAAAACGCTTTTTTTTTCATATGTGGACCTGTGACGTCAGCTAAGGGAGCTCCTAGCTAGGTGGCGCTGCTTACAGTGTTGTCAGATGTAGATAAATAAAGTATTTGTAGGATAATTTAACACTCTGTACGATCAATAATCCCATAAATATGATCATCTGAGCCCTTTGTTGTGTGGAGTTTGTGTAACAGATGCTTGTTTTAATCATTGTGTTAGATTTTTTAAAGCTAAACTACTTTAACATCTCAGACTGGCACCGCTCTAGTCTGCCAGCTGCCTGCTCGCTGTCGGCCATGAGTTGTTAGTTTTAGGTTAGAGCGCTCTTTAATCCAGTCGGTGTGAATTCATTTTAATAAAAAATGCTAAATTATTATGTTTGTGAATGCCAATCGCCAGTCTGTCAGGACACTGAGTCAACAACGGGACGGCTTCCTTACCGGTACGGTGACTTCTGTTTGGAGACGAAAAACCCCGGCGGTCCTGGTCTAGTCCAGGACTGGATGTGATGGAGTCCCACATACCGACGAAAAACATTCAGTGTGACTCTAAACAGGCGCCGTTACTTCGATCCATTCACCGGAACCGCTGTTAGCACACAGCAGCTAACAGGAGCTAACGGGGAGACTTGAGTCTCGTTTCCATGCCAGGTTTGGTACGGTTCGTGGTGGGTCGTAGTCCGGTACCGATCCGCGATTTCATGAGAGCATTTCCTTCAGGTGTCTGACCCTCACCTGGCTGGCGGGGTACAGTAAATCCATGCGGCGATGCTCTCCAGAGGGGCTTCCCGTTCCCAGCGGGGCTACCAAGAGGGGCTTCACGGCGGGGGTTCCAGCCTGACCCGACACTGTTCCGGTCAGCCTCGAATCGTTCAGCTGCATCCTGTGAAACTTTTTATAAACTCTTTCATTTCTTATACTTTACTGTGTTCATTATGTCTTCTTTTCCAAATAGTTTATACGTTCTTTTTTTCAGACATGTATTTTTTTTTTTGTAAGTTTTTACCTTGACATGTTTCGACTGCTCCTGCGGTCTTCATCAGAAGTGTCACTGGTGTTGGTGTGACGTGTCGCTTATCAGCTGTTCTTCCCGATGGGCGTGGCCAACCCCGATCTGTCAAATGTGCGGGGTTGGCCACGCCCATCTCCACCGGCTGGTCCCTGGAGCAGTGAATCCCAGGTGTGAGACAGCTGGTAGGCCCCCT
>SSNR01000309.1:135052-150029 GCA_006937965.1 Callopanchax toddi | reverse complement strand
GATAGTTTATACGTTCTTTTTTTCAGACATGTATATTTTTTTGTAAGTTTTTACCTTGACATGTTTCGACTGCTCCTGCGGTCTTCATCAGAAGTGTCACTGGTGTTGGTGTGACGTGTCGCTTATCAGCTGTTCTTCCCGATGGGCGTGGCCAACCCCGATCTGTCAAATGTGCGGGGTTGGCCACGCCCATCTCCACCGGCTGGTCCCTGGAGCAGTGAATCCCAGGTGTGAGACAGCTGGTAGGCCCCCTACCACCCCAGCTAGTTCACCCCAAAGACAAGATACAACCGGAGAAAAAATGCAACGGCATATACGAAATACCCTGCATGTCGTGCAATAAAACATACATAGGGGAAACAGGACGGACATACAACACAAGAAAGAAAGAACACCAGACGGAATGTGAAAAGGAAACAGCAGAACGACTCACACGAACCACAAAAAAGAAAGCAGAACAGGAGAACCTAAAATCAGCCATCACAGACCATTGTAAAAGAAATAACCACATCATGGACTGGGAACAGGGGAGAGTCATACACACTGAGGAGAACCGATACAGACGTTGGATCAGGGAGGCAGTGGAGATAAGGAAGCGAGCCAAGTGGTCCATCAACAGGGACGAGGGGGCCTACCAGCTGTCTCACACCTGGGATTCACTGCTCCAGGGACCAGCCGGTGGAGATGGGCGTGGCCAACCCCGCACATTTGACAGATCGGGGTTGGCCACGCCCATCGGGAAGAACAGCTGATAAGCGACACGTCACACCAACACCAGTGACACTTCTGATGAAGACCGCAGGAGCAGTCGAAACATGTCAAGGTAAAAACTTACAAAAAAATATACATGTCTGAAAAAAAGAACGTATAAACTATCTTTCATTTCTTAACAATCCACCTGAACGCAGCTCAATGTTTGGAGCTCTGATGATCAAAAACCTGGTGCTAAACGCTGGTATTTTATCCAGACCCAAGTGAGGAGGTGGGTCACGGTCTACAGCTGGACCGACAGGGTACAGCCTTACAGGACTGATTGTTTTTATCTTTTTTTTTTTTAATCTTAATAAAATAACTTCTCACTATAGTAATAAAGTAATAAAATAACGGCACTCTGGGGGTTTGTTTTGCTCGTCACAAGTAGTGATCAGTGGATCCGTTTTCTATATAGAGAACGAACGGTCTCCCTGAACTGTCGTCACTTCCGGTTTGGTGAAAAAATTGACAATTCTCACAAAAACGAGTCCAAGAGCCTAAATAAGCTGAATTTGTGTAAATTTTTATTCAGAAAAAGTTTCTATTATATTTCTCTAAACATTTGTTTAAGGGAGTGTCTAACTTAAAATATGCTCTTTAAGAGGGGAAAACTGTTTTGTCTACTTAGATGATATCATAGTTTATTCCTCCGCACTAGAACAGCACATGTTCGACCTACAAGCTGTCTTTGACAAACTGCAGATGGCAAATCTGACAGTAAACATGAAAAAAGTCAGTTTTTCCGTACCTCATTGAAATTTTTAGGTCATGTTGTCTCCTCCTCTGGAGTGGAGGTGGATGCAGAAAAAACAAAGGCTGTTCAGGACTTCTCTATCTCACAGAATGTAAAGGAGCTACAGCGGTTTCTTGGAATAGCTGGATGGTACCATCGCTTTGTGCCTGGATTCTCACAGCTAACTGAACAACTCAATGCCCTAAAACGGAGTGGGACAAAGTACGTCTGGACCCCTCAATGCCAAGCAGCTTTTGAAACCCTCAAGAAACATCTTGTCTCGCCACCAATACTTGGCCACCCGGATTTTAACCTCCCTTTCATAGTGTACACTGATGCCAGTGAAGTTGGGGCTGTCCTGACTCAACCAACAGGACTTGGGACAGAACAAGTTCTTGCCTTTGCCAGTCGCACACTAAATAAAGCAGAGAGAAATTACTCTACCACAGAACAAGAGTGTCTTGCTGTGGTATGGGCTCTCGAGAAGTGGCGATATTATCTAGAAGGAAGGCACTTTACTGTTGTTACCGACCATTCTTCCCTTGTCTGGGTCTTTAGGACCACCAAACCAAGCACAAGACTGATAGGTTGGGCTCTTCGCCTACAAGAGTTCTCCTTCACAGTGGAATACCGGAAAGGCCGATATAACACTGTACCAGATGCTCTATCAAGAGCTCCAGTGGACCTTGGTCAAAAAGCCACCTGTGCTGCTGTGTTGTGCTCATCAAAGGACACCTCGCAAGATTTACACGTAACGGATGAGGATATCTGGAAAGCACAGCAGGTGGACCCTGATGTTCAAAGCCTGTATGAAAAAATCATTGAAACAGGAGAAATCATTGAAAGTCCCACCACCAAGTTCACTATCATAGAGGATAAAGTGTACAGAGTGACCCAACTACCTCATAAAACCATGCATCAGATCTACGTTCCCTCATCTCTCCGTCAACAGTTGCTCCACCACTCCCATGACAATCCCTTATCCGGCCACCTTGGACGATATAAAACATACAAGCAATTACAATCCCTTGTGTATTGGCCCAAGATGAGCTTAGATGTTAGGGATTACATACGCAACTGTAAGGTGTGTCAGCTTTACAAACCTGAGAATCGGAAACCTCGTGGGAAACTTCAACAGACTCGAGTCAGTAGCCCGTGGGAGATGTTGGGGGTGGATCTCATGGGGCCTTTTCCCCGGAGCACCAATGGAGTATAATAGTATTATAGTATAGTATTATGGAATAATAATGGTTATTATTATTGTTATTATTATTCAGTGTTTAAATCTTATATGTCAGGAGAGAGACCTGACTGGCACCTGACTAAACCCCTTGTTTACACCTGTTTCCGTCACAGTACAAACTACAAGGGTACACATTTGTACATCAGTTAAGGTACAAAATGGTACCTTTTGAGGGTACCATACAAATTTGTACTCCTAAGGAGTACAAATCTGTACCCTTTAGGGCAGTGGTTCCCAAATGTTTTGGCTTCTGACCCACAAAATGACAGTGGCAGAGACTCGTGACCCCAGCCATCACTGGCAAAATATACAAATACTGCTAATAAACTAATTAAACAAGGACATAATGACACCACAAAGATCTACAACTATTATACTATGTTTATTCAACTGTTTGTAACAGTTTGTAGGGGCAAATACATGGTATTAGCAAGGATTTTAAATTCACTTTCAGTTTTGGAGAACATCCCAGGACCCCAATTTGTTGTTTCAGGACCCACAGTGGGGTCACGACCCCAACTTTGGTGACCCCTGCTTTAGGGTACATATTTGTACCCCTTAGAAAACAACCCCCCAGTCAAAGGTACAAAATTGTACTTTTGAGGGTACCACCCCAGTGACGACAAAAGGTACAATTCTGTACTTTCATTTCTGACAGTGTAGTTACAGTATTCTTGTTGGTTTTACAGTAGTTTTTCTTCAGAGTCAGTGTTTGTACTTCATGCAGTAATTTTTATTTGTCTACAGATTTTATTTATTTCATTGATTTCATTGTTGGTTGATTACTGTAACTGATTATGGTCAGAAATACTGAAAGTATTGAAATAAATACTTGAAATCTTCAGTCTGCAGCATCAGTGTTGTGCAGTGCTTGGTCAGTTTATAGTTTATATGCCTATTTGTCTCTTGAAGACTGTGGGTTTGTCACTTTTTTCCCCATCTAAATGATCCCTCACATAACAATGTCTGGACTCAAATCTACCACATGATATTTCCTAAAATTAGTTTTTTGACAAATGTTTATTATTTATCACATCAGAGTGAAACTGGCTGCAATGGTGTCTGATCACTGAGAACTGTGTTTGTCAAGTGACAACTAATACCATTTTTACAAGTGTGTGTATACAGTATGTTTTGACTGAAGTGTGTATGTTTTGTCAAAAGTGTCATTTTGCAAACAATCACAGAATTATGCAAATTGAGTGTGGTGTTTGGATAATTGTAACAATATTTTTAAAATAAAAATCCAAGTCTTAAAATCACGTGTAAACGATAGTAAAAAACTGTAAAACGATCCATCATCATATACGAGCTGTGCAGGTCTCTGTCAGCTGGGGCAAAACCTCCCGGAGGACCGGGACCACAACCAGATTTAAACCTACTAGCGGGCTAGTACTGTATAATGTCTGTGTAAAGAGAATATACATGTGTGCATGTAGAGAATACATGTGTGTGTGGAGTATGTATGCATGTGTAAGGAGCATATATGTATGTGAGAGTAACTGGATGAATTATGGCCTAGACGGCCCCTCATACTGGAGTGTTGCTCAGACTGAAACCGGAAGTTCTTGCTCTCTTTTTAATCGAGGGTAGAAAATGGATATTTATTCAAAGAGTCCTTCTTGCCCGCTTGTGAAAACAAGCCAAATGATTCCATTTGTCCTGATTTAATCAACTCAATGGTGAGTGACTTTGTTTGTTTGTTTTTTTTCTTAATGACTATGTGTCTGTCACAGATTTTCCCATTCAAAAACCCCATAGGCGGAGCTAGCCGCGGCTAACAGTGCTAAATCCTGATGAGTGAATTTATACCTTAAATAGAGATATGTGTTTGTTGAGGTGTATGCCGAATGTTAGAGAAATACAGATACTGCTGATTGAATACGTTGATTTATGTAGTTTAGCCCGTTTTTCATGCATTTTCTCTACTTTTCATTAAATTATTATGGCGTTTTAAGGAAGTTTGGTCTGATTGGGTTTGATGGGACATATAAGTGGATTTGACTTTATTTTGTTGTTAATTACCTTCATTAGTTGAGCTGATTGTCATGACTTGCTTGGTTAGTGGTTGTTGTCTGAATTGTAACATTAATTATCTGACTGTATTAGTTAGAGATGGATTTATTTGTTTGTGGTGTCAGTAGAAAGATAATTGTGAATATTAAGTAATGTTTTTGACTTTGCCAGGTTGTTTTTTTCCTTGAAACTCTTACAACTTCTGTTGTGACCACATTGTGGTTGTTTTTATTTTTATTTGTATCTGATTATATTGATATTATTCTAAGGTCTCCTTATGAAGACTTTATGATTTCTTTACTGTTTGATGTGTAGAATTAGACCTAACAGCACCACATTTCTAGATAACTGGTGGTAGGGATTTTTACCAGCAAAATATTCAGTCAGATGAAACTATTTTGCATCATTCCCCGCCCTAGTGGTGATATGTGATTTTTTTTTTTTTTTGCGCATCTGAAAACTGACTAGCAAAAATGCGCCCAAATGCGACCAATTAACACTGATAAGTGGTCTGTTCACAACTGACAGCCACACCCATTGGCACAGCTGCACCTTTGACAATGAAGGAAGCTTGACTTCTTTTGTTATCTTGAAAGTTTCAACTCATCCTATTGAAAAACAGCCATTCACACCTCCAACCGATTCATCACCCAAGCCCTTTCCCAACAATAACTCCTCTCCACACCCCTCCCTTTCACCCTCAGACCCCCTACCTGCATTAACAGGCTTTTGTTTGTTTCGCCATGAAATTAAAAAGTGAATACAAAGCAGGCATGCATAGTGCTTACAGTCACTCACAAAAAAATGAACGGCTCTCTACAAAGACTCGGTTCTTTGGTTCGTTCATGAACGTCACATGACTACTGTCTGTGACTTGTGATTTCTGTTGTAGTTTCCTATATTGAACACTAGGGAGAGCTATTGAGCTAAAGAGGAACAGTGTGGGTTGAGAGCTGGAGATGGTGCCAAATAGTTCATTTTATTTGGTTAAAATGTGGAAAACTGCAATAATTTCACTGTGAAATCACAGAAAATGGTTATTTTTCACCTTATATTTTAGTTTTGTGATTATTTTTATTAATATATTTTATTTGTTTTATCTAACTCAGTTATTTGTTGTAAAAAGCAGAGAAGAAAAAATAAAACCTGTATTCCAATTTGTTGCATTTTTTTGTGTGGTAGAAGTATCGGTATCGGTACTCGGTATTGGCGAGTACTCAGATTTAAGTATCGGTATCGGATCGGTTTTGAAAAAAGTGGTATCGGCACATCCCTAACTTTCATAACATATTTTCTTGCTCATCTGGAATACGGTGGAATGCTTTTCACAGGTTGGAAAATCCCCAAAACAACAAACAACCATAATTCAAAAACTGAGTCATGTTCACTGGAAGTCTTTCGGTTTATTATAAACTTCCCTTCTCGTTTCCAAGTGACTTCTTCTTTTGAGCTTTCAGTCACACCAGCTATATATGGAAGTACAAGGATCTTGTGTTGGTCCTGGGACTCAGATGGTTCCTGTGTTCTTTATCTGGAACTAGATCCTGTCTGTTAGAGACTTATATTTAGGATAGCTGCCAGTCCTGAGGGCTGACTTCATGTCTATCTTCATTGTTTGTCCAGAAGTGGGAACGTTTCCACTCTGGTTCATTGTTCTCATGACCCCTAGTTTGTGCAGAAAACTCACCTACGTCAACAGAGTAGACCAGGTCCTTCACAGGATGCAGTCCCTGAATTTGTACACACCCACAGAGTACCGAGCTGCTGCACCTGTGCACACCACCATATTAATATGAGGGACATAAACTGATGGGGATGCATGTTTTGGCTCAACGTTGTAAAGTAAATTTTCAGTGAATCAAAAATCTTCAACTAGGGAAGGTTGACAGGTACAGGATACATCCTGAATCATTACTTCATCTTTAGTTCAAAATTCAGTGAAAAATGACATCAGGTCTGATACTTCTGACTTAGTTCTGTTCACAGGAACAAGCCCTAAACCAGCTTCCTCTTTATTTCTCAGTCAGAGTCCAGTCCAGTCCAGACCAGAACTTCTTCCTGTTTCATTTCTACATGTTCACTGTGGAATTCTGATGGGCTGCTGTCAGAGTTAAAGGGGATCTTGAGAAAAAAAAGTGCCCATAAACCCATAAAGAGCCCATAAACTTGAATGAAACCATCGTTGTGTCTGTTTCTTTATTTAAAACAGCTGACTGCAGGCATTTGGATTTGAAACTCCTCAGTAAGCTCTGTTCACACTGCAGGCTGAGAACAGAGAACATGAGAACATGTCAACAGATAACAGATGGAACAAATCAGCTCCTGAGGAGCTCGAAGTGTTGAGATCTGATCTAAACAATGGAGGAGGTTTCTTCATCACTTGGTCACTATTCAGTGTCGGTTCTGACAGAACATCAGTTTTACAATTGATAAACACATGCTGACATGTAACTTTTTTTTTTTACTTTTTTTTTTAAATTATTTTTCACATAACAAAGAAAACCAAACATACATAACAGTCAATAACAATCTGGATAATACATTCTTACTTATTTCACCCTTTACATTCAGTCACTTGTCATCAATATTGTTTTTGTGTGTGTGTGTGTGTGTGTGTGTGTGTGTGTGTGTGTGTCACTTGCAAAAAGTATCCATTTTCTCCCTTGTTGATAAAACTTGGGTTCTTTGCCCATGTATGGAGCCCATGACTCCATATTTAAATCACTTTATATTAAACAGGTGTAATCTTTGATGCCTCTAGATTAGCGTTGCACCATTATAACTCAAAATATGCTGTAATTATTTCCTAACGAGCAACTCGGGGATCAGAAGAAAGCACCGCCTTCCGGTTCTGCTGGGTTTCTCCTTATTTGGCAGCCTGACACTTCTGCTGCAGTAGGGGGCAGTGCTGTCGCGTGAAAGAGAAACGAAACTGAAACTAAACACTATACGGTCTATGGGCAATGGCGGCAGCAGCACTGGCGTTCTCCTCGCTCCAGTTGTCGTGAACGTGCATGTGGGCGGAGAATTTACCATATAAGCAAGTCCGGATCACTATGACCTCATAGCGGGCTGGAGTGAAAAAAACTGTTTGAAACCTGGGTCTGAAATCTTGAAGAGCTTCTCACTGGCTGTACTAGGAGACAGATGGACGCCATTTTTTGCTCTTTCTGGCAGGTTTAAGGTGAGAACTCAACGTTGCAACGTGATAGATAAGTCAGAAAACACAGAAAACCATGACATGGGCACTTTAATCTGAGCTTATAGGTAATTTTTTCCATCCCTAATATTTCCTCCACTATCTTGATCCAATCTTCTTGACTTGGTGGGTCAGGTTTAAGCCAGCTTTTTGTTATTGCTTTTTTGCTTGCAGCTAAGATTATTTTCATCAAGAAGAACATATCCTCACTTTCCACCACATCCATTATTTTCCCCATGTACAGTACCACACAGTTATTTGGGATTTTGTATCCAAGAATTTGATTTATTGTTACTCCAACTTGCTCCCAATACCTGGTAATTTTACTACAACTCCAAAAGATGTGCGTGTGATTAACATCTACTTCTCCACATTTCCTCTTGCTGAGTGGAGGTTTGCTTTTAATTTTGGCTGTAATGAAATAACGTGTTACATTTGTCCAACAAAGTTCTCTCCATAAAGATGAGTTTGTTGTACTGTGTTGTACTTCACACATTTGAAACCATCTGTTATTTTAATCAATAATTCTGTTTCCCATTTTTCCTTCAGGTATAATGTTGATTCCTCTCTGTTCTCCACCAGAGTGTTATAATAAAAGGCTTGAATGGTTTTAATTCTTTTGTGTAGATATGAGTCTATCACCACTCTGATTATACTGTAGTTTGTATCTAATAATTTGGGTTTAATATGTTTCATATAATAATCTCTTACATGCAGGTATCTAAAAAAATCATATATCATTCTGACATGTAACATTTATATTTACTTTTGTAAATATAGCGTGACATCACGCCTTCTGTGCATGTGGGGCACTTCAGACTGTTCATAGTTAGGACTGATAGTGGAGTGTTTAAACCAAAGAGAAAGTTATGACATGCTTTGAACTCGTCGACAGGCGGTTAATATTTCCAAAGAGTTCAGCGCTGGCAGTCAGTCAGAGCAGTTTCTGGCAGGATAGAATGCTAAAATGTTTAGTTTCTCATCTCCTGAGCAATTTTCTGTAATTATTGACCACCACCCATTATGTTTTATTCTTTAGGAGCAGCAGGAACAACATTTATCAGTTTTAAATTTGAGAGGGACGTGAGAATCCAAACACAACGCAGATGTTGTTTAGGCTAAAATCATATTTATAGATTAAAATATGTTTCTGTAATACACTGATCCAAACCAGCAGGTTTACAGTGGTTAATTAGTTTTATTATGCTTACCACGTGAAGAAAAATTATCTTCTGCAGAAGACATAATTATTCCATATTTCATGTTTATTTTGGACTGGCGACCCGTCCAGGGTGTCCCCCGCCTCTCGCCCCTTGACCGCTGGAGATAGGCACCGGCTCCCCCGCGACCCTCTGTGGCGGAATAAGCGGCTACAGAAGATGGATGGATGTTTATTTTTCGTGTGCCTCTGAAAAGTGTCATAGAAGTCTTTCAGATTCTAAAGTTACTTTGTGAAAACAAACCCACTTCAGAGGACCAGACATGGTGGAACCATTGAATGTTTTTACCGTAATTTCCGGACTATAAGCCGCTACTTTTTTCCCTTGCTTTGGACCCTGCGCCTTAAACAACGGTGCGGCTTATCTGTGGCTCAGCTAACGGCTACCAAGGGGGCGCTATCAAAGCACCAGCGCACAACAAAGTATGTTTTGAAAAACTGGACTGCTGCGTGATGATGATGGAGAGTAAGAGATGACTGTTTGGGAACTGCTGTATCAAAATAAGCAGCCTACCTTGTTATGTCTTCCTCCTCCTGCGTGCTAAAACCATCAAAATCCTCTTTGTCAGTGTCAGAAACGAACAGGCCCAGAATCGCCTCATCAGCCAGTCTCTCTCCTTTGTTGTCGCTCTGAAAACCAATAAAATCCTCTTCCTCTTTGTCAGTGTCTGAATCAAACAGCCTCCGAACGGCTCAATCAGCTATTGCGCAATCCACTTCTATGGCCGTGTGTCGCATTTGCGCATGCGCACGTAATTTACGTGACCGCGATTCATAAAGCTTTTGCGTGTTTTACGTACGTGCGTTTACCTCGCAGTCACGTTCATTACGTGCGCATGCACAAACGCGACGCGTGGCCATATTAGAGGATTACGCAATAGCTTATGGAGCCCTCGTTCGGAGGCTGTTTTACTCCGAAACTGATGAAGAGGAAGAGGATTTTATTGGTTTTTAGAGGGACAACAAAGGAGAGAGACTGGCTGAGGAGGCGATTCTGGACCTGTTCATTTCTGACACTGACGATGAGGATTTTGGTGGTTTTAGTACGCAGGAGGAGGAAGACGATGACACGGTAGGCTGCTTATTTTTGATACAATAGTTCCCAAACAGTCATCTCTGTCCCAACAATCCCCTCTGTGGTAGCAGGAACTCATATATAGAGTAATTAAACATTAAGGAACAGTGAGGCCAGCTAGTGCTGCTGGAACCGGTTGGGCCGCTCCGGCTTTCTCTCAGTTCAAGCAGCAATCAGTAGCTGCCCAAGGTGGTAAAACATTTACATACGAACAGTAGGCTGTGTCCTCAGAGCAGACAACAACCGTATTCACATACAAACAGACAAAGGTATGTGGGTGTGAGAGTAGCCTCTAAGTGGCCTCCCACACACACATACATATGGTAACTAAACATTAAAACACCCGCGGCTTATAGTTAGGTGCGGCTTATGTGTGGACAAATCTGCAATTTCCCCCAAATTTAGCTGCTGCGGCTTATATTCAGGTGCGCCTTATAGCCCGGAAATTACGGTANTTTAGGGTACATATTTGTACCCCTTAGAAAACAACCCCCCAGTCAAAGGTACAAAATTGTACTTTTGAGGGTACCACCCCAGTGACGACAAAAGGTACAATTCTGTACTTTCATTTCTGACAGTGTAGTTACAGTATTCTTGTTGGTTTTACAGTAGTTTTTCTTCAGAGTCAGTGTTTGTACTTCATGCAGTAATTTTTATTTGTCTACAGATTTTATTTATTTCATTGATTTCATTGTTGGTTGATTACTGTAACTGATTATGGTCAGAAATACTGAAAGTATTGAAATAAATACTTGAAATCTTCAGTCTGCAGCATCAGTGTTGTGCAGTGCTTGGTCAGTTTATAGTTTATATGCCTATTTGTCTCTTGAAGACTGTGGGTTTGTCACTTTTTTCCCCATCTAAATGATCCCTCACATAACAATGTCTGGACTCAAATCTACCACATGATATTTCCTAAAATTAGTTTTTTGACAAATGTTTATTATTTATCACATCAGAGTGAAACTGGCTGCAATGGTGTCTGATCACTGAGAACTGTGTTTGTCAAGTGACAACTAATACCATTTTTACAAGTGTGTGTATACAGTATGTTTTGACTGAAGTGTGTATGTTTTGTCAAAAGTGTCATTTTGCAAACAATCACAGAATTATGCAAATTGAGTGTGGTGTTTGGATAATTGTAACAATATTTTTAAAATAAAAATCCAAGTCTTAAAATCACGTGTAAACGATAGTAAAAAACTGTAAAACGATCCATCATCATATACGAGCTGTGCAGGTCTCTGTCAGCTGGGGCAAAACCTCCCGGAGGACCGGGACCACAACCAGATTTAAACCTACTAGCGGGCTAGTACTGTATAATGTCTGTGTAAAGAGAATATACATGTGTGCATGTAGAGAATACATGTGTGTGTGGAGTATGTATGCATGTGTAAGGAGCATATATGTATGTGAGAGTAACTGGATGAATTATGGCCTAGACGGCCCCTCATACTGGAGTGTTGCTCAGACTGAAACCGGAAGTTCTTGCTCTCTTTTTAATCGAGGGTAGAAAATGGATATTTATTCAAAGAGTCCTTCTTGCCCGCTTGTGAAAACAAGCCAAATGATTCCATTTGTCCTGATTTAATCAACTCAATGGTGAGTGACTTTGTTTGTTTGTTTTTTTTCTTAATGACTATGTGTCTGTCACAGATTTTCCCATTCAAAAACCCCATAGGCGGAGCTAGCCGCGGCTAACAGTGCTAAATCCTGATGAGTGAATTTATACCTTAAATAGAGATATGTGTTTGTTGAGGTGTATGCCGAATGTTAGAGAAATACAGATACTGCTGATTGAATACGTTGATTTATGTAGTTTAGCCCGTTTTTCATGCATTTTCTCTACTTTTCATTAAATTATTATGGCGTTTTAAGGAAGTTTGGTCTGATTGGGTTTGATGGGACATATAAGTGGATTTGACTTTATTTTGTTGTTAATTACCTTCATTAGTTGAGCTGATTGTCATGACTTGCTTGGTTAGTGGTTGTTGTCTGAATTGTAACATTAATTATCTGACTGTATTAGTTAGAGATGGATTTATTTGTTTGTGGTGTCAGTAGAAAGATAATTGTGAATATTAAGTAATGTTTTTGACTTTGCCAGGTTGTTTTTTTCCTTGAAACTCTTACAACTTCTGTTGTGACCACATTGTGGTTGTTTTTATTTTTATTTGTATCTGATTATATTGATATTATTCTAAGGTCTCCTTATGAAGACTTTATGATTTCTTTACTGTTTGATGTGTAGAATTAGACCTAACAGCACCACATTTCTAGATAACTGGTGGTAGGGATTTTTACCAGCAAAATATTCAGTCAGATGAAACTATTTTGCATCATTCCCCGCCCTAGTGGTGATATGTGATTTTTTTTTTTTTTTGCGCATCTGAAAACTGACTAGCAAAAATGCGCCCAAATGCGACCAATTAACACTGATAAGTGGTCTGTTCACAACTGACAGCCACACCCATTGGCACAGCTGCACCTTTGACAATGAAGGAAGCTTGACTTCTTTTGTTATCTTGAAAGTTTCAACTCATCCTATTGAAAAACAGCCATTCACACCTCCAACCGATTCATCACCCAAGCCCTTTCCCAACAATAACTCCTCTCCACACCCCTCCCTTTCACCCTCAGACCCCCTACCTGCATTAACAGGCTTTTGTTTGTTTCGCCATGAAATTAAAAAGTGAATACAAAGCAGGCATGCATAGTGCTTACAGTCACTCACAAAAAAATGAACGGCTCTCTACAAAGACTCGGTTCTTTGGTTCGTTCATGAACGTCACATGACTACTGTCTGTGACTTGTGATTTCTGTTGTAGTTTCCTATATTGAACACTAGGGAGAGCTATTGAGCTAAAGAGGAACAGTGTGGGTTGAGAGCTGGAGATGGTGCCAAATAGTTCATTTTATTTGGTTAAAATGTGGAAAACTGCAATAATTTCACTGTGAAATCACAGAAAATGGTTATTTTTCACCTTATATTTTAGTTTTGTGATTATTTTTATTAATATATTTTATTTGTTTTATCTAACTCAGTTATTTGTTGTAAAAAGCAGAGAAGAAAAAATAAAACCTGTATTCCAATTTGTTGCATTTTTTTGTGTGGTAGAAGTATCGGTATCGGTACTCGGTATTGGCGAGTACTCAGATTTAAGTATCGGTATCGGATCGGTTTTGAAAAAAGTGGTATCGGCACATCCCTAACTTTCATAACATATTTTCTTGCTCATCTGGAATACGGTGGAATGCTTTTCACAGGTTGGAAAATCCCCAAAACAACAAACAACCATAATTCAAAAACTGAGTCATGTTCACTGGAAGTCTTTCGGTTTATTATAAACTTCCCTTCTCGTTTCCAAGTGACTTCTTCTTTTGAGCTTTCAGTCACACCAGCTATATATGGAAGTACAAGGATCTTGTGTTGGTCCTGGGACTCAGATGGTTCCTGTGTTCTTTATCTGGAACTAGATCCTGTCTGTTAGAGACTTATATTTAGGATAGCTGCCAGTCCTGAGGGCTGACTTCATGTCTATCTTCATTGTTTGTCCAGAAGTGGGAACGTTTCCACTCTGGTTCATTGTTCTCATGACCCCTAGTTTGTGCAGAAAACTCACCTACGTCAACAGAGTAGACCAGGTCCTTCACAGGATGCAGTCCCTGAATTTGTACACACCCACAGAGTACCGAGCTGCTGCACCTGTGCACACCACCATATTAATATGAGGGACATAAACTGATGGGGATGCATGTTTTGGCTCAACGTTGTAAAGTAAATTTTCAGTGAATCAAAAATCTTCAACTAGGGAAGGTTGACAGGTACAGGATACATCCTGAATCATTACTTCATCTTTAGTTCAAAATTCAGTGAAAAATGACATCAGGTCTGATACTTCTGACTTAGTTCTGTTCACAGGAACAAGCCCTAAACCAGCTTCCTCTTTATTTCTCAGTCAGAGTCCAGTCCAGTCCAGACCAGAACTTCTTCCTGTTTCATTTCTACATGTTCACTGTGGAATTCTGATGGGCTGCTGTCAGAGTTAAAGGGGATCTTGAGAAAAAAAAGTGCCCATAAACCCATAAAGAGCCCATAAACTTGAATGAAACCATCGTTGTGTCTGTTTCTTTATTTAAAACAGCTGACTGCAGGCATTTGGATTTGAAACTCCTCAGTAAGCTCTGTTCACACTGCAGGCTGAGAACAGAGAACATGAGAACATGTCAACAGATAACAGATGGAACAAATCAGCTCCTGAGGAGCTCGAAGTGTTGAGATCTGATCTAAACAATGGAGGAGGTTTCTTCATCACTTGGTCACTATTCAGTGTCGGTTCTGACAGAACATCAGTTTTACAATTGATAAACACATGCTGACATGTAACTTTTTTTTTTTACTTTTTTTTTTAAATTATTTTTCACATAACAAAGAAAACCAAACATACATAACAGTCAATAACAATCTGGATAATACATTCTTACTTATTTCACCCTTTACATTCAGTCACTTGTCATCAATATTGTTTTTGTGTGTGTGTGTGTGTGTGTGTGTGTGTGTGTGTGTGTGTCACTTGCAAAAAGTATCCATTTTCTCCCTTGTTGATAAAACTTGGGTTCTTTGCCCATGTATGGAGCCCATGACTCCATATTTAAATCACTTTATATTAAACAGGTGTAATCTTTGATGCCTCTAGATTAGCGTTGCACCATTATAACTCAAAATATGCTGTAATTAT
>SSNR01000309.1:86005-121708 GCA_006937965.1 Callopanchax toddi | reverse complement strand
AGCTCCGGAACTGTTCTGAAGTGTAAGCACTCACACCACGAACAAGATATCCAAAAATGTCCCTTATACAGAACTGCTGGGGCAAAAAGTCCTCGTCGGTGCTCCTCTTTGTTGGGTCTCTCATATAAACCGTATATAATGTTGATTTTAACGCTCCCTGGCTTCCCTATTTAATGTATCCCTGTATATTCTGTGTCCTTTTCGGGATTTTAACATGTTTAATTTCACCGTCTTTCTCCCAACTCTGCTTCTCCGCGACGCTTTATCTGTTTGTTTACACTCGAGAAGCTGCCAACATGGCCGCCACGTCCCAGAATGCAACGCGTGATCACAAGCCCTATTCAGCAGTCATGATGTCATTTTAGATACGTGACGCTCAATGTTGTGGATTACAATTCCATGCCCTCTAAAACAGCATTATGGATAGGAGGAATGAAATAAGACATCAACAATATCAAAGTAAGTTATTTGTTCCTGGGAAGCTTGTAGTTCTGCCTGTCTACAACAAACATAGTACTAGTGTAAATGTATGTTCAGATATCCAAAATACAATTACAGACAGCAGGAATAGAGTTTTAATTTTACCTGTCTGAATTAAGGGTTTTTACTAGTAACAACTGAATTAGAGCTGTCTAAAATGAGAGTTTCTCCTAGTCAGAATTCACTTTCTACTATCCATAATGTTCATTCCAGATAGGAGAAATGTAATTGTAGATAGGAGGCGCTGCAAACCCAATACACATGAATGGGAAATGTGACGTCATTTGTCCTAGGAAGAATTACATTTCAGATAGGAAGAATGTTATTATGGATATCTGGAATGTTAATTTCTACTAGGAACAATAAATTTATAGATATCTGGAATACATATCCAGTCTACTTAATAAATGTTAAAACGGCCACCTAAAGTATTTAAGAATTTTGAGATATCTCAAACTTAATTCCTACTAGCACAGTTTCTAATTATGGAAATCCTTAATTATAGTTTATACTAGTAACAACATTGCTGTTGATATCTTCATTTGAAATTTTGACTAGTAAGAATACAATTAGTACTAGGATAAATTAAATTATTGCTGTATGAAATAGGAATTACAGAGAGGTCCGATTGTTGATTAAATGTTAAAACGGCTTGCCTTAGTCGTAGGTCCGCTCCATACTGCACTGTCACAAGCCACACCCATCCTCCAGCTGCGGGGACGGGACGCTAGACGCCACCGGGGCAACCGACTGGCCTCCTCCTCACGTCCTCATATCGAGTTGCTGTTCTTTCTGTTCTTCGGCACACCTCTCATCGTGCTTCTTTCCCCTCCTCTTTTTCTGTCGTCTTCTTCCAACCTGTGTGGCACATACAGGTCGCCTTTCGGACACGCCCACCCTCCGACAGGTGAGTCATTAATCCTGTTAAACACACAGCTCCAGATTAACATGCAAACAAAAACATGCAGCAAGTAAATCAGAAAAAAACGAGGAAATCATGCAAAAAATAAAAATCTGAACAACCAAATGTTCACTGTGACATTTTCTGTATAAGCACATTTTAACGTGTATTGTTTTTTTTTATTGTCTCTTGTTTTTATTGTGTGTTTTTTATTGTGTAGCCTATTGCTGGTTTTTATTACGCTGCTGCAGTCTTCCGTTGTAAAGAGACAATGGGACCAACCTGGTTTAATAAAGGTGAATCGTGACGTATCAGCTGGTTCTTTTATAACCAGACAATTTGATTAATTTTCATTTTAATCCCACTGAATGATATTTCCTGTAATCAATTTTCCTGAATCAAGACCTCATCTGGATTAGTTGTTTTGTGATGACGACCTGGATCTTTGGGCACAAACTGAACTGAACTGAAATATGTTGTAAATCCATTCCGTCACGTGGATGTTTTTTAAATAACATCCAGTTGCGTTCAGCTGATCTGACCAGTGCCAGAGTTTCCCCTCTCAAGTTCCCAACTTTCCCACATAACGATGTCCTCATAGTCCTGTGTCTGATCCTCAGGGGGAGGAGAGAGACAGACTGAAAGTGTGAATAAGAAGAAGGCTTTTTGCAGACCGGGATCAGATCGAGACTCGAGCAGCAGGCAGGAGGTAGGTCCCGCACATTCATGCACGGGGTTTTAAAACATAGCGGACCTGTTGATCGGTGTGTGCTCACACGCACGGTGAGCGGGAGCGGTCTCAGACCATCAAGGAAAACTGCAGGCAGGACGTACGGTGACTGCACGTTTGGACCTAGACGTGGACACGCAGGACGGGACACAGATCAAAGCGACAAAGAGGACTTAGAGCAGCGGTGTAGCACAGAAGTCTGGGCCCGTGTCTATGATCTGTCACATATTTTCCTCATGATCTCAGACAAAGAAAACTGGGGTTTTCTTAGCTTTCTGTGGAGAAAATGTCAAGTTGTCAGCGTAAGTCAAACTGGCATACATCAATTGTTTTTATTTACATAAAAGTTCATGATGAACCATTTGATTAAAAAAGTATCTCATAAAGATTGGAAATGGAAACATGAGGAGAAACTGTGGATGTATTAAATGCCCACAGATGAGATTTTCTGTACATAAAATTAAAAACGAGGTCTCTAAAGTCAAACTATTTTGGCAAATTATTTTTCACTGGTGAGAACTGTTAGGTTGTTCAGTCTATCGGTGATGAACTCTCACCAGTCTGTCCTACCAGCAACAAAATATGTCTGGACCTTTGTTATGACCTCATTAAAGGTTTGAAATCCCCTCAAAATGCTTCTCCCTTACAGAAAAACCACATGAACTTCACATGTGGACATCACATGTGAAACCGTGTTGATGTAACACATGTGAACTACATGTAAAAAACGTGTTTTCCACATGTTTCCTGTGTGAATTTGGAACAAAAAAATGTGAACTTCCCATGGGGACAAAGAACATGTTTTCACATGTAAAAACATGTTCAATTAACATGCAAAACACATGTGCAACTCATGTTTCCCATGTGAATTTGGAAAACTTTTGACATGTCCATGTGGTCACATGGGCTCACATGTAAAAAACATGTTAAGTACGTGTTTTTTTGTAAGAGCTTTGAGTTATTCTGTTATTATTCTGTGTTTTTTAAATTCATATCTTTCCCAATAACAAGCCATGAGTGATCACGTTAGTTAAAGTACTATTAATGAGAGGAATGCAGAGGGGATGCCATTCACAGGAAGCTGCAAAAGCAAGTTAAGCAGGACCTTAAACTAATATTATATAAAGAATAGATACAGAACCTGCGGAGCTCTGAAAACTCTCACCCTGCATGGAAAAGTATGAAATCCAAATACAGTCAAAGAAAAGCCTAATTCCCTTCCTGGCAAGCCAGATTTAGAAGTTGCCAAACTTTTTAAAATTGTTTTAATGCAGAACACCTTTAGCAATGAACTGCTCAATTACGGGAATGTTCTACCTGCACAGACGTCCACTTTAAAATACATCAACTGTACATTAACTGTGAGTTAAGGAGAGGAAATGTCATGGGCCACATAATATTGGAGGTAGACTTTTTAAGAACTGTTCCAAACAGCCGGCATTTCCCCCTTTATTTTTACAAAGTCTGTCCCAATTTCACAGAGCGCCCAGGATCTGGAAAGATTCAGTAGTGCAAATCCCCAAAGACGCTAAATAACAAAGTCTTTTAAAAACTGAGATTTAGAGAGCATCAAAGCAGTCTGGACCCTTTATAATTTGCCTATAGAGCTGGTAGAGTACTTCATCTGAGGAAACATTTCATTCCCTTGCTTTTTATTGACTTTTCCTCAGTTTACCTGCTCGCCTCAGGAACACTACATTAAGTCACTACATTAACCTGAATGAAGTTTGCTGGCTGATGGATATTTTTAGACAAACAGACCCTAGAGGGTGAGAGTTAATGGTATTTGATCTGGCGTACTTTTATCTTCCACCTGCACCTCTCAGGGTTGTGTATTTTCACATTCTTTATCTGTTTTATACACTAATGAGTGTTGAAATGAAGGGGAAGGCAGATACAGCATAAAACCTTTTTGTGTGTGTGTGTTGTGTTTTTTTATTTTACTTAGTCCTAATAAAATTCCCTCTGGCTGGATGAAGGGGTTGAGAAACTGAATTGTACCTTAACAACAATGACAGAATTATCTCTAAGGCCTCTATTTACCCTTTAAAAAGTGAGAAAGGATGTTTAGACCACACCTGCAGGGGGCGGCTGCTTCAGGTGCAGCTTGATACGGATGTCAACCAGAGGAGTGCGAGGCAGGAGAAAGTCATGTCTTTCCCCAAGAAAATGAAACTGGCTTCCAGGAAAGGAAGAGGGGGAAATTTTAATTGCGCAAAATCAATGACTAACTGGGTTTTAAAAAATGAGAAGTGAGCATTACAGTGAACTGTCTAACACAGAGAGCCGATTTCAGCTCTCAGACTGAAAGCTGCCATCATGTTAGCGAAGTGTTTTTGTATGTATTCATTCACCATCAAGATTAATAATAAATTCATTATTATTAGGATTGTTACTAACTGTCGACACTCCAATAATTTTGTGGAGCTCTCAGTGAAAACTTTCAGTCTGTAAGCTGGACATAAAATGAAACTCATGCTCAAAAACTACGATTACATTGTAGGGTTTAATCACTCACAGTTATTTTCTCACAAAGTAAGGGGCTGTCCTCTGTCCCTGCTGTGTTTGATTCATGGCTTTAGAACAGCAGCTGTAGTTCTGAAGCTACAGGAACCAGAAATAAGAAAACGCTCGGTCCAGAATGAGTCCTCCACCAAAATAAACCTGTATCCTTGCCATTCTGTCAGGAGAAATGTTTAAAAATAAAAATAAATCTCTCAGCATCGAGGGAATGGAGGACTTTTTAGTAGAAATGAGCTCTGACTGTCTCCTCCATTACGGCTGAAACTACAGAGAAACACACGGAGCGTCCTGTACGACAGCGCCCCCTACTGATACAGGTTTGCTTGATGGGCATACACGTTGGCTATCAACACCAAATACAGAATTTTGATTTTCATTGGCTGAAAAATCTCGCCGGCAAGAAAAAATGCTAAGGGGTCTACAGGAGGAAGGGGGGTCTTCACAAGACTAGCATATGTTGTGGAACTTAACCCATAGATCATAGTTTAGACCTGAAATATCATTTAAAACATTTAGAAAAATTTGATACATAGAAAAATGCTCCACATATCAGCTTTAAATCACAGTTGTAAACTTACTAAAAACTTTGATTTGCAGTCTAGTAAACATTAACAGTAACAGTGTATCAAAATTCTGCTAAAGTGCAGATTACAACAATAATGAAGCAAAGTGAGGCTTTACCACTTCAACATTTCTAACTTCTCATGTTCATTGAAACCTGATCTGTAACAAGTGGACTACACTTTTAAAACACTGTCTGAGCTTGAGTGGTCAGTCTAAAAATAAAGAAATGAAAATAAAATATACATATTTTAAATAAATAAAGCTTCCTGATATCCAGTCATTAACGTAGCTCACACTAAAGTGCAAGAAAATTAAGAAATATGTCCTTGTCCTGGACAATTTCTCTCTTTTTTGTCTGTGGTTAATCAAAGTCCCAGTTTTTCTTCTTTTTTTTTTTTTTAACCCCGTGTCCTGTCCGGCTGTGGAGCAAACAGAATAATGTCTGAGTGCCAAAAACAAGCCCAACAGTGTTGCTGTTTCAGGTGAGAGGTTACAGCCACTGCTATAAAACAACTCCTGGTTTTTGTTTAAATATAACCCCCAAAATCTTTATTAGAATGTTTTTATGGTTGATTGGACACGGAGCCTGAAAGTGAAGGGAAGGGTACAGAAAGAGGGATGGGGGAGAAAGTAAACAGAAAAAGAAGAGAACAAGAGACGTGAAGAATCCACTTCTAGACCTGTAAATAAAGCACAAACAAACAAAACAGGAAGAAAAGATACAGCAGCAACAAACAGCATATGATTATACAACAGTTGTGATATTCTTCAAATGTATACGTATACACCAGTTCAAGAGAGTTCAGTGTCAACCACAGCCCCAGTCAATGTGTCTGAAAACACCTGAGTCCATTTTTATGTGAATACCTTGTGATCACCTGTGTGTATATATGCGCGCTTGTGTATGTAAGGTTCCTCTATTGAAACATTCAATAATAAGTTCGAGGAGCCACAGACCCGTCCCCAAGGCCCACTGAGGACGCGAAGGAGGTCCAGGCCCCAGACGTCCAGAGGCCACCCAGGGCACGGACACCCCAGGGAGATTGCCGTCAGGGCAGTCGCTAAACTCTCCCCCAGAGGGCGCAGAGGCTCACCCCACGTGGGCCCCCCGGCAGTCGCCGCGCTAGAGCCCCTGGGGGGCCGCGGCTAGGAGCTCACAGGCACCGCCTGCAGCCGGCCATCCAGGGTAGATCTAGCCGGAATCAGAGACCCGAGACCCAGGAGCGAACCAGCCCCAGCAGAGGCCCAACCACCCCCGGGGGCCCAGATCCCACCAGGCAGCCACAGGAGAAGAGCAGGCAGACGCCCCCAGCACCCAGACCCAGACCCCAAGACACCCCAATACGCCAGCGGAGAAAGGCACCACTCAATGCCGGGACACAGTCAGGGAGGATAGTCTCTGCAGAGGAGGGCCTAGCATGTCACAGAAAGGGGGGGGGACGAAACCTGACAGAAAAACAGTCACACACAGACACAATCACTCTCCCTCCCTCATGCGTGCACACACACATTCCTGCAAACATACCAAGACACACAATAGATGCTATACACCCACTCTCGCTCCCCATGCACACTCTATGTTCAGGACCAGGGACCAGCGCCCTAAGGGTGAAGCCGGCCCTGAGATCCAGAAGATGGTCCCTCCCTTACTGAAGTGGGGATGAGCAGACCACCGCGCACCCTGCCGCAGCCCCCCACCGCAGACCCCCACCGCAGACCCCGACCAGATGGCCCGCTCCACTCCAGGAGTCCCAATTTTTCAAACCTTGTTGGCTAGAAGTTTGTTTACTGGAAGCTGAAGCACTGGTGGCATTTTAGCCATGCAACTCTCGTATCTGGTGGTGTGATGTTTTTTAGGTGTTGATAAAGGTTCGTAGTGTTACCTTGTGACGTAGCAACAGAGGCAAGGCAGGCTTTGCACAATACCTGACGTTGCGCAGCATCTTCTTTTTTATGTCCAAAATAATTCCACACAACGGATCATGAACTATTCCTCTTTGGTACCAAACTTTGTGCAGCGTTGGATTCTGTTGAGCCTTTTATAACCGGTTAAAGCTCAGCGCTTTACTTCTCTCCCTGCAATACCTCCGTGTTTGGGTCTAACCGGTATAGCTATATAATTGTAGATGCCTCATTAAGCGCTGGATCATTCTCGAGGGCGTAATGGGGCATCTATGTATACATATGTGTATGCTCTTGTCACTTTTTGCAACTCCGTCAGCGATACTGACTGAAAAGTTCTACAAAAAGCAGCTAAAGACCATCGGATATGTCGCTAGATTTGTTGCTAGGTGCTTTTTGGGTTAAAGTTGCTAAGGGGGGTTTGTAAAGTTGTTAGGAACAGCGACAAAATCACCGAGTTGGCAACACTGCTGCCTTGTTTGAGCTGCTCGCCAGTCACGACTTTCCCAAATCTTATGCCCAGTCAAATCGCAGCCTTTGTGATTAGAAAATCTCATTTTGTCATATCGCAATTTAATATGCAATTAATCGTTCAGCCTTTTTATATACAGTGGGGCAAAAAAGTATTTGGTCAGCCACCGATTGTGCAAGTTCTCCCACTTAAAATGATGGCAGAGGTCAGTAATTTTCATCATAGGTACACTTCAACTGTGAGAGACAGAATGTGAAAAAAAATCCATGAATTCACATGGTAGGATTTTTAAAGAATTTATTTGTAAATTATGGTGGAAAATAAGTATTTGGTCAATAACAAAAATTCAACTCAATACTTTGTAACATAACCTTTGTTGGCAATAACAGAGGTCAGACGATTACTATAGGTCTTTACCAGGTTTGCACACACAGTAGCTGGTATTTTGGCCCATTCCTCCATGCAGATCTTCTCGAGAGCAGTGATGTTTTGGGGCTGTCGCCGAGCAACACGGACTTTCAACTCCCTCCACAGATTTTCTATGGGGTTGAGGTCTGGAGACTGGCTAGGCCACTCCAGGACTTTCAAATGCTTCTTACGGAGCCACTCCTTTGTTGCCCGGGCAGTGTGTTTGGGATCATTGTCATGTTGGAAGACCCAGCCACGTTTCATCTTCAAAGCTCTCACTGATGGAAGGAGGTTTTGGCTCAAAATCTCACGATACATGGCCCCATTCATTCTTTCCTTAACACGGATCAGTCGTCCTGTCCCCTTAGCAGAAAAACAGCCCCAAAGCATGATGTCCCCCCCCCCATGCTTCACAGTAGGTATGGTGTTCTTGGGATGCAACTCAGTATTCTTCTTCCTCCAAACACGACGAGTTGAGTTTAGACCAAAAAGTTCTACTTTGGTTTCATCTGACCACATGACATTCTCCCAATCCTCTGCTGTATCATCCATGTGCTCTCTGGCAAACTTCAGACGGGCCTGGACACGCACTGGCTTCAGCAGCGGAACACGTCTGGCACTGCAGGATTTGATTCCCTGCCGTTGTAGTGTGTTACTGATGGTGACCTTTGTTACTTTGGTCCCAGCTCTCTGCAGGTCATTCACCAGGTCCCCCCGTGTGGTTCTGGGATTTTTGCTCACCGTTCTCATGATCATTTTGACCCCACGGGATGAGATCTTGCGTGGAGCCCCAGATCGAGGGAGATTATCAGTGGTCTTGTATGTCTTCCATTTTCTGATAATTGCTCCCACAGTTGATTTTTTCACACCAAGCTGCTTGCCTATTGTAGATTCACTCTTCCCAGTCTGGTGCAGGTCTACAATTCTTTTCCTGGTGTCCTTCGAAAGCTCTTTGGTCTTGGCCATAGTGGAGTTTGGAGTCTGACTGTTTGAGGCTGTGGACAGGTGTCTTTTATACAGATAATGAGTTCAAACAGGTGCCATTAATACAGGTAACGAGTGGAGGACAGAAAAGCTTCTTAAAGAAGACGTTACAGGTCTGTGAGAGCCAGAGATTTTCCTTGTTTGAAGTGACCAAATACTTATTTTCCACCCTAATTTACAAATACAGATTAAAAGTTATTTCAGGGTTTGACATTCACTTTTATAGGAAGTAAAAATATAAGAGCTAAAATATATTGTATTTATGTATGTGTAAATTGCCACTGTAACATGCAGAAAAATCTTGAAACTCACCTTAAAAGTGCTTGAGTTTAATTTTAGCAGGGGAGTAAGAAAGTGCAGTGATGTAAATTAACCTCAATAATCAAAGAACATCAGGAGTACTGAAATTATTTGAGTGAAGAAAAAACAGAAATCCCAGAAAATTTACAGTCACTTAAATTTCAGTTTCAGATCAGCAAACACTTCTTTTAAGTCTTGACACAACACCATAATAATCTTTATCTGTATTACTTGATTGGTTCTATAATGTGTGTCTTCTGTTTTGCTTCTTATCACAGGGTAAACCTGGATTAGCAGCACAGCAAAATGCTATCTAATGGACGCGCGTTTCACCTCTTTCTCTTTGTAAGTTTCAATAAAACCTCAAAGTTTAGACATGAGTTATCAGAGTTGTATTAAAGTAGATTATATAATGAGTTTTTACTGTTGTCCATTATGTTGTTGATATTCCCACAAGTAATCCTGTAACATAGTGTTAAATATTGTCCTGGGTTTATTATTAATATTATCATCATCATCATTATTGTTGTTGTTGTTATTATCATTATTATTATTATTGTTATTATTATTAGTGGTTGTTGTTGAATGCTATTTGAATATGTCAATAATGCTGTTACATTTTGTTTGCTAGGTTTTCTTAACCACAGTCCATCTTTCAGAAGAGGCCTTTTTGGATTACTTCAATATTTCTGAATGGGTAAGTATTCATCTATGCTATGTTCATTTTTACTCAATCTCCTGCAGTTAAATGACATAAAACAGACCATATCTGTATTATTTTTCTCAATAACTTGTCTTCTCTGTGTGAATGTGAGTGTGACTGTGTGTGAATGTTGGTGGTGGTCAGAAGGGCCGATGGCGCAGAATGGCAGCCTCGCTTCTGTCAGTCTGCCCCAGGGCAGCTGTGGCTACAGACGTCTGTCGTAGTTTACCACCACCGGTGAGAATGACTGTGTGAATGAATAATGCAACTCTGTAAAGCGTCTTTGAGTGACCTAGAAAAGCGCTACATAAAAACTGATGCATTATTATTATTATTATTATTATTCTCATCATTTCACATGAATATGGGTATTGTGATGTACAATTTATTTTCTACATAGTTTTGTTTCATCATTTACATGCAAATGCAATCTCTGTCCACAGAAAACTTGAGTTATGCTAATTTTTATTTATTCATTTATGTTTATTTTATTATTTCACCTAACAAATGGTTTAATATTACTATTATATGAAAGCAGTTTAAACAACAGCTGTTTTTTGTGATCAGTATTTTAAAACGCCACTGCAAAGAGGTCCATTGGTGAACCCCTACATCTTACCCCCAACTCTCTCAGCTGCAAAGAGGTTAGCAGACAAATAACTGATTCTATCTGCAAGTGTTCATAGCGTTGTGGCTTTGTGAACCTTCGATGTCAGGTCTTCAATGTGAACCAGAACTGTGGATTGTTCACCTACTGATAGGCAGTGTTGGTCAAGTTACTTGGAAAAAGTAATTAGTTACTAATTACTGATTACTTCACCAAAAAAGTAATCCAGTTACGCTGGGCTTACACCTAACGATTTTCACGGCCGCAGACTAAAGACTGCCAGTCTTTAGGAATCGTACTGGAGTCTCTGCGCGCTCCCGTCGTCGCGGTCGTTAGATGTAAGGGGATAATCTGCAGTTGGCGACCCGATTTATGCCAGTCTTTCTCCAGTCTTTCATATCCAACCTGCTAGATATTTTTTGTAGTCGGAGTGTAGTTGTAGTGACGTACAACAAGCAAGAACCAATAGGATTCGTTCTCACTGCAGAACCAGGAAGCCCTGTCAGTCATAACCCAACAAAACAAGACTACAGACGTGGAAAGAAGAGCTCAACGCAAACGAAAATGGACTTGTTACTTTTCTTCCCCTGTCCAGTGATCTCCTAACCGTAGTACAGAGGGTGAACAGGCGTGTTGTCTCCTTTTACAGCACAAACTTTATTTTTGCTCGCAGAGCACTGGAATACGTCCGCACTGTCTGTTTGATGTAAACTGTAGCTAAAAGCTGCTTCTCCTCCATTTTTAACTTCTGCAGAGCATGATGGGAGGAATTTTGCGGGAATGAAATCCTAACATAATCTAGTTGCAGTCTTGTAATTAGTGTTCCTACAAGATTCAGTCTTTATAAAATCTTTAGTCTGAGACTAGTCTAGGACTAAAGGCTGTTGACCCGAGTCTTTAGATGTGAGCTGATAATCTTTTAGAGTCTTTACAAAATCTTGTCAAAGTCTTTAGGTGTAAGCCCAGCATTACTTTACTGATTACTTGTTTTCACTTATTACTTTACTTAGTTACTTTTCAAAAACATGTCCAATCTGAATAGCTATAAAGCAACAGACCTTTCAACCTGATTCTATTCTTTCTGCATCCATCACATCAAACTGAATCAAATCAAACTGTCTCTCTTTGAAACTTGTTTTATTAGTTCTGATCTTTTAACTTTATGCACATTGCATCAACCACAAATTAAATTAAATTCTAGACTTGAAGGAATTATTTCAACATTTAAACCTATTCTCTGCACATTCTACCAGATTTGATGAAAATAAATTAAGTCTTTCTCTTGTTGACCTGTATTTCTCTCTGAGTGTAACCTTCAAATTAGATTCCTTATGTTGTCTTTTCTCTCAAGCAAGGATGAACATTTGATTTGAAAACCATGTGGGACACAACTGGCTTAAGTAAAGGTAGAGGTGGAGAAGAGGGGCTGGACTGTTTAAACCAGGGGTCACCAACCTGCTGCCCCAGGAACCAGACAAGGTGCCCACAGGCCTTTTCTGCAAATAGCTTAAGTCTATAATAAAATAAAATGTATAAACTGTTGCCTTCTTTTTTAATCACAAATGCATTAATATAGATTTAAAAACTACAATTTTCTTTAAAAAATATAAAAATATATTCATTATACATTAAATAATTTAACTCTGATATATTCTAGTTTACAGATAAATATATCAACCTGGTGGCCCTTTGTGTGGCTCAATACCCATGAAGTAGCTCTCAGCTTCACAAAGATTGGTGACCTCTGGTTTAAATATCAACCCTACACCTAAAAACAACAGTCAGTATCCATTTAATATAGTGGAACTTTGTTTTAGACAGTAAAAACTACAGGACTCAAAACTGACTTTAAAAACGCACAGGGGCCTGGGCCCCCAGGGCCCCTTTTATTTACGTCCGTGTCTGCTGCAGCTTGACGCGCTGATTGGTGCTCCGAATTTCACACCACAAAGCAGCAGGGAACAGCTAATCGGTTTTTTCTCTACGGTCCTTCGGGTTCCGAATGGAGCTGCGAGTCCACAGTGGAAATGAACACCGTGTCCTGACCTGGACAATCAATTCAGCTGAGCTTCTTCAGTCCAGCTGCACTAAGTCATGTCGCTTCTTTTCACCTGTTTATCAGGAGAGGAGCCGTCGGTCGGTTCTGGATGCAGAAGCTGCAGCAGTCATGTCAGCGGGGGATCGGGGGAGTTCTACATCCCCGTGCTGGTTTAGGTGCTTGTTCAGATCAGAGATGTAATTTACAAGATACAAGATGACTTTATTGTCATTGCATCAGCGTCCTGATACAGTGAAACTTAGTTGCAGTACAGCTGTTCCAAGATTCAGACAAACAACATAATACAAACAGGAAACAGTTGACTGCGGGCATGCGCATTTGTATGCGCTCCCTTTTGTAGAGGAAAACGCTTGGAGGGGAGGGTGTGTGTGAGGTGATAAAAAACATGTTCATCCCCCTAGGCTCAAGGGAACTCAGAGACGTGAACAGGAAAAAAAGGCCTCCTACATAAAAAGCATAAAACTCTGACAATCACAAGAACATAAGACACGTGATGGTGGTTGGGAAGGTAAAGGGAACCCCCATGCCCCCAGTCGAGTCCGCAGCATTAGCGTGGCCTTCAGACCGAGTTAACAGAAGTGGATGGAGTCGATAAGGAGATGGAGAACATTATTCCAGGTCAGCTTCCTCATACATTCCAGAGGGTGGAGTTGTGGGTCCAACTCCAAGGTTGCAGGGAGTCAGATTAGATTATAGGATTTGTTTTGGCTTCAGACAGAGAACCATTTTCTCCCTGACTTAGAGTCCTGCAGCTGGCTCCATACATCCAGTCACCCAAATTATGGGCATTCCTTTGAGCCAGGACTTCTCTCCAAGCTGGTTTTTTTTGCACACAAGTCCGCTAAGATCCACAATCTTATGATTAGATCTTGCAGCGCCAGAGTCTGAGTCCCCCGGCCCGACACACTCAGTCAATGCGTTTAAATGCACATCAAAGTCGAGCTAGATCGGTCTAGATCGATCTTATGTTAATAAACTGGGAGCCTTTATCCTAGTTTACACGTCTGTTAGAAAACCGAACTCTTAAATGAAGTTCGCTCCACTCCGCTACGATAGGGGGCGACATGCACCCTTTCCTGTCGGTCTTCTGCCGGTTGTTTTCTTAGCGTTTAAAAACTCTTGTTATAAACGTTTCTATCGGCCACGAATTTGATCGGGCGTCTTCGTGTACCAAGTGCTCGCAAGCTGTCCGTTTGTTTTTGCTGCTATCGTCTTTTACCGCTACTGATTTGTTTGTATTCCCACTTCCGCGGTGTCGTCACTCCCGGAGGAGGAGCGTCCAGACAGCATTAGCTCGGCTAAGCTGTTTACATGGAGGAGGAAGTCGAGCTCCAACCGCATTATCTGGGAGCTTTAGCTCGATTAGATCCAGTTCGACTTCAGCTGGACTAACGTGTTTACATGCAGTTGAAAAAACCGACTTAAGTCAATTTAAGGCAATGATTTGGTTTTCTAGACTGCATGTAAACGCACTGAGTGAGAGCGGGTAGTTTCCCAATAGAACCCGTCTTCTCCAGAATTTTTCGGTCCCCCAGGGATCCATAAGCTCCAATCAGTAGAAACCTGGTGAACATAATCAGAATCATGTAGAAATCTTCGTCTTCCATGGAAAGAAGAGGGAGATGCATTATCTTCCACCAGGAATTCATAATATATCCCGCTGGAAGCTTTCTAGGACAGCTCGGCGCCCCCGTCACCATACAAAAAGTGGAAAAAACTTTATCAATAGCAATCAGAGTCCAGCTGATCAATTCCATGGTAATAAAATGTTGAATAATCCAAAATGGGATGAGGAAAGTGCTCCGAATTTCACACCACAAAGCAGCAGGGGACACAGAGAGAGGGAGCAGAAGGGAATGCGACCGTCCTCCACAGAGCAGAAAGAGAAGAGGAGAATTTCTGGCTGTAGATAAAAGTTGTCCTCCCACACAGAGAGTCCTGCTCTCTCTGAGCTCCATGTGATCACTTGTTGATCTAAACAATCACTGATGTCGCAGCTCAGACGGAAAAGTCAGGAGGCGCTCCGACAAAGTCATGGTTTAGTAACGCACTAACGCAGCGTGTTTGCGGGAAAGTAACGGTAATCCAACTACTTTTTTTTTCCCATTGTAGTCTCTTACTTTACTCGTTACTTGAAAAAACACATTACTTCTAACGCGTTACTGCCCATCACTGTTGATAGGGAACGTGAGCTGGGATTAGACAACAGGTTAGTTTTACCCTACTGATGATGTTCTGGTGCAATAGTTAATGACAAATGACAGATAAGGTCATTATGTTTATGTGTTTATTAGACGCTTTTATCCAAAATGACTTACAAATGATAATGTAACCAAGAAGTTACCATTGAGGCTAACAATAACTAACCTGACCCTAACAAGCTTAGACAGTCAAACACTAGTCAGTCTCTAAGGTGACCGTGAGGGAAAGAACACAGGAGAGATGCATGCGCGCTGTACCACAGCTAATTGTCTACGGTGCGCATGTGTCAGAGATGAGCAGCTGAGTGTGTGTGTGTGTGTGTGTGCGTGCGTGCGTGCGTGTCCGCGTCGGATCATTAGAACTGGGACCGGCACGTGCTGCTTCCACTCAGAGTAGGCGATCCAGCTGGATCATGGTGGCTGGATCAGCCTGTGGACCGGGTCGGGGGTAAGGGGAGCTAAACTCTGGACTGTGCGTTATTGGCTCATCCTCTGGTTTCTCCCCGTGCGGTTTTTTATTGTGATTTGCTGAATATGCAGAGATATCATCATAGTAATTCCAGAGGACAAAGTCAGGAGGACATGGAGCTGGGTTTTAATTTTTGCATCATTTAGAAAACTCTAAGCAGTTGGTTAAAAGTTTTCATATGGAAGAATTTTTTTACAACACTACGATAAAATACAAACAGTTGAATGTTAGTTGTCATTCTTTTTGTTACTTACTGTTATATATAGAGAAATAAATATATTTAATATACAAAGCAATTTATTTAATTATTAAACACTCAAAAAGTATCAAAAATTGGTACCATTAAGTACCGGTATCGATTCGTAGGTACCAGGAATCGGTACTGGATTGATTCAAAGGTGAAAGGTACCCATCCCTACTTGAGCGTGGTGTAGGCACCTGCTAGTCGACAGTCCTTTGATCACCGGGGTGACCGAGCCATGACATAAGCCTATGGTAGAGCAGCATTTATTAACTTTCCTGTGTAGCCCCCTACAGGTTAAAAGTTTAATTTCAACTGTTGTAAATCCTCTCACAGCTAAAGAGAGAGAAAGCTCTCTCCACGCAGCCTGCCACAGCTCCCACTGCTTTTCAGCTAATAATCTCGTCAGACAAGTTTTTGTATTTTACATTTTTTTGAATGTATAATTATTTTCAGTTCAGAAACAGTCTCTCTCTCTCTCTCTCTCTCTCTCTCTGTCTCTCTTTCTTTTTCTCTCTCTCAGCTGTCTGAGTGTAAAAGCCAATTTATTCTCCACGAGAACTCAGCTGCCAAATTTCTTCAGCGATGTGTCATACAGGTGTGTATCAGGTGCATATCAGGTGTGTGTGTGCAGATTAAAACGATCCATCTTCCAGCGCAAACCTGACAAGGCTTTTGGGTCTGGGTAGACTTGTGCAAAACCTCCAGGTTCCCAGTGGACCAGCATGGACCTGACGAGCTCTCGGGTCTCAGTCAGCTGGCGCAAAACTTCTGGGACTACCACCAGATCATAGCGGACCTGAAGAGCCATTCTGGCAGTGGCAGCCCGTCCATAGGGGGCGCTAGGGGGCCGCCCCACCAGTCCAAGAGGAAGAGAAGAAGAAGAAGATAGAATCACAAAATATAAAAAACAAACATGAAAATAAAACTAAACAATCCATCCATTATATATAGCCTACAATAAGTAATGGGTATAATCTGCTTTTAGATGTAGTTTCAAAATGTTCTCTCACTATTTTTTAACAGACCAACAGGTCTGTGACGTGGCGCTTAACTCATCCATTTACACTTTAGCTTGACATTTATAATGCAGTAAGACACATTAGGTTCATTACTACTGTTGCCTATTATTTTCAACACAGCTTACCTGCAAAAACAGAGAAATATCACCGTTAACAGGAGCTACTCCGCACACAATCTGTACACGTCCTCAGCCCGTGCTGACTGAACTCAATCTGCCCGGGAGTAATGCCTCAGGTACTGAGCTACCTCTGCTGGCGACAACTGGTATTGCTCTAACTAATGGCAAAAACACATTACCAGTAGCTTTACAGATAGAAAATGACTTTGGGCATAAAAAAAAATGGGGGGCTACTATTTTTATGCATTTCACAAGATCATTGTGCCACACACACATTTCTCAACGCACACTTATACCTTGAACAAATCTACTCTAATTTGAAAGAATAAATGTTCTTTTTGAAATTACACTGACACATATTATCCCTCTCTCTCTTTCTCTCTCTCTCTCTCTCTCTCTCTCTCTCTCTCTCTCTCTCTCTCTATCTATCTATCTATTTGAAGATTTTTCTTGTTATTGTGGTTTCATCATAAGCACTTTGTCAGTGTGTTAATAAATGATGAGTGCTAATTTTGGCATTTATTGATTGTAACAGAATTTTGATGCTGGTGCTACAACTTTTTGTTCTGTGCTACAAAACCTGCAACCTCTATAGCACCAGTGCTTTGAGCGAAAAAGTTAACGTACAGCCCTGACTCGCCATTAAACTTACTGGAAAGTATTCTCTGAATCTTAAGCCACAGGTCAGTTCTGCTCTAAACTCTGTGCTTTGTGATAATGTGGTGACGACAGGAAGCCTGAAACTTTAGCTCTCTGTAATATATTATCCTATCTCTGCCCTCCTTTCCCTCTCACTCCATCACACACACACACACACACACACACACACACACACACACACACACAATGGCTCTTATTGATTTTTTAAAGCCTACTTTTATTACAGTCATCTTTTTTCCGTCTGATAAAATATTGTGATCATTATACAGCCCAGCACTAAAATCACAATCATCTTTCAGCAACATTTTCTATTTCTCTGTTTTTATTTTTCCTTTAGAAGACAGAAGAACTTGTCAACAATATCACCATTAAAGGAGACAGTGGCTCCAAGGTAAAGCAATAACAAAATGAAAACAATGGGCAATGATGGAATTCTGTGTAGATACTAGTGCTGGGTATTGTGGGCAATTTCCCAAATAGATTCGATTTCGATTCATAAGGCTCTTAATCAATCACGATTTGATTCGATTAAATTCGATTCACTGGTCTTAAATAATTAAAAAGGCTCAACTTTGTTCCAAAATACAAAAAAACTTTACTTTTATTTTCATCTTGAACAACAGGTTTAAAGTGCAAACTTAAAAATATGGGGAGTTTAAACTTTGACTTGAGGGGGATTTGATTTGAGGGGGAAAATCGATCTCAGACCTAATGAATCGATTCTGAACAATGTCTATGAAATCGATTCAAAATTGATTAAATCGATTTTTTTTTAATCCAGCCCTAGTAAATACAGGACATCGTGTGTGTTTGACTGATTTTACAGAGGTTGCTATTGTTCTCTCTGCAGGGCATCATAGAATGTTCATTACGTGAACACTGCGACAAATCGAAACATGCACACAGCAATCTCTGTGCTATTGTACATAGCGACGAAATCAAAGTGAGTGAATATTAGCTTTTGTTGCCATAATCTTAAAGTTGGTGTCATGTTTGTTTTCTGTAGTTTGTTTGATTGTTTTGATCTTTTTTGTTTTTAGTTAAATAACTGAATGTAGAACTGTATCTGATAAAGATTTTCTCTGTTTTTAGACATTCTTTACATACCCTTGTAATGAAATTTCATCGAATCAGGAAGTAAACATCTCTGCCTTTCACCTGATATGTTTGATTGCTGAATTAACCAACAGAAGTCATAGAGTTTCAGGTATGAAACAGTAATTGTTAAAGAATAAATCATTTAACAAAGTCACAGCTGAGGCTTACTGTATACAACCAAGCAGGTTCTGGACAGCAGGTCTCTCTTTGTGTTTACTGGAATGACAAAACCTTAAATCACCCAGACGAAACAGGTACTAACATGGTTCTGGGTGCTCATTTATAAAATTTGCTTATGCAAAAAACGAGCCTGAAAGTTGAGTAAGTCACTTTTTACACAATCTTTGGGATTATTTATATATATTATTTATTATTTATAAAAGAAAATGTTACGGAAAAATGTTTGTAAATTTACGCAAACTTTGAACCTTGTGTAAGCACATTTTGGAGACGAGAAACCTGGCAGTGCCGCTGGTCAGATGGTAACATCAGAGTGTGAATGAATAATGGAGCTTCTGTCAAAGCGCTTTGGGTGTCTTGACAGGCGCTATATAAATCCAATCCATTATTATTATTATTATTATTATTATTATTATTATTATTATTATTATTATTATTAACATGGTGACTTTAAGACACAATTAAGACTTGTAGACCCTCACACACACACAAAAGCGATTTATAAAGCAGAATTGTGTAGATCTGTGCCTACGTAGAGTTTTATAAATCAGAAAGAGATTTTGCATAAGTGAAATTGTTTTGCTGAGCTTAAGTACGTATTTAGTAAGGATTCTATGCAACGTTTTATGAATGAGCACCCTGGTCTTCATTTGCAAACAGAGTCTTTTCTCTTTAGACTCTATTCAGCTCAGTTCAGTTCAATTTATCTACCATCAGTTAACAACACAAGTTGGCTCAAAGTGGAAACAAAGCTATGTTGGGCATGCTTTATATTTTACCCCCAGTGTTCCCTCATCTGACATGTTGATGGTTCCAAAAGTGCCAAAAGTTGTTGTACAAACATTTCCTATGGTTATTGGAAATATTATCTTCACACATGCACTAAAATAGTAATTAAACTTTCAAAAGTGTTCATTCAGAATTGTGTCTTTCTTGTGTTACAGAATGCACTAACTATGGTGAGTAACTAATGCTGTTGTGTCTGATTGTGTAAACACTGTTTCTGAAGAAAATGCTGTATGTTTCCTATCAACTCTTTTTTTATATAATTCATTAGCAGATTTTTTAAAAGGGTTCTGGACCCTTATTTCAGCCCGAAGAAACTCTTCAGCTTGTCGTGAGTTTCTTTATTGTATTTAATATTGTTATTAATACTGATGTTTTACCTTGATTTTTGTTGTTGTTGCATGCATGTAGTGAAAATCTCTAAAAGATCCCAGGGGTGATTTTAGGTTCTGAAAGAAGAAAGAAGCTTTGATGCTTCTAATCTAAGCTTTAGAAGTTTGCTGTTTTACACCTGAGTTTGAAACAGCAGGATTCTCATTAGTATTAATGATATGCACAGCCCTCGCTTCTGATTGGCTGTAGGTTTTTGATACTGACTGTGACGGTAAAATAACAGTTGCCAGACCCATGGATAAAGTTAAGGTCGAAGGAAAAATGAGAAGAACCGCTTCCTCAGCGTTTGTCAATGAATGATTCAGAAGGGTAATACTTACAATTGAGTTTACGTTTTCTCCTAAAAGCTCACAGTCAGCCACGAGCATACAGCCATCAGCTCCCCGCAGACTGCTCCCTGCAGGCTGTGGGCCACAGTCCACACCAAACTCCGCCTTCAGCTAGAACTGGGGCTTGACCCGTGGACCTCACCAGCGTTCTTCTCCTCACCCACGTCTCGCCTCACTGCTCTGGCCAAGACTCCGAGCTGTCTTCCATTAACGAGAAGCAAAACTCAGCCGGTCACTGCGTCCGCACAAGCAGCTGCCCTCAACCACACACACTCTGCTCTGACTGCAGTAGCTTGTGTGGCTACTGGCTAACCAGAACACCTCAAAATAACTGCTAATTTCACCAAGATTAGCCAAAATATATTACAAATTTAGCCAATAGCTGCACCTACAGAATTTATTCTATTCCATGCAAAAAAAGAAAATTCCCTTAAAAATAAATAAAGTTAATCCCAGGAGTTGAACTCAGAACATCTAGATCTATACGCAAGGTGTCAAGCTCCACTGCTCAGCAATGAGTCCATTTCTTCTTTCTATCTATATAAACATATCCGTTCTGTTTCTTTACCTTGACCTTGAGAATATTCTTGAAAGTAAATTAACATAAAATTTAGTGGTGGGCATAGATACATTTTTAAAATTTAGATTAATCTCACCCTAATCTTGAAATTAATCTAGATTAAAATGGCTCATTTGAATTCTGCCAAAGGGTTCATAATACCGGTGTGAATGAGCATGAGACTGAAGAATGGTGATACTTAAAGTCTAGAGTTTAAACAGAGGCAACAGCTGAACTTGACTCTCCCTGATCCACTGTTTGGATCAGCTGTTACTAACCTAACAAGAAATACTAAACCTGTCAACTTCCCTCAGAAACCCAGACCTGAGTCGCAAACCAGAACCACCAGACCAGATGAGCTCTGAGCTCATTTTAACAACCTCTGATGGTTGATCAAGTTATCAGGATGAAACATTTTAACACTAAAACACATTGATCTGTCATCAGAGATCTGTCCCCTTTAACTTTACAGCTGTTTTCTAAGGCTCACTCTGTTTTAGTTTTACTGTAGAAACCTTCTCATCTCCTGACGGTAAAGGATTAGATTTAATTTACAGGTGACCTGATTAAAGCATCAACTTTTTTTTTTACTACATTAAATAACTTCAAACAGATTTTTTTTTTCTCACCTGTTAAAAAGTGATTGTAACATCCAGTTTATCTGTAATGGATTAAATCTGCCTTCAAATGTCTTTATTTCTCTGTTTATTTCACATTATCCTATGCAAGGCTATTTCATCATGTTTTTGTTAAATAAAACCACTTTGGGGGATTTAATATTTAATATAAGTCTCTGAAAACAACTGTAAGCCTCTGATAAAGCCACTGACAGATCAATGTAGTGCTGACATAGTTTGATTTGTTGAATGTTAAGCTGTCAGTTGTGCTGAGAAACATGTTTGAGCAGCAACATTCACTTTAATAACAAGAGGCGTGAGCTATGCTGAGTCCCAGTCCAGGTGAAGGATCAGATGCGCCTCCTTCACCTGGCTCCCGGTCCAGGTGAAGGATCCAGGTGAAGGAGGCGCGTCCGGGAGACAGGAGACGTAAAGATATAAAATTATATATTTTTTATTAGCAAATGGGGCTCCCAAGGCTCTAGCCTGGCAAGCCAGACTAGAGATGTGGAAAGTCTGCAGAGCAAAACTCACGCTTTGGCTTAATATGCTAATAAGCCTAGCGTGTGCATTATCCGTGCCTGTCTGTGGGGCGGGCCTAGCCAACATGGGCTAGATGCAGTATGCAAATTTGCGTTGTGATGTCACAATGCTAATTTGCATAAACAGAGCTTGCAAGGAAGTTCTCTGAGAAGATTAGGTTTTTTGAAATAACCAGGCAACAGAAAGTTTTCATTTTCAGCCTACTTGACAGGCTCAGGGGGATCTATTATAATCCATGAAAACCTGATAAAGAAGGTTTTCCAGTAAACCACTCCTTTAAATAGAAACCATTGTAGTCAGAGAGAGTGGTCTCACGAGAAGTGCCATCCACCCTGTGATTCTAAAAATACGCAACAGTTCTATTTCAACGCTGTGCTGCAACTGAGACGCGTGTGTTACGACATTCTGGAGTACTTTATGATGCAAACATTATGACAATACTCTGAACCGCTACTATTACAGCTCTGCAGCTAGAATCCTGCTTAGAATGCAAGAAGATGAACATTAGGGGTGTGTATTGGCAAGAATCTGGCAATACGATATGTATCGCGATACCGGGGCGACGATACGATATATCACGATATATTACGATACTACAAGCAATACGATATATTGCAATATTTATTATTTAAACTAATGAAAAACTCTTGCAGCTGAACAGGAAAGTTTGCCTCTTATTTTTATTTAGTATATTGCAATTGGTTTTTGTTTTCAAGAATGTAATACTGGTAATTAAATTGACTTACAGCACATACGCACACATCACTGGGGCTAACACCAGTGTTGGGCAAGTTGTTGCAAAACTTCACTTTAGTTTCCTGCGCGTTGCTTTGATGTTACCGTGAGCGCGCCGAGCGCTCTGCCTCTTCCTCTTGACCGACGTCAGTTCCGACGCATGAATTTCAGTCCGGACCGAACGGACTTGTTATCAAATTGCGTACAGGTTGGCAGGAATGATAATGTATAGGCTAACAGAAATTCACTGCTAGTGAACTGGAGTTCAAACAGGAATTTAAACGTGCATCAGCCCTAAGCATTAGCGTTAGAATTAGCGCCAGCAGCCACCAAAAATCTGTGAAACTATAGATCCCTTGAATGTTATTGTTTACATCCGGGTACTTTTGGACAAGCTCAGTCGCTGGAGGGCAAAAGCCCAGCTCCAGCAGCTAAACAGAGCTGTATCTCTGTGGTTTAAACTAACAAAATAAAGCTCTTTTAACAACTTCAAGACGTTTTACAGATTTTAAAAAATGAAGCAAGAAACAAAACATATCGGACAAATAGGTTAAACAAATTAACGGGGGTTAAATGCTTGGTTAAATAGGTGAGCTTATCGTACTTTTTCTGGATTTCTGAAGGGAGCCAGAGTGTGTCCCGTAGGGTGGGAACGACTACGGAAAAAACTCCAGATGCTTTGAAACGGTTGTCTGAGACAGTTGCAGACAGGTAAGGAGGGGCGACGTTACTGAGAGCTTTATGTGAGGAGTAGATCTTAAATCCGTTTGTAAGCTAATTAGCTGTAGAGCTAGCCTGCTGGAGTCCTCTGTCCTGCTGCTGAACCGGGCCGTCTGGACTAAAGTCCGGTGTAAATTCACTCAGCTGAAACAACAAAAAAGTAATCCGATCTCTTCTGCGTTGTGCGGGTTAATGTTGAAGGATAACCGTGACACCATTAATATATTCTGTTTATTCTGATTAGCTCGGTGAACTGAAACACAAAGCAAACATTGGAGCTGCCGACTTCGAACTCCGTCCTCTCCCGAACAAACGGGCTGATCTCAAGAGGGACAGTTTATGAATAAATAAATAAATCATTTTTATACTTTTGACCTACCTGACGAGCTCAGTAAACATAAAATCAATGACATTAATGTCTGCCTGCTTCGATTACAGAACACATTTTGTCTAATTATTTAAAAATAAACTAATTTAACCAGGTTACAAAGGCTTATAAGTCATTAGATGGCTATAACTAGTTGTCTCTTAACATGAGGGGCAGATATTTAACTTTTTTACCTGTGTTGAGACTTTGGCTCCACGATGTGGTGATAAATCCACTAGAAGTCTCTGATTTTGGTGACTTTATCAGCTGGAAACCAGTGAAATGTTACGTTACTGTCCTTCTTTCATTTATTTGTGCAGCTTGCATGTGTTAACCATGCTGATAGAGTTTATTTTGTTGCTATTTAGCTCAATTTATTGACAATTGACGGATAATAACAACGGGGCTCAGCGGGACTGTGCCGTCTTCTTGCCCCCCAGCTTCTGGCTGGGGGGCGGGACTTTGGCCGCGGGACTTTGGCCGCGGGACTTTGGCCGCGTGACGTCACGCGTCAAGGGGTCTATAAACTAAAAACTCAGAGAATGACAATAAATGTGGCTGACAGATATTTAAACGTACTAACCCACAGTTTATTATGGTGTGTTTTTTACACATTTACGGTATCATCTCTTATACTTACGTAGATGTCTTTCCTGCAGCAATAAACGGGAGACGTGTCCGTCACAAAACAATGTCCGGCTGGAAACTCTGACAAAATATTAGTTCCGCCCCACAGAACTTTGGTTCCGCCCATGTAAATTATTAATTAAAAAATCGATTTTGAGCTTTAGAAATATCGATATAATATTGAGACATGAAATATCGCAATATATCACAAAAGCAATTTTTTTTCTTACACCCCTAATGAACATATTGCACCAAATTTTATTCCAGGGTTTCCCCCAGTGCTTTATAAGCCTGGTGGCCCGCCAGCTTTCATCAGACCCCCGCCAGGCTAAACCTCAGAGGAGTTGTACCCGAGAGGACAGCTAACAGCTGCTAACGCGGCTGCTAACGCTTGAAACTAAAACAAAGTGAGCTGGTTCAGCTCTCTACTTGTCTCTTTCTCTATAGTTGCAGTTCGTATGACAGAAAAAGCAAACGCATTTTTCTGTTGGGTCGGCCGGTCAGGATCCAAACTGATCTGAACTAGATGACGTGTAGGATCTGACTGCGCCACTGGTGGCGGTAGCGTCAGCGTGCATCGGACAAAACTGACTGCTAAATGCAGGGGCGTCAGAAGCATAAAAAATGTGTGGGGGGGGTACACTTCCCCAAAGAAAAAAAATATTTGGCGTAGATGCCATTTCCTGCATTCTGGCGCATTTAAATACCGTATTTGCTCGCATATAAGACGAGGTTTTTTTTCATTAAAAATAATTTAAAAAAGGGGGGGGGGGGGTCGTCTTACTATCGCACCCCAGCAGGGGGCGCATGCTTAATGTTCAAACGGCAGAAGCGGCGCCGCCAGTAGGAAGCAGCTCTTAGATGTCCGCTCCAGCTCAAAGTTACAGGTCCACTGAGGATTAAAACACCTGATGGCAAAGTCCAACGCCAGCTTCTGACGTTTTCAGACTAGTTTGGGTTTTTGGTTCGGTCCGGTTCTGTTTAGTACGTACGGAGCCGACACCTTCTGTCGGACCTCGGTGATTCGGGATTACTGGACCCGCTGCGGCAGCAGTGTTTTCAGAGTGAGCTCTGTACAGGTGAGCACGTCGCTCGATTCACACACGCGTTCTTCCTCAAGCCTGAAAAACACCTGAGGATCCGGCGCTGCCTGACGTCCACAGACGGGACCCGTTTCTGAAGCTGCGCGCGCACACACAGTCTCAGTGAGAGAGAGAAAAAGAGAGGGAGGAGGGAGGGCCCACACAGCCAGACTGAGGAAGAGAGAGCTTCTTTTTTCTCTTTTTTTCCAATTGACTGAAATCTGTTGTCACATATAACTTTAATTCCTGTCTGATTAATAAGCAAATATTAAAGCAGTCTATAATTAAGGTATCATATAAATTATTTTCTCAAAATTTACGTAATTAAAAATAGTTTCTTTATAAAGTGAATTTATTCTTTTTTCTGAAGATGAGTTTTGAAAAATGGGGGTCGTCTTATAATCAGGGTCGTCCTATATTCGGGCAAATAGTTGTTGTTACGGTATCTTACATATCTATTTTACCTACAGTAATAAAAACTGAACTCGGTAACTATTTCAGAGACAGATTCAACAGGAAGTCTTCATTTTAAGCAGCTGTCTTCCCTATAACACTATCAGCTGGAAATCTTAGTAAAATACTTAAGAAAACAAATTGTGGAATTAAAATGGTAAATGGCTTGTACTTGTATAGCGCTTTCTAAGACCTAGAACTCCCAAAGCACTTCATACTACATAGACACATTCACCCATTCACACACATGCAGATGGCAGCTTCGTTTTAGCCACAGCTGCCAGAGCTCATGATCATAGGTGAGGACTGAACGTAGACTGACCAGTAAATCAGATCTTCTCTTTCTGGCTAAGCTCCCTCTTCACCACAACCAGTGTTTTTGCGTGTTTGCACCAATATGCAGTGCCAGCTATTTAAAATTTTACCCCTCAATATATTGGAACTTTCTTTATCATACAATGTTGTAGCGTTTTGAAATAACTATTAGTTATTTTAATTACACCCTCTTCAGATAACATTAGCTTATTCTTGGATTAGAGTTGTGGGTGGCTCTGATTGGATAAGGGAACCGTGAGGGAGTTTACCAACTCACATGACTTCCGCCCGTTAAGACTCACATTATAATTGTAGAAAATAGCAGAGAAGCATATTATAACACTTTGAGTGTGTGAGAGGGCAAATGTCCTTGGAGCAGGAACAGAGGCGAATGTTCTGTAAACAAGAGATTACAGTTGGAACACCAGTCATTTGGTGTTAAAGAAGAGACTTCTTTACAGAGAGTGTTTTATTAGACCAGCTAGTGTCCAGTTAAGGTCATCTGGGAGATGGACACCTGAAAGTGGACAGTAGGACACCTGTAGGGATCTTGATTCAGGTTAAAACATTAATCCAAGAGTGATTGTATTCCAAGTTATTGGGAAAAAGATGGATTATTGTTGTGATGGTCAACAGAGGTCAAAGGTCAGAGGATGTAGCCTATTTGGTGAGGCTACAATGTGTATGCGTTGTATGCATCCTTTTCGATATAAAAAGATCACCCATGTTTCTGTCCCATATTTGTATGACAATAAGGGGAGTACAGCTTTTTTTTTCCAACTTAAAGCAATGACCCCAACAAACCAGTTCAGTCTGGATCATTTGCAGTGATGCGGGCGATCCACTTGTCTACCTCTTGCTCCCTCCTTCCCTCAATGGGGTTTATGCATGGTCACTTCCTGGTTGCGATAGACTCAGCCCCTCCCTTCCGGTTCAACGCTGTTCCCACACAAACTGGACAAAATGGATTTTTTTACCCGTTTTCTTCAAGACCTCCCACGCATCACGGTGGACGATGTCCACCGGATTTTTGAAAAACACACAGAGACGTCTGTGAGCAAGCGGGTGAAGGACTTTAAGCTGTATATAACCAGCTTTATTCATGAAATTGAAGATAAGCTAACAGCGTTAGCTCGTAGCTTCCATCATCAAAAAACAGTGAGACAAACCTATATAGCTGTGATCGTGGGCTCCAACTGCTTCCCAACTTTCAACTTTCTCTGGTCTAGCTGTACGTTATCAAACACCAAGTCTTCATTCACCAAAAGAATAGTTGTTCCAGTGAAATTACACACGAACGGCGCCGCGCCTCCTCCTTTAGCCTCGTCCACTCGGCTCTTTGACTACTGTGCTGCAAAGTGTCGACTGCAGACACGGTGTGGTTAGAAATGATCACGTTTTCTCTTCTTAAGTTCACAATCCTTCCTTTTTGTAGTTATTCATTCAGTGGAAATGTGTGGAAACGGACTGATGAATTATATTCAGCTGATGCGGTACACAACTGAACACAGCAGTGTTCAGCTGTCGAGGCTTCCCGTCTGCTGATACTTATATGATGGCTTCATTTATTAGTGCTATAATATTTATATCATACTGTACTATACTATACTATTACTCGTTTTGATTATAAACAATATCTTTAGCTGGAAATGCACTCTAACTCTGGAAATCTTCACGTTTCAAATGGAACCGGAAATGGTCCCGTGAGTTAATTTTAAACCGGAAGTTCTACTAAGTACTCTGTGCATAAAGCCTATTGTGAACAAAACCCTGAGATACATAAACTCCTCCACTTGAGGTAGGACCTCTTTGCTGAACCTGAGCTGGCATGCCTCCCTTTTCTGGTCGAGAATCATGGTATCAGATTTGGAGGTGCATCCATATCCCAGTCACTTCATACTGCCGGCCTCCCCAGGAAGAACTGAAGGGATGACTTGATGAAGCTAGAAGGACCTTATTATCTGCAAAAAGCAGAGATGCCACCAAATTCGACACCCTCCACTCCTTGGCTGCCCCTAGTCTCTCCATAAAGGTTATAAACAGAACTGGTGACAAAGGGCAGCCCTGGGGGAGTCCAACCCTCACCGAGAGCAGATCCTACTTACTGCTAACAATGTGGACCAGGCTCACACTTCTTTGGTACAGGGACTGAATGGCACTCAACAACAGGCCATCCACCCCATACCCCTAGAGCGCCCCCCACAGCGTTCCACCAGGAACATAAGCCCTCTCCGGATCTACTAAACACATGTGGATTGGTTAGGTAAACTCAACATTAATACAACTCAAGTTCTAACTGTTAACTATGGCGGTGGCCCACCTACAGAGATTGGGAACCTGATCAAATAGAAATGGGATGTCAAGTCAACAAATATTTGGGAATTACACTACATCAAGATTTTACAAAATGTGAAATATAGTATGGAAAGACCCCTAAAGATACACAAACAGCATTGTTTGGATCATCATGCTTAGATTCAATTAAAGGTACCATGAGGAATCTGGTAAACAATGTAGCTTAAAACTTTTTTTTTCATGCCTCTTAACAACGTTCTAACATAGTATAGCTATAAATATATTGTGGCAATAAAAAAAATGAAAGAAATCAATAAGGTGTTCCCTCACAGTTCACTAAAAACCTCAGCCAATCATATCTTTCAGACCGAAAGCAACTGTTGGACAATCTGGTTGTTTGTCTCACCGAAGCGCCTCACTTCTTCACTACTTGGATCCATTAATGTGTGCTGGATAATTTTTCAGTTTTAGGAAAAAAATACCAGAGTCCAAAAAAGAAAAACACCTTTTCAGTTAGCGGAAAACAAAAAACATTTGAACGTAGAAAGAGGAAAAACCTGGGGGAACGTTTCAACGGCTGATGTTTTGCTCTCTATTGTTACTGTGGCAATGCACAGTCCCATGTTCTGAGGAGGCGCGGCATAAGGATTATACCTAACGGGAGGGATGGGAGCTCTGAGACGCGTTTGCATAAAATAGCTAGCTATACCTAGCTTGTTTACCAAATTACAGAATGCAGCTTTAATTAAAGTTGTTTTCTGGAAAAGGCATAAAACAACTCTGGCATATTTTAGGTGTGACACTTGTTCTGTTTTAACTCTTAGTACCTCTATTACAGAAAAGCCTGTATTTTAAGCTTTTTTAAATGTTGCTTTACTGACTGAGTTCTCTGCTAGTTTAGGTCAAACAATGATGTTACCAACGGCAACTACAACAACACCACCCCAGTCAGCAACCACAACACCCCAGTCAGCAACCACAACACTCCAGTCAACTGCAGCAACAACACCCCAGTCACAAACTACAACACTCCAGTCAACAATGACAACACTCCAGTCAACTACAACACCCCAATCAACCCCAACACTTCAATCACCAACTACAACATTCCAGTCAACTACAACAACACCCCAGTCAACAACAAGAAATGTCACCACGTCGTCAAATTGCTGTAAATGTTGTGACAAACGTGGTAAGATCACATACTTAATTTGGTCATATGCTTTATGGAACAGATTCAATAGAATTTTTCAAAAATAAAATTACAGATGAGGCTAAAACTGTTTTACTTAGCCACTAAACCAAGAAAACCAACAATGATCACTGATATCTTAAAACTGTAAAAAGTAATAATATTTAAAAATTCACTGAAAATCAACTAATAGAAATCAGCTATTGATTTTTGGTTTAGGATATAAAGTTTTTAAAAAGCAAATGAATGAAACTGCCCCTTAACTCTGTATTTTCTGCATCATATCTGTTGAGACAATGACTGCAACTAAGTGATTCTTAACTATAAATGGGACATCTCACCTGGCTACAGGTATTCTGTATATTGGATAAGGTTTGTGCCAAAAGGATCAACAAAAACATGCAGTCACACAGAAAATATATCAAAATAAAGCAACCCAAAAAAAAAACAATACAGAAGCAAAAGTTTGAAATTCAAAAGCAAAAATATAACTCTAAAAACAAAATAAACTATTTCACAAAGAAATATGTATTTTTCAAAATCAAAAACTTATTTTTACTTCTTAACAGTTCATATTTTATTTCTTTGACATACCTTCTTGGTTTTCACTTAATTCTGCTTCATTCAGACCATTTAGGCTTTTATTCTGAAGGGTGTGTTTGGTTCTGCTACTCCTTGGTTTTGCTTCTGCTCAAAGTTTTTGCTTTTGAAAGAAAGTCTCAGTGTGAGGGGTTTCCCAATGCTTCAGTCTCATTGGATATGAAGGCTTGGTGTAGGTACAGTAGCTCCATACCTATGGCAAACAGCTAGAGCCACCTACTCCAAGCCATCAGAACGAGGCTGAAGCACTGGAAAGCCCCTGCACTAAGACTTTCTTTCAAATGCAAAAGCAAAAACCCAGAGCTGAAGCAAAACCGAGCTGCAGCAAAAGCAAAGAGCTGTGTAGCGTTTTGAAATAACTATTAGTTATTTTAACTACACCCTCTTCAGATAACATTAGCTTAATTTTGGTTTATAATGGAAAGTGATAAACTGTCATTTAACCCTGATAATAGCTAATATTTATTGAAGGTATCTAGGTTCTTTGGAAGAGTACAGTGAATTGAAATACCTTATTAATAACGTGAACTGAGACCAGATAAGGATTGAACAACCATTTAATTTGAAAAACCTAAGAACACAGACAGATAAGACAGTTTGAAAGTTTGATGTAAACACAATTAATATTCTTAAACATGTTGAGGATGTTAAAGATAGTTTAATTGTGAGTTTTAACGGACCGTAGCATATGTTTTAATGACTAGGGAAGTTAGTTAATTTAGTTAACCTAGTTGGGACTTTAAGAGTCAATTTAGGCTAATTTGAGTTTGGATTGGAATTTAGTTTTGCTTAATTTAGAGTGGAAGAATTAAGCTTTATCAAAGCAAACCTCTCGATCAGAAAGTGGTGTTCGCTCACTGACAGGTGGACGCTCCTAGATCTGGCAGGCGTTGGTTTCTCCATGAGCTGAGGCTGGAGTCCCCAGACTCGGAGTGGTGGTCCTGGAAGGCGTGGCCGCCGAGGACCTCGCCGGACAGTCCGTGGATACGTCCCGGTCAGCAAGGGAGGCATTTCAGCAGGCATGCTGAAGTCATTTCTGATCTGCTCCCGTGGTGAGGGAGAGACGAGAGGCCTTGTTCAAAGCTGATGAAGGTTCAGCTAAGATAGCAGCATAGCAGCTCCAACTGCATTCAGGCTGTAGCTCAGACCAAGACTCTATGAGGCCTGGACAAGACCAGACAAGACAAGACAAGACAAAACTGGCTTGTACCGGAACTGAGTATTAGTTTTGAGACGAGTTATCTTAAATTTAACCAATCAGAAGATATTAAGTGTACTTATCAGAACTGAGTTAGTGGAGTTGTGGGTGGTTCTGATTGGACAAGGGACTGTGAGGGAGTTACCAAGTCACATGACTTCCGCCCGTTAACACTCACATTATAATGTAGAAATGCATGACATAGCAGAGAAGCATTATAACACTTTGAGTGTGAGTGTGTAGGTGACCCTGAACAGGAACACTACAGAGAATGTTCTGTAAACAAGAGATTACAGTTGGAACACCAGTCTGTGGTGTTACAGAAGAGACTTCTTAAAGAGAGTGTTTTATTAGACCAGTTAGTGTCCAGTTAAGGTCATCTGGGAGATGGACACCTGAAAGTGGACAGTTGGACACCTGTAGGGATCTTGATTCAGGTTAACATATAATCCAAGAGTGACTGTATTCCAAGTTATTGGGAAAAAGATGGATTATTGTTGTGATGGTCAACAGAGGTCAAAGGTCAGAGGATGTAGCCTATTTGGTGAGGCTACAGCTGTTTGGTCAGGGTGTTTCTATTGTTTGCAATGTTACCCAGGTGAAAGAAAGCAGTCCTAGTTAACAGATTTTATATGAGAGTTGATGGACAAACCCTGGTCCCGAATAACACCAAGATTTCTTACAATAATATGTTATTCCTAAGGGTCTCATGTCCAAATACAACAACCTCTGTCTGGTCTGAATTTAACAATAGAAAATTAAGAGTCATCTAGGTTTGTATGTCTTTCAGACATGCTGGTGGTCTGATTACCTGATTGGAATTACAGGTAATTACTGTAACTGATAGAACATCACTTCAATTTGATCCAAATATCTCTTTTAATGGTGCCGTTGTTTTTGTTCAGGCCCATTTCAATGTCATTAGTATTAGTATTAATAAATATTGTTATGGATTTGAACCACAATTCAAAAACAGTGTCTGATTTTCATCTATTAAATTATTACTTTTGTGAGTTTCTGTCATGATTTGTGTGGGGGATTCATAATAAGGAGGAGGGAGGTGAGAAACTCAATTCTCACTTTATTGAGAACACAAAAAGACTGGTGATGCAGCACCAATACTAAACTAAACCTAAATTAATCTGACAGGGAGTTAATGGACTGGTGAGTATATATGCATGGCCAGAGGGACTTGGAGCAGTTGGATGATTGGGAGTGAATCAGGGGCAGATCTAGAGGGGGGGGCCAGGGGGGCCCGTGCCCTCCTGACAACAAGCTTGGCCCCCATGTGGTCCCATGTTAAGTGCTTAGTGTTTTAGAATGTATCCCTTTAAAAAAGCAGCTGGCCCCTGCCTGGCCCCCCCTCTAATTTTTTTCTAGATCCGCCACTGGAGTGAATAAAGAACAGCCATGGATGAGTGGCAAGTGAGACAGGAGGATAATCAGAGAAAGAAACAGGCCAAATCTTAACACAAAGGACACAGATCATGACAGTTTCAAGTTATTTCAGTGATGGTAGGTTATAATCAATGTTAATCATGTCTGTATGCATCATTTTTTTAAACCTTCTAGATAGCTTAACAATGAACAGATTTGAGTTTGTTATTAAATTTGTTCTCTAATGTGAATTATTCTAGAACTACTGATAATACCAGTATTGTTCCATAAATTATTTATATGTTGATGTTTTTAAAAAACTCAGTGTTTTTTTTAATGACTGAGTTTTCTGCAATTCCAGCTCTAACAACCTTGTCAACAACAACAACAACAGATGCAACAAGACATTCATCAGAAATTTTACAGCAAAAAAATGGTAAGATAGTTTTTTTATCATCACATTTTTGGTATCATGACCGTTTAAGTCATTTGGTGACAATGTTTAAAAAATGTTATTACCTATTAAAATTCAAACAACTATTTGTCCTTGGTGCCAATTGGAGGCATGTAGAGCAGTGTTACACAAACAGAACAACAAAAATAAAATCAAGAATAGGTAGAATATAGGCTAACTGCTACATCACACTGGATGCGGTGCGGTGCGGCACAGCAGTCGCAAGAAAAGTACTCCACACTGGTTTTGTTGTGGAATGTCTCCGGCTTTGCCTCAGCAGGAGCGCCAAATCTCGGTGGTTCACGCGAGAACAAGTACGTCAGGGGTCATCAACTAAAAACCTGCAAGGGCCACATTCATTCCTCCAGGCGTTTTCATGGGCCGGGAAGGGGGGGGGGGTTGCACGCAGTTGGGTGCATGCTGGGTAGGCAGTGCAGAGCTGGTACTCAAAGTAATAAGGCACATAGAACCTTATTTTAATGGCAGAGAGCTGATGATGTTTAGACTGTCCAGGTACAATTACCTGTATTTTGCTACTGTAAAAGCAGAAGTTTGTCATGTTTGAAATATAAATGTAACTCAGTCTTCTCAATGTCAACCTTGAAAGGCTGAAATTGAAAAGTTATAACTACTATAACTTCTATGATTCCCTATCAGACTCCGTAGTCTAGTGGTTACTGACACTGACTCCAATGCAGGAGTGTCTGGGTTTGATTCCTGTCCCAAACAAAATTTCCATTATGTGTTTAAATGTTACAGGACAGGGCATGACAACATGCACAATAACTCAGTCAGAAATAAACAAAAAGCACATGGGTAGTGGATAAATAGGGCCAAACACATGTGGGTTGCATAAATAAACAGAAAGTCGGGAAACAAGTGGGGGGACAGAGACACATGGCCCGCGGGCCACCAGTTGGGTTAGCAGCAGCTGGTAAACAAAAGCTAGAGTTGTCTTCTCCTTCTTTTGTTAATTAAGATTTATGTTGTTTCTTTGTCTTTTAAATATCCAAATTGTGTTAACGTTAGCAACGTAGCTAATGGTTTTATTTTGATGAAACCGGATGCGCCTCGCCTGCTAGCATTTCACTTCCTGTTTGGTGCACGTAATGTTGTTAACTTGATGACTATCCACTGCGGTGTCTGGCAAAAATAGACTTGTTGCGGAAAGTTAACTTTGCCCCGCAACCGCACCGCAGTTGGTGTGGAGGCTCTGATTGGAATTAATGGTTTTTATCCTTGCGGATCCGCACCGCAACCGCATCCGGTGTGAAGTAGCCTTAATACTGCCTCCGGAACGGATGCGATCAGGTTTCCGTACGGTTTTTGTATGGCAAGGTTCTGCAAGGACGAAAAAACATTGAGTCCAATCAGAGCATTCACACCTGCTCCAGTGCTGCTGTGGTACAAAGGCGGACCTCAGTTAACTTTCCGCATCAAGTCTATTTTTTCCAGATGCTGCATCTGGCTTTTTGTGAAGTAAAAAAAAAAAAAACATGTGCCAGACCAGAAGTGAGACACAAACTGGCAAAGTGGTATATTTCAAAATAAAACATTTAGCTACACTGCTAAAGTTAACACGATTTTGATATTTAAAAGACAGCTGCTGCTACAGTGCTCCACCTGATATATATTCTTAGATAAAATCTTTATTAGAACAGTTTTTTTTTTGTTTCATTTGAATCCCAACAGACACAGAGACTTTGTTTTCTTAAAGGCATACTCAGTAGCCAGGTAAACAATGTAGCTTTTAAAGTTTTTTTTTAAAGCCTCTTAACAATGTTCCAACATAGTATAGCCATAAATATATTGTGGAGATTTTTAAAAAACCCAAAAGAAATCAATAAAGTAGTTGTCCCTCAGTTCTCTAAAAACTTCCTATCTGTCTGCCGCATTTCCTCACTGCTTGGATTGGCATTAATCCGCCCAGACACATTTTGGGGCAGAACATCCTGGAAGTGAAAGTGAAAGTAGAAGTAGGACAGAGAGCCGGCGGGTGATTCCATTTTAAGATAAAAATACTAGAGTCCCCCCCATAAAACACCTTTTCAGCTAGCAGAAAACTAAAAACGTTTGGAGGTGAAAAGAGGAAAAGCTGGGGGAACATTTCTGCGGCTGGAGTTATACTCTGCTTTGTCACCTTTGCAAACCGTGGTCCTATGTCCGCGGGAGGCTGGCCTATAAATTTTACCCAACGGGAGGGGTGAGTTCACCGAGACGTGTTTCTGTAAAATTGCTAGCGAGACCTCGTTTGTTTACCTGGCTACTGAGTATGGCTTTAACCTTTATTTTACCAGGTAAAATGTTTGAGAACATTCTCTCATTTACAAACATAATCTGGACTGGAAATGAAGGGAGGGGGGCAACAGAGGATGAAAAAAGTACCAAGGATGGGGGGGGGGCAGAGTACAAAGGATCGGGGGGGGGTGGGGGGAGAG
>SSNR01000309.1:56232-85900 GCA_006937965.1 Callopanchax toddi | reverse complement strand
GGTAACAGAGGAAGAAATGAGTACATAGGATCTGCTTCAAGACCTGTAAAAAGAGAGACAGAACAAACAAAACAGAGTGCACCTGAGCTGTAGCGTCCATCAATTCTGATACTGCTGGACAGGGCACGGGGGAAAAAATATATATAAAAAGTAGTGGTGAGCGTTAATGGCTGCGTTAATGCCAGACTCTTTATCGCACGACAAAGAAATTGTCGGCGTTAATCTATTGTCAAAGTTAGGTTGAAGTCTGGGTCTATACTAAGCAATGGCGTATAGATTTGTGCTCGTCATTGGTGGGGACCAGGACGGGACAGACGTCAATGCACCTCTGACGGTCTGACAGGTGTTTTATGTATCAGCTCACAGCGCGCTCAGAGCAGCAGGTGAAATAATTCCAAACCAAAGGCAGGTTTGCGAGTCCTCTTACATGCTACACATTATGCTGCAAGTAATGATATGGTTTGATGATGTCATCAAGTGTGGACCGATAGATATTGCGTTCAAGGTTTGCTTGGAAATGCTGAAGCCACAGGATTTAATGCAGGGTGTGCCAAATAAATAAAAAATATCTCAAAAACTATACATCAGATTAGTTATATTGTGAACTTCCTTTAGTTTTACGCTGTATAGACAGTCTGGACACCTTTAAAAAGCAGTTGAAGACCCAATTATTTAAAACTGCTTTTAACTAAATATTTTATGTTCTCTATTTGTAATGATGTTGTTGTTAGTTTTATTGATTTTATTTGTTGTTTTTTGATCATGTTTGTTTCTGTTTTTTGTGAAGCAATTTGTGATGTTTGTCTGTGGAAGGTGCTATATAAATAAACTTTACTTACTTACTTACATTTTGAGAGAGAGGAGCCGTTTTATATGTGCATGGTGTGTAAAGGTTGTTTGTGTCATTATAAAAACCGATACCAATATTTTCCGATATTACATTTTAATGCAGATATCAGCTGATATTTTCGGTAGACCGATGATGTCGGATATATATATATATATATATATATATATATATATATATATATATATATATATATATATATATATATATATATATATATATATATATATATATATATATATATATATATATATGTTATACACACACACACACAGTATACTGTATATATATATGGGACAAGCTGAGACAAAACAAGAGGCAGACGATGAGGACGAACGCTGATGTGTTTGAACCCATAAGAAACCCAATAGTGTACATGCTATTTTACACAAACACGTCTCAGAGTTCTATTTTGTATAGGCTTCGCCCTTTAAGGCCGTCGCTATGGGAATCCCCTTGCGCCATTACGCGCCACTGAAGCCTTTAGTCCACGCCCACCCATCACGTGGGCCTCACCCATTATAAAATGCCCTCAATAACTGTGAACTGCTCCCCATTTTTCTTCAGCGTAGCTACTGAGCACTTCGTCCTGAGCAAATCATCCTGCTAGCATCATGTCACGGCCACATGCCACATTTCCAGGGTTCCAGTCGGGGAGGAAAATGCAGGGTTTTACTCCCGCTATTTCCTGGTCCCCAAGAAATCAGGAGGGATGAGACCCATCCTGGATCTCTCTTTTCAACAGATCTATCGTGGTGAGACCTTTTCACATGCTGACGATCAAACGGGTGCTGGAGTGTGTCCACCAGGACGACTGGTACACCTCCATAGACCTGAAAGATGCATATTTTCACGTCCCGATTATTCCCATGCACAGACAGTTTCTGCATTTCTCATTCCAAGGGACCCAGTTTCAATACAGCCTCCTTCCGTTCGGTTACTCCCTGGCTCTGCGCATGTTTTTCAAATGTGTGGAGACGGCCCTGCAGCCACTGCGCTGGGATGATAATCCTCTTTTACCTGGACGATCTGATTTTGCTGACCCGTTCCAGGGAGGAGGCGGAGACGCAAACACAATCCCTTGTTTCTCACCTGTCACAGCTGGGTTTCTCCATAAACTGGGAAAAAAGCTTTCCCCTCCCATCTCAGACAATCGTCTATCTGGGAGTGGAGCTGGATTCGTCCGTCATGAGAGCACGGCTGTCTCAGCCGAGGGTGAAGGATCTGACAGCTTTGCTCCGGCGCGGCACTCCTCACAAAGTAGTGACCGCTTTTTTGATTATGCAAATGCTGTATGTATATGAACCGACTGCTGTGATTTCACTCACTATGTTGTATCTTGGTTTCCACAGAGCCATCTGAAGCATGTAAGCTGTTTTGCATTTATATGTGCAGATTTATATTTATATGACTCTAACAAAAATAATGACATTAAGATTTCTCTGATCTTTCTAGACACAGAGACAACTGAACGACGTAAGCTGTTTTTGATACATTTAGTGGTGCAGATTTGGGTTGATATGAATCTAACATAAATATTATTGTAAAAATTTCTCTGATTCTTCTAGACACAGAGACATTAAAGGGTTTATTGGTGATTTCTGGAAGCCTGAACATACTACTGATTTTCCTGTACTCCTGGGACAAGAGGAGACAGAACAAGAGGCAGACGATGAGGACCAACGCTGATGTGTGTGAGATCATAAGAAACCCAATAGTGTCCACGCAAGTGTTGATTTACTTAAACTATTTGATGGGTGATAATTTGTGTCTGTTGGTTTGTATGTGGTGCAGTATCACCAGTAAAATGCTGAACAATACAAACGATAGGCAATATAAAATCTGCTGAAATCTGAAAGGAAGGCCTTTGATTTAGAAAATTGTTTCAATCACGAACCCGAGGCAAAAACTTGGTAGAGTTCGCGCAGAGCTCCGACCACGCCAACATCATTTCACTTTGATCCTGCGTGATACATTCGGCAAAAGAAAAAATAATAAGAGGCGGCATAAAATCCTCTCAGCATAACAGTTTGTTTTTGACGGTCTGAGCGACCCATTGATTATTTTCTCCAGTCAGTCCTCCTCTCTTTGGATGAACTATGAAAGCTCCGTTATCTGATCACCTGTCCGGTGAACTCAGCGGTGCACGCGCCTCTCGTTAAAGCTGTACTCTGTAATTTGGTAAACAATGTAGCTTATAACGCTTTTTTTCATGCCTCTTAACAACGTTCTAACATAGCATAGCTATAAATATATTGTGGCAATTAAAAAACCCCAAAAGAAATCAATAAAGTGGTTGTCCCGCAGTTCTCTAAAAACCTCAGCCAATCATACATTTTGGACCGAAAGCAACTATTGGACAATCCGGCTGTCTATCTTGCTGAAGCGCCTCACTTCCTCACTGCTTGAATCCTCCATTAATGCTGCTGGAGCATTTTGCAGCAGAACATCCCGGAAGTGAGAGAAGGACAAAAACAGCCGGCTCTTCAATTTTAGTAAAAAAATACCAGAGTCCCAAAAAGAAAAATACATTTTCAGCTATTAGAAAGCAAAAAACGTTTGGATGTAGAAAGAGGAAAGCCAGGGTGAACATTAGCGTACGTACGTATTAGGGTATTAGGGCTAGCACGCTAGTGTGTGCGCCTGCCTGTGTGTGCTTGTGTGTGTGTGCAAGAATAAGGAGTTGTGAAAATGGATTACAAGAGTGATATTTTTACTCTAAAATGGATTAAAGGTAAGACTAAATTTATGATTCTGACTTCATGACGTTGTTTTTCCTTTTCTTCAGCAGCTGGTTCAGTGAGTTTTGCCGTAGTGATGAAACACAAACTGTTGGAAAGGAAATAATGTGGACTTTAATTTAAATGGGGGCTTGTGTGGATAGGAATTATATTGCTTTGTAGCTGCTGTGTTTTTCTTAGTGTATTTAGTGTCTTTTTCCTTTTTTTCCATTTAGCTGCTTAGTGTTGGAATTGGGTCCTGTTGAGGTAGAAAACATTGTTTTTATAGATCAGATTAGCTTTTTTTATCGCAGTTTTTTCTAATATTGTGCAGCCCTGCAAAGAGTCCCATCATAGGATAATGTGAAATAAACAGTAGAGAAATAAAGTCATTTTAAGGCAGATTTAATCCATTACAGATAAACTGGATGTTACAATCACTTTGTGACAGGTGAAAAAAATCAGTTTGAAGTTATTTGATGTGGTAAAAAGAGAGTTGATGCTTTAATCAGGTCACCTGTAAACTAAATCTAATCCTTTACTGTCAGGAGATGAGAAGGTTTCTACAGTAAAACTATTAAAACAGCTGTAAAGTTAAAGGAGACAAACCTCTGCTGAAGTCCTGACAGATCAATGTGTTTTAGTGTTAAAAATGTTTGATTGGACAAAATTCATCCTGATAACTTTATCAACCACCAATGAGCTCAGAGCTCGTCTGGTCTGGTTCTGGTTTGTGACTCAGGTCTGGGTTTCTGAGGGAAGTTCCGACAGGTTTAGTATTTCTTGTTAGCTTAGTAACAGCTGATCCAATCAGTGGATCAGGGAGAGTCAAGTTCAGCTGCTGCCTCTGTTTAACCTCTAGACTTGATGGTTCTTCAGCCTCGTGCTCATGCACACACATATTATGAACCCTTTGGCAGAATTCTAATGAGCCATTTTAATCTAGATTAATCTAGATTAATTTCAAGATTATGTTGGGATTAATCTAGATTTTAAAAATTAATCTATGCCCACCACTATTATGTTTAAAAGCCATAAATAGAGACATAAAACCAATGTAAAAAAATAAATAAAAATCACATAAAATCCAGAAAATAAGAGAAGCACAACTGGTAAGTAAGATATCGTAAAATGACAAGGGGAGGAGTCTGCCTTATAGAGCCACAGCACTGGTACCATCTCCTCTGAGCTTTAGCCTTGTTCTAGGGAAAAGTCAGCTGACCTTACGGACTGTGGAGGACAATAAGGCTGAAGCAGTTCAGAGAGATTTGATGGGGCAAAACTGTTCAGGCATTTAAAACCAAAAAGAATTGTATAGTGTATTTTATATTGTACCAGTGAAGGGAGGAAACCTCAGGTGAGATGAGCTCATTTCAGATGAGTTGCAGACGTGAGAGTAAAACCTGGCTAACCCCAACATAAAGTCCATTACAATAGTCAAGATGAGTGGAAAATAAAAGAATCAGTAATTTTCCCAGATCCTGATGTGACAGAACAGGGTTTAGCTTTGAAATGAATAACTCAGGTATGAGGGGGTAAGTGAGAAACAGCAATTAATATTTAACTACCTCCAGGTCTGTAATGGGTCAAAAACAAGAGTCTGGTCAGAGTTCCTGTAATTAAAGCAGACAAGGAAGGTAGTGGAAACAGAAAGAGTGGAAAGAATAGAACTGATGGACAGAAAGACTTGTTACTCAGCATTTTTTTTCTCAAATGAAAGAAATTTTAGTCACAGTTTTAAATTCTAACAAGTTTGTGTTGAATCTATCCACATAAATGCTTGTTAAATGTAAATCCCTTTGAAAATAGTATCTGCCAAATGCATCTAAATTCATAAAAATGGACCGAGCATGTCAGCATCCTTTCAGTGTTTACAAATGGTGCTATAACTGTAATGGCTCAGGAACAAGGAACAACTTTAAAACATTTATTAAAGACTTGTAAATGTGCAAACGGGAACCTGCACTTCTTCTTCTCTGCTCCGCAGCAGGGTGCTTATTTACAGGGTTTATACAGGAAACCTAGAACTGAATACCTTTTACTACCTTTTTTACTACCTCAACAACATTTTTTACTACCAACACATCACGCAGCGGCCCTTTTTGGGGGGTTTGGGTAGTGGGTGGGGCGGCACTGACCCACGCAGCACTGACTAAGACATCCGACACAAGCATTCCAAACTCAGTTCTAGAGGACTTGGAACATAATGTCTTCTCTGGATATAGGCAAAGTAAAATCACTTTGAGACTTCACAAGCCAATGTTTTATTTTCAATTGTCGTGGTTTCTGAGTTTGAAGTTGCAGGAACGCTGCTCTGTGCATCGCCAAAAAACGAAATGGGGAGCTGCTCGCCCCGTGTGCGAATCCGCTGTTGGTGAACGCTGGATGTTCGGTGAGACTTGATCGCCGTAATTAGGGTGGCCATTTCCACAACATCAAAAAGGAGGACATTTTTCGGCGATGACCAAAGAAAAAAAAACTATAACATAATATCAAACCCATTACATAGTATGATTGTTGTACTCTCCCAAAATATAAGGTTTTTAAAAAATGTTCTTCCTACGCTGCTTCTGATAGGTTGGTCTGCCTGCATCAACCTCGTCAACATGGCTAATCTGATTGGGTTTGGGCTTTAACCAGTTACATTTCTGATATTTATTTGACACTTCATCCAATAATCTGTTACAAAAACATCTTATGAATGCATAATTGCATTTAGACTTTGTTATTTTTGTATCACTTTAATAAAATTTAAAAATCAACACTAAAAAAGATGAATAAAAGGAGCAGAGACTTTAAAAAATATTTTCTGTCCATTTTTATAAAACAAAATCATATTCCTTACCACTCAGTTTGATACATTTTTAAATATATTAATGATTTTGATTCTTTTATTTCTTTGCCAAGGTTGTTATATTATTTTACCCCATTTACAGAAATATTCAGTTCTTTTTGGTTCTAAATTTGAGGCTTTTTACAAACTTCACTTCCTTTCAAACTATAACTACTAACTTTTTCTTGAAACATTTTCTGAATATTAGTTGGTACTATCTTTGGACATTGGAATATTTTCAAGTCAACTAAATCATGTCAGTATTTTATATTTGATAAATAACAGGTTAGAGGGATCTGTTACTGATGATCTTCAGTGCTCTTTTTAAAATAAAAAACAAAGTTTTACTTGTTGATACCAGATTTGTTTACTTTAGGTGCATTAAATTTTTCATTAGAGACCATAGGTGTGATTATTAGTGGGGATTTATCTCCTCATTCTGTGCTTCTCCACCCTGGACCCCCTGGAGTTAAACTGGTGAGTATCTTAATTAGTGCTGTGGCGTGGACTCACGTTTCTGGGACACGCTGTGGTGGTCCCCGTCACCGTGTGAGTGATCTTACAGGCTACAATGATTTTTAATCAAAATAACGGCGCGACATGGCACAGCTCTGAGGTCTCTGTTTTTCTCCGCTCCGGTTTCTGGTCGACCTGTTTCATGGTTCAGGTTTCAGCTGCAGTGCGAGTTCTCTATCCGGTCCAGGAGGAGGCGTGTCCGGGGCACAGCTGAGTGCGGAGAGCACCCCGAGTTACTTCACGCACGCTGAGCAGAGCTCTCCGGGGTTTTTTGGTTTTTGTTTGTTTTTTTTTTCCCAATTTGTTTCTCTGGACCAGAGACTCTGGACCATGTGAAGAAAATAATTCAGCCAAAAGCCGGCGTCCGTCTCAAGGACTCGCCGGACGGCGGACACGCCTCCTGAAAACTGGCCAGTCCGTCCTAAAGCCGGACGATGGCCACCCCCATTCCACGTCAAATTAATAGTTTTTCGGCACACCTGACAAAAAGCCTCTCGGTCATTGCCCATGACTGCTTTAGCCAGCCTTTGGATAATGGGTCGTCAAGCCAAAGTTTGGAAAACTTACATTTTCCCCATTGTTTGCGGTGCTACTTGCTAGCTTCTACATGAGTTATCCTGACACCATGCATGCACAATAAAGCTGTTGTGCGCATGTGCAAGGCTATCAACAGCGTTCAGGGTTCTGCTGTCCTGTCAGCACAATAAAAAGCCGTTTTTAGTTAAACGAATGGGGAAGGTTAAAATATTTTAATTTTGTGACAGAAATTTACTACCAAGTCGGAATTTTTTTACTACCAAATGCAGTCATTTACTACCTTTTAAGGGCCTTAATTTGAGCACATTTCATTTACTACCTTTTACCACCTTTTACTACCGTGCAGAAACCCTGATTTATAAAACTTTGCGTAAAGTCCTTACTAAAACTGTTCAGCAAAAAATTTAACTTATGCAAAATCTATTTCCGGTTTATAAAACTCTGCATACGCACAGATCTACGCAATTCTGCTTTATAAATTGCTCTCCTACATATAACTGTGCTCAGCTGTTATGGGGTCAGAACCCTCCTCCTACACACCCACATTCTGCCATAGATGGTCAATGCAAAGTAGCCGGTGGATTTTTGGCTTTTAACAGTAAATCGTGACAACGGAGAGGTTTAGAAAACATAATTTCACAGAGGCTGAAACTCGATGTGCTTGTAGTGAAATGGATGGATGGAAAAATGTTTTATTAGGTGGTCAAATGTTGACAAATCATGAAGAAGTGCTCCGAGATTCAGTCTCACTGTAGCGCTGCTGTCAGTCTGACAGAGAGATCTACAGGATCTAAGATCTAAGAGAAACGTTTAATCAAAACATTTAATTTAATCCAAAGGGGAAGACACGTCATGTTGCTCATCCTATTAAAAAAATAATCAACATGCCGGATAGTTCGCTGGTTGAAGGGAACCTGAGAGCAGTCAGAAGCTGCAGCGGTGCAGCGATGGTTCTGTTGATCTAACACTGGACCCAGTTCAGCACAGATCCGTAGGATGCTATAAAGCATCTATCAGCTGATCGATCAGCCAGTTATCATCTAGAAAGCTCTAATAACTCTCCCCCATCCATCCGGAGTCTGCCTACTGGCTGAGCAACGCAGCACAGTGCAGCATATTACGCAAAAGTGTCACTGCAGGATTCCTAAGTCTCAGTAATCACAATCAGTGCACAGTGCAATTGCTCTATTTTCTGAAGATGTCTGTATGAACATAATGTGATATTATTCTAAGATGCGACATATTTTCATTCAGATTGTCATTTTCATTCTGTTCAGAGATAGAATTGTTGGTTCTGTGTGTGCACAAGGGTCTTAAAGTCTGAAATTGTGTCTTAAATTCACCATTTTCCATGTGCTTACGCAAGGTTCAAAGTTTGTTTAAAGTTACACACATTTTTTCGTTACGTTTTCTTTTATGAATCCCAAAGTTTGTGTTAAAAGTGACTTATGCAATTTTCAGGCTCGTTTTTTTTCGTAAGCAAGTTTTATAAATGAGCACCCTGACCTCCTTGTAGGAAGAGATCTGTAATCCTTATCCAGTCTGAACCACTGAAACTACAAGGTCTAGATATGTCTAACTAAGGGAGGAGAAAACATTTAAAAAGGCACCAAACTGGTCGGGTTGAACATTATAACCATTGCATAAGTGTGTTTTATCTATAATGTTACCTCTTATCTATGACATTTTTATGTCTTCCTTAGAAACTCCTGTTTTCAACAGTTCTAGGTATCTGGTAGCTGGAATATCTTACCCCAGCTTCCATCAGTGTCAAAGATTTGGATGTTGTTCTTCTTGATCTTTCTTTAAGAATCTTCCATTTTTCTTGTCATGTCTGGTCTATCAGTTCCATTACTATTTAGTCTGTTTTTCCACTCCTCTAGTTCTGCTATGTGCACCTGGGCTTTGTCGAGGCTTGCCCTCAGTCTGTTTACAGGGTTAGCTAGCTTGCGCTCAAGCTCCTGCCAAAGAGCACTGATTCCTCTTCTTCATGGCTTTTTTTAGATTGACTTTTCAAGTGCCCAGTTTGACCCTGTGAATTATGCTTGTGAATTTTGTTAAAGAAACAAATTTGCTTACCAGTCTGTAATCTGAAGAGATTAGCTTACACTTTGTAAAGGTGTGTTTTTAGAGGATATTTCACATGTTTCAAATGCAAATTTCAAAATTTTCAATCTGTTTTTTGTCACAGTGTCCAATAGAAATGATTCATTATTCTAATTATAGCTCAGACTATTCTGCACATGTTGATATGAGCTATCAGGTTATATAAAGTACATTTAAATGAGATTCTATGAAGATACAAACTTTTATAGTATAAACTTTAAAGGGTTCATCAGAAACTCTGTGCAATGTTGTTGCTGATTTAATGAACAACTGATCACATGATCACTGCAGTCACATGGTTTAAACAGCACATTGATTCTATTCATTTTGCCTTGAGGAACTTTTGTAATCAAATAAATAGATGAATCATGTTCCCATCCTAAATACCACCAAATCCTGAATCAATATAAAACCTTGGCTTCATTATGAAGCCACAGAAATGTGATTAATCAGCCTTAGCTGTAGTCACAACAATTAGATGTGTATCTTTCTGACTTTGTTTCTCCATTTTATATTATTTTTATATATATTATCATGTATAAGACACAGTGTTATTGATGGGGGTTCTGTTGTTGATATTTCTCTTGTTTTTTCTCTTTATGCAGGTCATTGAATGTAACGTTCTACATTCAGGTGACACGGTTATAGAAAACCCTCCTAACAAGTGCATGATGGCCTCCAATGAAAGTGTAATCTGAGGATCAAGCTCCTAATGCAACATGGAGGTGGGATGAAATTTTCTTCCTGGAATGGACGATGAATTAGTTCAGGTACTTTTATTCAACGACACTGAAGAATCAGCTTTTAAATTAAAGCCTGAAAGTCAAATGACTCCAGCCATGCAGTCGCTAATCTAAGTGGAGCAGGGCTGGATATCCAACGCTTTGTTTGAGGAAACTAATTACAAGATGGACAGCAGCACGCCGTCTGACTGGAGCACGTCTGAGGGACGGGTCTCATGGGACGGTTTCACTGCTCAGCTCATGATACTGGAAAAGATCCAGATCCTATGGATGTGAAAAAGACAAGTGGATGGAAATGAGCTGAGTTCAGTTTACTAAAGATAAACCAACAGTTGGATGGAATGTTTGAAAAGCAGCGGAGCTGAGAAAGACAATTAAGCTAATACCATGTTTACTTCTGGTTGTTGGTTATGAGGCAGTGCCTGTAAAAATGATACCTGCCAGATCTGATAGCTTACATTGAGAAAAGGTTGTAAATCTCTTTGTAGTGTTTTTTTTTTTCAAACAATAAATACATTTAGAAGAAGAAAATATTATTCCGTTAATAAAGGTTTTTTATTCTTTATACAGTCTTTAAATGTTGTTTAACATTTACACTGTCTGAGGAATTGACTGCAGCTTCGCCTTATCAGCTTGTCACATTAAGCTAGCACTGTATCAAACATATAGTAATATGGCTTCCTGCAATATGAGCCACTCGGTGTGTTTACTGTGTTTTTGTAAAGTTCTATGAATTGTTTTTGGATTGATAAGATTGTGTCTGCATGTATACGTCAAACTTCAGACAGGCAGTTATTTTGCATTTGTGTTTTTGATCTATAAAATCAGAAAGAACTGTGTAAAAATGGAGGCAATGTAAATAATGACCAGTTGATTCATGGCTTTAAATACTACAGAATACTACACCGGCTGAAGGAAAATAAATAAAGTTGTGTCCAGATTACATTAGAAATGTTGTGAAACCATTTGGCATAATATTTTAATCAAACAAGCCAAAAGGAGGGTACAGAGGACCTCAAAGAACCTTTTAGATCCTTCACAGTCAAAGTCTCAAACATGCACACATACCTCAGAACCGCTTCAGATGTTTTGAGTTACATGCGTGTTTGAGACTTTTATTGTGAAGGATTCACAGAAGTTCTGCTATGACAGTAACCAAAATAAAACACCTTGCATCAATAGAAGGTCTGGTTATTCATTTATTACTTTTATTGGAATTAGTCTTCTCGACAACACCTTGTTTTCTTTTTTCTTTCCAGTGCAGTGCTAATTGCAAACTGTAATATAAACACCATTCTGAGATGCTAATGGCATCCATCTGTTTGAAACTCCATGCAGATGTTTCTTCTCATCAGTGCAGCTTTCTCCCTGTTTTTGTGATCAAACTATTTCCTGTGTTGAAATGTTCAATGTGAGCAGAAAATAATTAAAGTGTTTTCTGATCAAATACAGTAAATGGAGCGAGTTGCCTTCATTCCTTCAGGGTCCTTGTAAAGACCTTTTTCGTGAGATTCAGTGATCAACATCTATCAGGAGCTCCTGTAGGGCAGGCCTATTCAATTAGGAACTGGGTAGGGCCACATGACACCCTATGGGGAGGTCTGGGGGGTGGGGGGGTTGACGTGTGCAGATTTGCAGGGTTTTATTTCACAAGAACAGCTTTTCATGAGCATAGAACAAGATCTGAAAGGCAGAGAGCTGATTTAAACGGTAGGGATGCAATCATTTTCCTACTGTGAAAACAGTTGTTTGTCATATTTATCCTATACAATTAATATATTCAGTTCTTAATGTATTTTCTTTGAAAACTTGAAATAAAAACCCTATGACTTTTATTAAAACTGCTTTTTTTCCCTAAGAAAAACTGTAACCTAATGGTAGAAACCCACCGTTTACCTGGGTTCAAATCCCGGCACCTGCATCTATCTTTAGATGGTTGACAGTTTTTGTTCAAGGGAACGTGGTGGGTCAGAAGTATCTTGGGCCAGATTTGGCCCGTGGGCCGCCTATTGAATAGCCCTGCTTTAAGGGTTACCTCACTGATCAGATATGTGGTTATGTTAGGAGACAGCTTTAGTTAATGTTTGAAAAAAAGTCACAAGTTTCACTTTTCTTTTTTAATCATTTCCAAATATGGGCCACAAAAATGTACTTTGTCAGTTATAGACTAACTAATCATGGTCCTACTCCTGAAGTGATTTAGTCAGTATTTAACTTATTAGTTTATCATTGTTTATTAGTTCTACATTACCTAATTAACTAAACAAAGCCCACAAGTCATGCGAGTCAGTTTCCTCCTAGATCACTCGCCAGGCCTCCAAACTTTAAAATATGAGGAGTCAACCAGTGCCCAGTGTTCAGATGACATCCTGTTGTCCAGCTCAGCACCTCATTTCTGTAAACACTGTAACACTTGAAGCTTAAGGATAAAGGCAGCAATGCCTTCCTAAATATCACCAGACATTTCCATGAAGCAAACTGAGTGACTGTCATTCACAGGCAGCTGTTATTCCCTGGACACAGGAACACTGTTAACATCTTTGAGAAAATATGTTCTAATGACAGCTTGAGAATAAATTCCAACATAGCTCAATAATTAGATGTAAAAGTAACAGGAAGGGTTCTCGGAGTCTGTGATTTGAAGACAGTATCAAGGGATTCCTGTTTCACTCTGGTTTGAATGACGAGCTACTTGGAGGATTTTTGCTGTAACTTTGCTGCCACTTACAGTTTTTGCCCATTGCTTGAACACATTTAGCAAAACTTGACTCATTGTGCCAAAACTCTACACACAAGTAAACATAACACAACACTGGGAAATATACCATTCACTTCTGTGTCAAATTGAAACTTGACTATCAAAACCTAAACTCTGCTATCAAAACGTAACATTCCTTTGTCAAAATGAAACTCTGACGACAAAATGATACACACTTGCATCATGTGAATACACTTTCAGATTGGAAGCAACACACTAGAGTACTTTATATAAAACAATGCAGTCTTTCATTTTCACTGTTTTTATTCTGTTCATCAGTTAGCTTTCTGTGAAGCTCAATGGAACACTGGTTTTGTTCACAACAAAGGTTTTCCCAACAATCAAAAATAAAAGTACTGAAACAAAATCATCTAAATACTGCACATTGCAGTACTACAGTATACTTTACAGTACAGTACTGCACATACAGTAACAAAAAAACACACTACTGTAAATAAAGGAAAAACTAGGCAATTGTGCGTGAGTGGGATTATGGATCCCGCCTCCACATCGTCGTCCTCCTCTTCCTCCTCCTCCTCTCTCTGCTTGTCTTCCTCTACCTCTTGCTCTTTCTGCCTCCATGCTTGCAAAGTTCTGAAAATGTCTGAACTGAGGCCTATTTATGTCTGGCTGATTGTGATTATGTCTAGGTGTTTTCAATCACCCAATGTGTTTTGTATTTGGAAGAGATGTGTTGTCCCAATGGTACCATGAGATTTCATTTATGAACAAAGTGTCTTATGCATGAAATAGTGTGTAGTGTGCTGGAGCAAGTGTGTGTCAGAAATGGAACTAAAGTGCAAACCAGCACTTTTGTTTAAGGAATGGTTACACTGTGTTTAAGGTATTGCACAAAAGCTTCAGGTTTTGTTACTTTGGTCTAAGCATATGTCTATAGTGTTCAAGCAATGGGTAAAAACTGTATTATGATGTGTGACTATAGCAAAAACCAATGTGTTCACAAGGAGCAGCAGCTAATTGGCAGCTCAGATAATCCCCAATTTGTGACCCCAAATCCCTGATGAGTTAAAGAGGGTGTAGAGCAGGAGCACAGCAGCGAGAGATGAAGTTTAACCCATTGTTTCCCTTGATCATAATGGGGATTGTGAGTGAGATCTCTCATGATGGACGAGCGTGAAGCTCTGATGACCCAGGAGGACCCAGCTAGAGAATTGTCATGTGGTGTGAGGTTGAGGTAGGAGGACCCTAGAGCGAACACACACAGCTGGAGGACAGGTAATTTCAATTTCAATTTATTGTACAGTATAAAGTGTCAAAAAATATAAAAAATTGGTTAGAAGCACCAAATGTAATCAGATTATTCATGTTGACGAGGTTGATATCAAGCAGACAAACCAAAAGATTTAGAAAGACCTTATATTTCCTTAGACCTTAGATCTCCTACGGAGATCCGTGCAGACCGGGTGACACGGTTCTGGTTCTGGCTGCTTTATGTGAGGCGGAAGGAAGGGCTCCCTGCTGATTGGGGAGGAAAAACACAGAACTGCCTGCAGGAGCCCAAGGCATGACACGAATCAGGAATGTATCATGTGTTTCATGTCTTTCACCCAGAAATGAAACTGGTATAGACAGTGTTGTTAGTCAGAGGTTCTTCAGATCCATACAGCAGATCCTTCCTGCCCACAGAACAGCCTACAGTGACATTTTGAAAACAGAAATGAGTTGTTTTGATTGATTTGAGTGGGTTTGCCTCTGTTGGGATGCTGCCCCCGCGACCCGGACCCAGATAAGCGGAAGAAGACGAGACGAGAGACGAGACGGGGGCTGAGAGAGGATTTTGGTGTTATTTCAAGAGGTTCAACTCCTTTATTTAATCCCACATGTGCTGCACCTTGTGACCACACCTTGTTTCTGGTATTTCCTCCATATCTTGTTGCAGCTCATCTGTCAACAAATGTAATTATTGGATATTCTGATATCCTGCCCTGCAAGTGAACAGCAGGTTTTGCATGTGCAGTTCAGTAGTTTATGGAACTGCTGAAAAACTCAATCCCCATTCGCTGCCAGTCTGATGTTTCCTCAGTCCGTTACTAACAATCCCACATCCACCTAGGTGGAGCGCGGAAGGCTTTGCAGGTGGCATGTGAGGGTTTAGTGTGGAGACAGTTCCCTCTCTGTCCCACTACAGGTCTTCTGAGCTGACACGGTTTAATGTGTGAAACATTGTTAATATTTTATATCTGATCCTTGGGTGTATTTGCAGGGGCATCAGAAGCATAAAAAATGTGGGGGGACACTTCCCCAAAGAAAAAATTCTTTGGCGTAGACGCCATTTCCTGCATTCTAGCGCATTTAACAAGTTGTTAAACACCTATTTTACCTACAGTTGTAAAAACTGAACTCAGTAACTATTTCAGAGTCAGATTCAACAGGAAGTCTTCATTTTAAGCAGCTGTGTTCCCTATAACACCATCAGCTGGACTATTCAAATCTTAGAGAAAAAACTGAAAAAGACTTGTGAAGTAATATGACCAGCAGTGGTTTCATGTCAGAACTAAAGATGTGAATACGGTGACAAACTCCATAGTTCAAAGACATGATAATTGGCTGCCATGTCTCCAGTTCTGGAAGAAACTTGTTAGACAATCAGCTGTTCAACCCTTAACTAATCAGAGCTCTACCAGTTCTCTACTGATAACCAGGTAAAGTTCAGTCCTGTTAGGACTGGTTGTTTTATGATGTGACTGATTGACTGCAGCATCTTCCACTGAAATGACAGGACATTTTTTTATTTCTATCAAAGTGACACAGTCTGGTTGCTCCTGAACTACTGAAGTAAAGAACTGGTACAACTACAGTACTACAAAAAGTACCACTACTGAAGAACTGATTCTACAGTATTTCTAACTTCTAATCACATGTTGAATGTGTGTTTCTTTTATTCTCATTGATAATGAGAATACCAGCAGCTTTTTTTTAAACATTTAATTAAAAATCTCACCTCTTTGTTATTCCTATTTTACATAACAATAATGTAATTTATCCTAGTCCAAACAGTATTATTACTAGTCAAATATAAAATAAAGATATCCACAGGTATTTTGTTACTAGTAGAAATTCTATTTAAGGAAATCCAACAACTGAATTGAAACCAAATCCTTAAAAAATGTAAGGTGGTGAACTTTAACATGACTGGATATGTATTCAGATAGCTAAAAATCAGCTGTTCTAAGTAAAATATTATTACAGATACCCATAATACTATTCTACTATCCACACACAGTGAATACTTAAGATAACTTAAGTGATAATTCTTAGGACACATTTAGTCACATTTCCCATTCATGTGTATTGGGTTTGCAGCACAACCTCTACTAATCTATTCTTCCTGTCTGGAATAAACATGGTGGATAACTATCTGAAAATGAATTCTGACCAGAAGAAACTCATTTTAACTGGTTCTATTTAAACTACTGGTCATGCTGTCACTTTAAGTGGACTATTTCAGGCTGAACAGCTTAGGAGGAATTAAATAAGTGACATCAATTATTTGAAAACAAAAATCAAGAACCTGATTGTTTTTAAGAAGATTAGTTCTACCAATCTGAAACAGACATTAGTCTGTTCAGTGTACTGACAGCTGGGATTGTGTTTTCATTTGATCCATTTAAAATAAAACATTAGTGGTATTTAAAGTGAGTTTCTCTTAGTAAGAAATCAAGTGTAGCTATTGTGTTTATCTGGAATGTAAATTTTTACTAAGAAAACAAATTTGATCAGGATAAATAACAGGTTAGAGTGATCTCTATAAGATTATCTTTTTTTTTTTAACCCCGTGTCCTGTCTGGCTGTGGAGCAAACAGAATAATGTCTGAGTGCCAAAAACAAGCCCAACAGTGTTGCTGTTTCAGGTGAGAGGTTACAGCCACTGCTATAAAACTCCTCCTGATTTTTGTTTAAATATAACCCCCAAAATCTTTATTAGAATATTTTTATGGTTGATTGGACACGGAGCCTGAAAGTGAAGGGAAGGGTACAGAAAGAGGGATGGGGGAGAAAGTGAACAGAAAAAGAAGAGAACAAGAGATGTGAAGAATCCACTTCTAGACCTGCAAATAAAGCACAAACAAGCAATCAAAACAGGGAGAAAAGATACAACAGCAACAAACAGCATATGAATATATAACAGTTGTGATATTCTTCAAATGTATACGTATACACAAGTTCAAGAGAGTTCAGTGTCAACCACAGCCCAAGTCAATGTGTCTGAAAACACCAATTAACCAAAGAACTTTTACCTAAGTAAATCAAACAGGGAAAAATCAAACTTTATCTTGTAAACACATTTTAAAAGTAAACCTGTGGATATTAACCTTTCTTTATATCAATTTGGATCACACTGACGTTTTATTTCATCTAGATCCTGTGAGGGTGAAGAGAAGTTATCAGAGACATTTTTCTTAAGGAAAGGAGAGACAAAGGAATTCCTCAGTTTTCCCCACTGGGTGAGAAAGGTGGGGTGAGGGTCTTCTGGCTCCATTCCGTCTGTGCTTGTGATCGAAGCTCCTTTTGATCACCATCCTGAAAATTTGTTATTTGAACAAGTATCACCAAGCTGTAAATTAGCATCCGCATTATCTTTACTGTCATAGAAAGATGAAAGGGAGTTCTTCGACACCAAGGCAGGAATTTATGACCTCCTGAGGGGGAATCTGTTTGAAAGAGGGTGTGAGCTGGTAGGGAAAAGGTTAAATGTCACACACAAATAATAATCCATTTCTTGATCTGGTCCGTATAAACTTAGAAATAACGTCTATGTCCGCTACACATGCAACAAACATCATATACACACTCAGAAACATACAGACATCCTAACAAGGACACCCTCACACACAAACAACACACAAACCGACTATACACACACTAAGACGTGGCACAAGCACATGGTCAAGAGCACACACACGTAGACACTAATACACACACATAGACACTCATACACACACATAGACACTAATACACACACATAGACACTCATACACACACGTAGACACTAATACACACACATAGACACTCATACACACACATAGACACTAATACACACACATAGACACTCATACACACACATAGGCACTCATACACACAAATAGACACTAATACACACACATAAACACACTCATAAACACACAGACACTAATACACACACAGAGACACACTCACACACACAAACAGACACTCATACACACACATAGACACTCATACACACATAGACACTCATACACACACATAGACACTAATACACACACATAGACACTAAAACACACACATAGACACTAATACACACACATAGACACTCATACACACACATAAACCCTCATGCACACACATAGACACTCATACACACACATAGACACTAATACACACACATAGACACTAATACACACACATAGACACTAATACACACAAATAGACACTAATACACACACATAGACACTCATACACACACATAGACACTAATACACACACATAGACACACTCATACACACACATAGACACTCATACACACACATAGACACACTCATACACACACATAGACACACTCATACACACACATAGACACTAATACACACACATAGACACACTCATACACACACACGACACTCATACACACACATAAACCCTCATACACACACATAGGCACTCATACACACACATAGACACTAATACACACACATAGACACTCATACACACAAATAGACATTCATACACACACATAGACACTCATACACACACATAGACACTCATACACACACATAGACACTAAAACACACACATAGATACTCATACACACAAATAGACACTAATACACACACATAGACACTCATACACACACATAGACACTAACACACACACATAGACACTAATACACACACATAGACACTCATACACACACATAGACACACTCATACACACACATAGACACACTCATACACACACATAGACACTCATACACACACATAGACACACTCATACACACACATAGACACTCATACACACACATAGGCACTCATACACACAAATAGACACTAATACACACACATAGACACTCATACACACACATAGACACACTCATACACACACATAGACACACTCATACACACACATAGACACTAATACAAACACAGAGACACACACATACACACACATAGACACTCATACACACACATAGACACTAATACACACACAGAGACACACTCATACACACACATAGACACTAATACACACACATAGGCACTCATACACACAAATAGACACTAATACACACACATAGACACTAATACACACACATAGGCACTCATACACACAAATAGACACTCATACACACACATAGACACTCATAAACACAGAGACACACACATACACACACATAGACACTAATACAAACACAGAGACACACACATACACACACATAGACACTCATACACACACATAGACACTAATACACACACAGAGACACTCATACACACACATAGACACTAATACACACACATAGACACTCATACACACAAATAGACATTAATACACACACATAGACTCTCATACACACACATAGACACTAATACACACACATAGACACTAAAACACACACATAGATACTCATACACACAAATAGACACTAATACACACACATAGACACTCATACACACACATAGACACTAACACACACACATAGACACTAATACACACACATAGACACTCATACACACACATAGACACACTCATACACACACATAGACACACTCATACACACACATAGACACTCATACACACACATAGACACTAAAACACACACATAGACACTCATACACACACATAGACACTCATACACACAAATAGACACTCATACACACACATAGACACTCATACACACACATAGACACTAATACACACACATAGACACTCATACACACACATAGACACTCATACACACACATAGACACACTCATACACACACATAGACACTCATACACACACATAGACACTCATACACACACATAGACACTAATACACACACATAGACACTCATACACACACATAGACACACTCATACACACACATAGACACTCATACACACACATAGACACACTCATACACACACATAGACACACTCATACACACACATAGACACTCATACACACACATAGACACTAAAACACACACATAGACACTCATACACACACATAGACACTAATACACACACATAGACACTAATACACACACATAGACACTCATACACACATAGACACTCATACACACACATAGACACTCATACACACACATAGACACTCATACACACACATAGACACACTCATACACACACATAGACACTCATACACACACATAGACACTCATACACACATATACACTCATACACACACATAGACACTCATACACACACATAGACACTAAAACACACACATAGACACTCATACACACAAATAGACACTAATACACACACATAGACACTCATACACACACATAGACACTAATACACACACATAGACACTAATACACACACATAGACACTCATACACACAAATAGACACTCATACACACACATAGACACTCATACACACACATAGACACTAATACACACACATAGACACTAATACACACACATAGACACACATACACACACAGAGACACACTCATACACACACATAGACACACATACACACACATAGACACTAACACACACACATAGGCACTAATACACACACATAGACACTCATACACACACATAGACACTAATATACACACATAGACACTAATACACACAAATAGACACTAATACACACACATAGACACACTCATACACACACATAGACACTCATACACACACATAAACCCTCATGCACACACATAGACACTCATACACACACATAGACACTAATACACACACATAGACACTAATACACACACATAGACACTAATACACACAAATAGACACTAATACACACACATAGACACTCATACACACACATAGACACACTCATACACACACATAGACACTCATACACACACATAGACACACTCATACACACACATAGACACTCATACACACACATAAACCCTCATGCACACACATAGACACTCATACACACACATAGACACTAATACACACACATAGACACTAATACACACACATAGACACTAATACACACACATAGACACTCATACACACACATAGACACACTCATACACACACATAGACACACTCATACACACACATAGACACTAATACACACACATAGACACACTCATACACACACATAGACACACTCATACACACACATAGACACACTCATACACACACATAGACACTCATACACACACATAGACACTAATACACACACATAGACACTAATACACACACATAGACACTCATACACACATAGACACTCATACACACACATAGACACACTCATACACACACATAGACACTCATACACACACATAGACACTAATACACACACATAGACACTCATACACACACATAGACACTCATACACACACATAGACACTCATACACACACATAGACACTCATACACACACATAGACACTAATACACACACATAGACACTAATACACACACATAGACACTCATACACACAAATAGACACTAATACACACACATAGACACTCATACACACATATACACTCATACACACACATAGACACTCATACACACACATAGACACTAAAACACACACATAGATACTCATACACACAAATAGACATTAATACACACACATAGACACTCATACACACACATAGACACTAACACACACACATAGACACTAATACACACACATAGACACTCATACACACATAGACACTCATACACACACATAGACACACTCATACACACACATAGACACTCATACACACACATAGACACACTCATACACACACATAGACACTCATACACACACATAGACACTCATACACACACATACACACTAATACACACACATAGACACTCATACACACATATACACTCATACACACACATACACACACATAGACACACTCATACACACACATAGACACTCATACACACACATAGACACACTCATACACACACATAGACACACTCATACACACACATAGACACTCATACACACACATAGACACACTCATACACACACATAGACACACTCATACACACACATAGACACTAATACACACACATAGACACTACATACACACACATAGACACTCATACACACACATAGACACACTCATACACACACATAGACACACTCATACACACACATAGACACTCATACACACACATAGACACTCATACACACACATAGACACTAATACACACACATAGACACTCATACACACATATACACTCATACACACACATAGACACTCATACACACACATAGACACTCATACACACACATAGACACTAAAACACACACATAGACACTCATACACACAAATAGACACTAATAAACACACGTAGACACTAAAACACACACATAGACACTCATACACACACATAGACACACTCATACACACACATAGACTCTCATACACACACATAGACACTCATACACACACATAGACACTAAAACACACACATAGGCACTCATACACACACATAGACACTAATACACACACATAGACACTCATACACACAAATAGACACTAATACACACACATAGACACTCATACACAAAAATAGACACTAATACACACACATAGACACTAAAATTTCATTATTTGTCCCTTTAGTCTCAGCTTTCTAACCGGACTAAACATGTTGCTAACATTAGCCAGCTAAGATTTCACCGGTGGACATAAATAAATACGATACAGTAATACTATATTTACAAAATGCAAACAATCAAACTGTTCAATCTTACTTCTGAAAAGTAATCCCTCGAGTCCTGCTCTCAAAAGTCCGCATTTCTGAACAGGAATATGTCTCACTGTGTTCAGGCATCACTGCAGCTGGAAATCTGCCGATGGGACGACCGGTCCAAGATGGCTGCCGCATTTCTTGCCTCAGAGCGGCCTATGCGGGGTCTACCAATATATGATGTCTATGGTTGCTCAGACCGAAACCGGAAGTTCTTGCTCTCTTTTTAATGGAGGGTAGAAAATGGATATTTATTCAAAGAATCCTTCTTTCCTGCTTGTGAAAACAAGCCGAATGATTCAATTTGTCCTGATTTCATCAACTCAGTGGTGAGTGACTTCGTTTGTTTGTTTCTTTTTCTTAATGACTATGTGTCTGTCACGGATTTTCCCATTCAAAAACCCCATAGGCGGAGCTAGCTGCGGCTAGCAGTTCATTAGAGAAATACAGATACTGCTGATTGAATACGTTGGTTTATGTAGTTTAGCCCGTTTTTCATGCGTTTTCTCTACTTTTCATTAAATTATTATGGCGTTTTAAGGAAGTTTGGTCTGACTGGGTTTGATGGGACTTATCAGTGGATGTGACTTTATTTTGTTGTTAATTCACTTCATTAGTTGAGCTGATTGTCATGACTTGCTTGGTTAGTGGTTGTTGGCTGAATTGTAACATTAATTATCTGACTGTGTTAGTTAGAGATGGATTTATGTGTTTGTGGTGTCAGTAGAAAGATAATTGTGAATATTAAGTAATGTTTTTGACTTTGCCAGGTTGTTTTTTCCTTGAAACTTTTACAACTTCTGTTGTGACCACATTGTGGTTGTTTTTATTTGTATCTGATTATATTGATATTATTCTAAGGTCTCCTCATGAAGACTTTATGATTTCTTTACTGTTTGATGTGTAGAATTAGACCTAACAGCTCCACATTTCTAGAGAACTGGTGGTAGGGATTTTTACCAGCAAAATATTCAGTCAGATGAAAATATTATCATTCCCTGCCCTAGTGGTGATATGTGATTTTTTTTTTGCGCATCTGAAAACTGACTAGCAAAAATGCGCCCCACCCAAAAAAAATTTCACCAGCCGCCACTGTTCTCAGCCTATGGTCGTATATATTTTTTACTGTTTCAAATTGTGATCTTTTGATCTTCAGACACTGCAAAATATTCTCCCATTTTTAAACAGGCATAATTTGCCATTGAGACAATATCTCAATCTTTCAAGAGTTACAACTTCAGATATCAAGGATATCCACATAATAGAGGGGGCCTCACTACCAACCGTTTACCAAAACAGGTATACAAACAATGTTGACAGATAATTTAACTGTCATTCAGAAAATTCTCCGCAGATCTACACAAGACTTTGCAGATTGCCTCAGGTCAAAGAATCTTCCTCAAAAGCAGATTATACCTAATTAAATCCAGAACATGTTTCAACATCAAACAACTGTTAGGGTTTTAAACCTTTTGACAGGATGTCAAATGCAACACTGTTATTATAATACTGTGAGATGGCACGCAACTAACAGATAAATCACAGCTGGTAGAACATTAAGTCTGGGAGTGAAAAAAATTCATTGCATAAGGTTCATATTTCGTAATGCAGTTTTGGCTTGTTTTAGCACCCCCTAGTGTCCATTTTAAATCACTTTTGTAAAAACTTTAGCATTGTCTTTGCTCAGAAACACCTAAATCTAACTGTTGAAATGTCTCCTCAGCCTTCATTTCTTTCTACTGGAGTGGTTCATCACTCATTCAAAGAAATCAGCTGTGTTCAAGCAGGGAGAGTGTTAGAGATTTTACTCTTAAAAACCCCGAGATCTAAGGAACAGAATCAGACCAGACAGTTAGTTTAAGTTTTTTGAGCATTGTGGATGAGAGACCACCCGTCTGCTGGTTAGGCATCGGAGTGGAACTCAGGGATCTTTTCTCAGCTCAGTATTTATTAGAACACAGGTTGCACAATAACACATGATTGCGTTCATGACAAAGAAAAGAATCTGCTGCTGCTGGTTTATTACTATTCACAGGTAGCTAACTAATAACTTTTTCTGTTGATGTTGCTGATTCAAAACAAAGTTCTGCTGATTCCTCACAAGAATGGAATGTGTTTTGATTGTTCAAAACCTTTAGTCCGTGCATCGAAAGCTGATGCTGAAAATTAAAAGGTTACAAGCAGGATACATTTGTAAGCAGACATGAATCATAATAATTAAAAACTCCTTCAAATGGAAAAATAGCAGGATCATGAGCTAAAAACACTCCAGAGCTAGCATACCAGCTAGCCACATTGGGTTAGCCTAACCCTCGCGAGATACGTGACTTTGTATCAGGGCACCGGACCAGAGACTCAGAAGTTACAAACGTGGTATTCTGGATCCAAGCAGCAGATGTGGTTGAGTGACTTTTCATTAACCCTGTAAAGGGTCAGATTAGCACAGACTAGATCAAGAAAAAGATTTAAAAATATGAATTTTTTTACATAGTATGCCTTTAATGAGTGTTAGTCAATCATGGATTTTAAACAAACATAAAAATAAAGTAAAGGCTCTCATGCAAATTATAGATCTTATCAATCTGTTGTCTGGACCCAGGGATGACTTGTTTAGGGCCCATATTCCCGACATTTAAAAAAAAAATGTATGTAGGTCTAAAAGATGTTATATATATATATATATATATATATATATATATATATATATATATATATATATATATATATATATATATATATATATATATATATATATATATATATATATATCACCACCAGCTGAGCAGTGCATAACCAGAACACTGGCCTATAAAACCAGTAGATCAGCAGCCCAAATGACACTGGTTTGGGTCAATCACATTGTTAATCACCAACCTCTTTGATCTTTGATCCAGCCTGCATTATGCTTACAGCGAAAGAAAACAAATCAGAGCAAGAGTTTGTTTCTTAACAGGTCATAACGTGCCATAATGGGAATGTCAGCCAAAAGCTGAGGAGCTGTGTTTCTCTGCATAACTCAGAGCATTTCAGTTGAAGCTTCAAATTTGGCCAGTCAAACAATATTAACACTAAAAAACCCAAATGTGTCTGCCAGGAACTTTATCAGAGGTTTGTCTTCCTTTAACTCTTACAGTGTTTTTAAAGACTCACCCTGTTTTTAAAAAAATATTTTTTAATCCAAATCCCAACTGGATTCTATAATCACGATGTGTCAAGTTAAACTACTGATATTGCCATTTTTATTGTATTTATCATGATGCAAAGTACCCATGGTGCTTTTGATGTGTACAATGAAATCTACAGGAAAAAAATTAAGTCATTTGAAGACAAACTGGATGCTCTTTTAAGAAGGTGAAAAATCGTCATTCATCAGGTGATGAAAGACTTCATTAATCTGTTACCCCTAAAAACTAAATCCATTATCTGCAGAAACACTGAGTCATAGTAAAGACATAGGAGCTGGATCAGTCTGGTCATTTATTTTGCAAGTGAACACAGGAAGGTTTATGCAGCAAAAAATATTTTAAATAATTAAAAACACAATCTTTTCAAAAATCTGCAAAAGTTAAAGGATAACAAACCAAAAAAAAAGAAAAGGATAACAAACCTCCGCTAAAGTCCTTGAAAGACAATGTGTGTTCCTTTGCGTTAGTACTGTATTTTTGCGAGTCACACTGAGAAACACAGCTACTCGACCACATGTGCTTCTGCACTGAACATTCAATATTTTCTTCACTTTATAGCACAACATCAACACACGCTGGTCTGTGACGCATTGGTTAATAACTTCACTGACACGTATGACCCAATCACATCATGAGACACCTCCTTCCTTTAGGCCTCTTTGTCTTGTATTTTTCCAATGAGATCAAACAACAAAGAAGAGAGATGAGAAGTCAGACAGACAGATATATTTTAATTGATACAAAAGATCCTGAACTATTGGAAATCTGAACAAATGTCTCATGAAAAAATCTCTTTCATAGAAACAGACAATGGAGGAGAAAATCTACTTCTTCTATAATACATGCCTGTGACATTTCATGTTTGCAAAATCACAAATGAGGTCTTTAAAGTCAAATTTTTGTTGAATTTATTGACTTTCAGTGGAGAAATGCACTAGGATGTTTAGTCTATCAATGTTTTATTATTATTTATTAATAATTTATTGAATTGAATTGATCCCACAATGGAGAAATTCACTTGTCACAGCAGCATACACACAAGGATAAAAGCCAGTCACTGACACAGACAAAATAAAAGGATGAAATAAATGCAAGAGTGAATTTAGAAAGCTGTACTGAAAATGTACTGATAACCATTTGTCATATCCTGAGCTCCAGCGGGCACACCTCCTCCTCCCTAACCAGCTGGACAGCTCTCAACCACCCTCAGCTGCCACCACTCGGCTCATCATCACATCACCCTCACCACAACATAAAAGGATCAGCGTCCCACCAGGAAGACGCCAGTTCATTACGTCCACTTCCCTGTGGTAACTATGGCCTTTTAACCCAGACCTCCTCAGTGTCCATAGTTTAATCCTGTTGTTTATCCCTCCTACAGTCTCCCCTCTCAGTTCCTGTTCTCCTGCTTCGTTCTGGCCTGTCGTCCCTTCGTCTGGCTCTCCAGCTCCTTCCTCAGTCTACGTCTCTTCTGGATTCCCCTGCCGTTCACCACCAGCCTCCGTTCCCTCTGCTTCCCCTGGCTACACTAGGACCGGTCTCCATCATCATCATCATCATCCCCTCCTGACCTGCCTGCCTGCCTGTCTCCCTTCTGGTCGCCAGCTCCTACACTCCCTCCTCACTCCGCTCACAGTAAGACTTTTTCCATTTCCTCATCATCCATTCATTCCGTGTTCCCTGCCTGTGCTCACTCTCCTCTCCCCCCTGCAGTGAGGTGGCGTACGGTTCCGCCCGGGACGCTAGGACCTCCTAAGGTCCACACCTCCAGCACCAGCATTATGTAATAAATTCACCTTTTACACTTACCTTCCAGTTCCTCTGTTGTCTGTGTGCGCTCCAGGGTCCATCCGTAAATGAAATCATAACACCATTACACACAACCTCCTTACAGGTTAAAGTAGTCAAAGAAGAAATAAACTAAACAGTGGAGTTGTTCAGCAGTGGGAATAAATCATCTGTTTTACATTGTGGATGTTTCAATCTGCCTCTGAAGGAGCTACTCAGAGCCCTCACAGGCAGGTGCAGCAGGATGGAGGTCAGCTTCACCAACATCCTTCTCTCACCCACCTCCTCCACAGAGTCCAGCAGCAGTCAAGAACCAAGCAGCTCTCCTAACCAGCTGTTCAGCTTCTTCCTGTCATGGTTGGAGCAGCAGCTCCTAGCAGACCACAGCGTAGTGAATAGTGGAACCAAAAACAGAGTGGTAAGTGTTTTTAGCAGATGGGTGTTCACTCCAAAGGAGCATAGCCTCCTCAGAAGGTGGAGGCAGCTTCTTCTACAGAGCATCTGTGTTGTGGGACCAGTTCAGTTTCTTGGTGAAGTAACACCCAGGTACTTAAAGGTATCCACAACTTCAGTTTCTGAACGCTGAATGTTAACCAGTGATCACCAGTGTGACAGGTTCCTCTGAAAGTCAGTCACAATCTCCTTTGTTTTACTGAGTTTTCAGCACAGTTGGTTGCTCCCACACCAGCTCACAAAGTCCCTGATATTCCAGATGGTTCCCTTAATAATGGATTAGATTTATATAGCGCCTTTCAAGACACCCAAAGCACTTTGCCAGAAGCTCCATTATTCATTCATACACACATTTACATACATTGTGGTGGTAAACTACGACTGACGTCTGTCTGGAAAAGGTTTTAATTCTGGGTGACTTTAACTTTCACATTGATAACCCTGAGTGTAACACAGCAGCTGATTTCTTATCCATCACTGATTCTTTTAACTTTGAACACCATGTTTCAGGACCAACCCATAATATGGGTCACACTCTGCACTTAGTTTTCTCTCTGGGTCTAAACATCAACCAGTTACATGTTGAAGAGGTTCATGTGAGTGTGGGGTACCCCAAGGCTCTGTTCTGGGTCCACTCCTGTTTTTACTATATATCCATCCTCTTGGACAGATCATTAGATGTCACAATGTCTCCTACCACCTTTATGCAGATGACATTCAGCTGTACTGCTCCTTCAAGGACTCAGAGTTCTACAAACTGTCTGAACTACTGGAGTGTCTGTCAGCTATTACTAACTGGTTAGAAAATCACTTCCTTCAGTTAAACCCTGAAAAGACTGAATGTCTGATTGTTGCCCCTGATAGGATGGTCCCTCTGATCAGTCAACATATTGGACATTTAAGTTCTGCTGTAAAGTCTAAAATGAGGAATCTGGGTGTTATTTTCGACCAATCAATGTCTCTTGAAGGTCACTCAAAACAGCTGGTCAGAAACTGTTTTTATCATCTGAGAAATATTTCCAAACTGAGAAAGTTGGTGTCAAAACCTGAACTGGAAATGGTTCTTCATGCTTTTATCTCCTCCCGTCTAGATTACTGTAACACACTTTTCACATGTTTGAACCAAAAAGCCCTTGACCGCCTTCAGCTGGTCCAGAACTCTGCAGCGAGGCTCCTCACTGGAGCAAACAGAAAAGATCACATCACTCCTATTCTGAAGTCTCTGCACTGGTTACCTGTTAAATGTAGAGTTCATTTTAAAATCCTGACTCTAACTTTCAGGG